>BMAO01003429.1:0-327140 GCA_019973975.1 Trichonephila clavata
CAACAAATGAATTTAGGATATGTGAATACATTTGAAAGAACAATAAAGAAATCAAGATAAAGAAACTATAAAAATTGAAATCTCCAGACTTGACTGTGTTAAATATCATTTTTGTAAAAGAGAAATATTTCATATGTTACTCACGAAGTGCTTGGCAATGCAAAATACTATCACTGTGGCATATTTGTGTCTTATTTTATGCTATATAAATCTAATAATAAAAATTATTAATTCTAGAATATGAAGAAAAGGGAAATAAGAAAAGAAAACCATAACCTAAAGTTCCCTCCACCATTGTTTTCATTTTAGCTATAAGCATCCTACACTTATATTAAAGTCGTTAATGTTTTATAATTCTTATTAATAGTTACAACATAAATATGTATCAAACAGCCTCAAGTATATATCTAAATATGTCAATTGCAATGCAAGAAAAATTACATAAAATATGAGCAGATTATTCGTTAAAAGAAGATCTTAATATTGTGGAAGAAATTAGCAAATTTTTACTATTTCAAAATATAAAGAATCTTAGTTTTGAGAAAGCAAATGTTACATAGAACCAGTACAACAAATATGAAGTTCCAGGGCTATAAAATTGAACGGTACTGCATTATTTAAGGAAACATTTTCGATTATTTTCTCTGAATGGATAAGCTGAAATTGATTAATTTATAAAAGAAGGAAAGTAAATGTTTGTGTTGTTTCAAATTGGCTGCATTTTGACTTCTAAGCCATTTCTAGACATAGCAAGTACCCAAGAGTGGAAGCCATTTCATTGGTAGCACAATCTAGCAGTGGATTCGATTACCAAATTGGGACGTTATTCAATTCAAATTCTTGTTGGATGATGAATATTTCCATGATTTAATTTCGCCGACAGTATCAGAGACAAATTCCTACTCAAGGGATCTTTTACATGCCACATAATCATATGACACGCGTGCTTACGATTTTCGCCATCTAGAAATCTATCCACTTCCGCCAGAATCGAACAGACAATCTTGGGCTTACGAGGCGGGCACGCTTGTAAAAAAGGGAATGAAATATAAATGAGAATGCATGTTAGTGAAATATTAAATTAAAAAAAAGGCATACATATATACGGACACAGATAATACACAGAGGGTGGTTATAATTATTGTTATACAATCTAAACCTACATACAGTCCACTCTGCTTGAGGGAGATCGATGAAATTTCGCATACATTATACGAATCACAGAGGAAAAAATCGGCCCTAAAGGTAATGGTTCAAATTTCGACTGCTTGATGGCGGTTTCTTGTACAAGAAGATATATGATGCAAAAGTGGATTCGCTTTAAAATTCAATAATCCTAACATCATTCTGCAAAAAGTCCTTAAGATGAAACAACGTTCATTATTAGAGAAGTTGCTTTATCAGAATAACTTACTGGCTATCAAATGAGTTTTATTACAGTTGCATGTTAATGAGATTTTCTTTAGAAAAATGCCCTTCCTGATTTAAGAAAATGAGAGTGTTTATCGAAGATGGCTCACCACTTCATATTGCATGACCATTGATTGCACTACATCAAGAATGTCAAACTCGACGGGTAACTTGGGCAATTAAAACAACGTTTAACTTAAGGTGGGTCGCAAAAATAATCAATATTCATAGAAGTGTCACAACTTATTTCGAATATATTATAATAAACATTTATAAAACAACAAGAAAAGTTTAATATGTACCTCCTGACACTGGACATCTCTTCTTTGCTACGATCTTGTCTATTTCGGGAGAAAAACTGATATTTTATTATATATTATTGTGTGCCTATATGGCCTGACCAGAACAATGCTTGTTATGAGCCGCATGCTGCCCGCGGGCCACGAGATTGACATCCCTGCACCACATAATGCATACTTTAAGGATTATTGGATAACTTTAAAAAGATTTTTGACTAATTACTCTCCCTAGTTCTCTGGAATTTAATCAATGCGATTTCAAGTTGAAAGGATTCCTGAAAGATCCCGTTTACAGAAAATGCATACGTACTATACCGGAAATGAAATCACAAGCAGAACATATCACATTGCTGTAATTTAACGAGAAGACTTTCACGCTATTGTTGAATACACTATAGAATGTTTGAAAATGTTCCTGACTCAAAAGTAATACGCAGTGAACTTATGTGCAATAAAGATATTTATATTTTCTATTAGTATGTTCTTATTTGCTTTTAATGCTACCCTCTTCTCCCCTTGTACGCATACCCCGATTTGAGCTATTATTTTTATAGCATATTTATTTCCATGTTTACCAAGTTTCATCTGTATGCGTCTATCAGAATGAAATATATGTAGATCTAGATGGGGTAATTATATACCAAAATTTATAATGAGGCAGTGCAGGACGATTTTGAAAACAAGTCACAATTGCTGAATGCATCAGGTTCATTTATTGACTACTAAATGATTTTAAAGAAAATAATCTTCAAAGACCAGGCTCATTAGAAAATCAATATTATCGGGTTTCTTTATTCATCAAGGAATACTTACGAATATATTCTCATGTGTTAAGCTATTTTGCCGACCGAATATCTGTAAGATGCTGTTATCTTTGCAAATACTTATATATACATATGGTTATTTTTTGAAAAATTTCTTATTTATATCGAAGTTTAAGATTCGTATTCTATATACAGAAATTGCAATATCATTTGCTATAACTTTGTTTTATTGGAGAAATTTGAAATAAGATCTCATAATGTTGCTTTAAAAATGAATAAAATAAGATTAAATATATAGTATTGATGTTACGTGTTTTAAACAGCACATTTCACTAAAAGCACTTTTAAAATTCTGTTTGTAATATTTCTTAATAAAAACAAAAATATATCCTTGAAATTGCTCTTTTTAAAAACATAACTCAGATAATTCATTTAATCGTATTACAAAAAAAAAAATTCATAAAATTAAAAAAAAATATTTTTCTTTAGAAAATTTAAACTTTAAATGTTTCCTATATTTACAATTTCATTGTCAATATCATGCTTAACATTATTTTCTGCATATAATGAAACAACTTTTTAAAGTATTTCATGTTATTTACTTTCCATAGTAATAAACATTTCACTCTTAACTATTTCAACACTTTAGTTTCAATTGAAATGGGCTAAACTCAAACCTTTAGTAACAAAGAATTTATAAAGAGCTTCATAAAGTTTTTTTTTAAAGTACTACAAAACGTAATTTTAAATGAAATCAAATGCTTCAAAAAGAGATAGCACTTTTTTTTCTCAAATCCTTTTGATAATTAACTGAGCAGATTTTCTTCCTAACACTTTTTACTATTCCATTCTGCTGGTAAAGAGATTCGTTCTGCTGGAATTGCTATAATTAAGGGAAGACAAACTCGCATCTGTAACACATGCTTTTATATTTACGGCGAAGACGACAATTTTAAAGAATGTCTTTTATTTGCTTTAATCTCTCTTTCTCCTTTTATAATCCAAAATGTTTTGCTTTTTTAAAGAACTGTTAAGGGATTTCACGCATATTATTTTCAAAGCAATGGAAATTTTAACACTAAATTATAATATTTTTTTTTTCTTTTCAATTGCATTTCATTAAACTTAAGCTCTTATTTTGAGCATCTGTTTAACTGGTATTTAGTTAAAGTAAAAAAAAAAATCCTTACTGATTATGTAACAGATAATTTATGGGAGAACACAATACAGTTTTTGTTACTTTTTGGCAAAGAACATACTTTAGAGAATTTGAAACTACTTATTTGAAGAAAACAAAATATTAATGTTATTAGTCTCCAGATTTTTGGGAACATCTAAATATATTTGACTCCCATTTTTGAACGTTGATAATATATTCAAATTATAATTAAACACCATAATTGCATTATTTTAGCTTCTACATAAGTTTCACACACATTTGCTGAAACCTGTACATATTCGGAACACTTCAGAAGTCAGAACAGAAAATAACTGTTGTGCTAAAAAAAACACACACACACAGGTAAGCATATTTACATATAAAAATCCCATTAGAAGCTCTGCTCGATTATTCTCTTAAATGCTAATTTTTATAAGTACTCTAAATTCGTTTAATTATAAATACGTAAATTCCGAAATTTAAAAACTATCGTGTATTACGTTTCAAAAGTTATACGAAAATTAAACTATATTTTAAACGGTGATGGATTCGATGGAAAATACTAGATAATACTAACTGTATATATGATAATGATATGAATTGTATATGTAACTGTATATAACGATATGAATGGTTTTATTTTAAATACCATATTCTTACCCTCTCTATATTCTAGTGAAAGCGTTTAATTGATTTCATAGCCGATATAAAAACAACATTGAAATCCGATTAAAGAAAAATGAGTTACAAGTATTTGAGCTGACATGCTGGAAGTTGCCGTTGACATCCTTGTTTGATAAGTGGGTTTCAAGGTACTATAACTAACCCCAAAGCAACTAAATATAGATCTGGATATACAAAAGTCTATGAAAGACGAGGTGACTTCTGAGCTGATAAAAGTTAATTATATTTTATGATGACTAAAGAGTCCTTTTTGACCATGCTTCGCTTAGCTGTCATTAATTTACCAATAACCTCAGTCGTATCATGCCATACTAATAAAACATCACTACTATTTAGACAAAATAAATGGTAACAAAAATATGTATTTGTTGGGAAATAAGTCGAAAACAGGGAAATAAGAGGGTTGGTCAGGAAAGTTTACAAGTCAAATAAAGAAAAACTTCTTAACAACAGACAGAAAATACAATAGAGAATTTAGAAGCATACGTGACTGTCACATTTCGACATAATCACCAAGTCAATTTAGGCATTTATTAGAACGCAGAACCAACCTGTTTAACCCGTCTTGGTAGAAATCATGTCTCTGTTCATATTGTACCAGGTACCGGTGGATGTTTTCACAACATTGTATTAGAATATCGCAGCACATCAGAAGCGATATGCTGCACGCTATCATAGCTTTCGCTCATAGCTTTGATGAGATTTTACTCAGAGTTACCCGTCGATCATTTTGAATCATTTCTTCATTTCGCGCCATGTGGATTTCTAACGTTGAAGAACTTGGCTGGTCACTCCCTGCTATATTGCAGTTTTCGATATCATGTCTGTCTGATTGAAAAGTGTGACACCATTTCTGTACATGTTGTTTGCTCATTGTTTTTTAACCATAAATTTTCACGATTTGATGAGGGCATATTCCTTGTCCATAAAAAGTCGAATTACAACTTAAACTTTCAAAATGAGACCAATTACCTAAGCGCCTTGACATTTCAACCGTCCTGAACCGTCTGGAAACTTGCACTACCTAACCGCAAACCAGCTAGCTGTATGAGAAGTGGCGCCATTTGTCTACAATATGGAGAAACAAAATTTCTCCACAATATGTAGTTTTCAAATGCTGTGGATTGTAACATTTTTTTCTGATCATCCTTCGTATATCACTCGAATATACTTAGCATGGGATGTCCATGCTTACCGAAGATACATAGCTCCATGTAAGAATGACGAAATATATCATTTTCATATACATACAGCAGATGCTACATTCTGTATTTATCTGAAGAATGTAAATTTATAGGGTAGAACTGACACAGAGTTTATCTTAACAGACAATATGCGCAGTTTGAAAGCTAATCATACAAGGGCTGTTTTTTAAGTAAGGACCGTTTGTGTTTTTAAAAAAAGTAACGGCAATATTTTGGTTCAAAAAACTTTTATTTCAGGATTGTACATACTTTTGCCTTTTTCCTACATAGTTGCTTATTTTATTGATGCACTTCCATACCTTAAAACTACGCGTTTTGAAAACTCTCTTCAAAGAAGTCTGCCACCTGGTGTCTACTGCGCAACTCTATGAAAGCTCCACAGAGCATTGCAAAACAAACAGTTCGATATGTAGTCAAAAGGTGTTTTGCTCCTCTACGACGACAACGCAAATTCCCACACTTCTCGAACGACTTGGGACATAATTGAATCTTTTGGCTGGGGGGGGGGTTATGAGCATGTACCATACAGCCCCAACCTTATTCTCAGCGATTTTCACCGTTTCCGGTACCTCAAACACAGTCTTGGTGGGAAGCACTTCAGTGACAACGGAGAAGTGAAAGCGGCCGTGATCTCCTGGCTGTCCGACCAAGTGGCAGACTTCTTTGAAGAGGGTTTTCGAAACGTAGTTTTAAGGTATTACATTAATAAATTCGGCAAATATGCGCAAAAATAGGCAAAAGTATGTACAATCCTAAAATGAAGTTTTTTTTTAAAACTAAATATTATCGTTATTTTTTTTAAAAACGAACGGACCTTACTCAAAAAGCAGCCCTGGTATTAATATAAAGCAGTTATTTTTATACGAAACAGCTTTTTTTCAAGAACGTTTTCAACGAGAAAAAAAAAGAAAAAAAGTAGAACATGCACTGCAATCGTTATAAAATTCTGCTCTGTGCGCAGTTTTATAGATATTAATAATTTATATTTTTCTTACAACACTAATTAATTTACTTAGACATGATAAATTTTTCTTAGCTTCGACGTCTTTATTAAATACTTTGATTCATATTTGAATACATTCCTGGAATCATTGTTTTCTGTAATTTATTTTGTAAAAAACTCTATTAGTACAGTAAAATTTAAATTTTTGATGAGCACATTTCTTACAAATAGTTGAAATTCATAAGACGCATAGTGTTAAAAGGAAAAATTCCTTGTAAATATCTGACACTATACGTTGTACAAACAATTGATATAAATATAATACACTATCAAATAATTCTTATATGATATATAATAAAGCATAAAACTAATTGTTCATGAATTAGATTGTTTTGTGCTAAACGTATAACAATTACTGTAATGCTTTATCTAAATTGTACACAAAAGATGTATTTCTGTTATTAAATTATTTTATTGTTTTACTGGATCTATATATGTTATTATTATGTTATTGTAAGCAGTGAAAGAATGCCAAGAATTAATGCAATAGTGATGTGAGTGTATACATTTAGAATTTTTGCAAATCAATCTAAGCGCTACCTACATAATTTGAATCATACAACAAATATAATTAATATAATTTTTTATTATTATTATTTGCTTATAATTGCAATGTTGGATGAAAGCTAAAGTGGCTGATGTTACGTAAATATTGTATTAGAAAAAATGATGCATGATTTGTGTTATAAAAATTTTTTAAAATTTGTTTTATGTTTTATGAAGTTATATTATTGGTAAATCTATAATACCATCATTCATATATACAATTTTCGTTGATAAATATATATTTATGGAGTACTTTATTTTAGAAAAATCATGCTATATTCAGGATAAACAGCACACGACTCTTGATCAGTAATTTTTATTATTATACATAATACTTAGGTATGTAAAAAGGAAATGAAAATAATATTACATTTCTCTCTTTTTCAAGGGATTAATTTTAGACATGAAAAACTAACAAGCAAAAAAATAATTTCCACTGTTGAAAATTCAGCAATTATTTTTTGAAAGAAATTAGATAGTCTATTTTGAAATCATGTTTGGATAAATAATCAAATATGTGAATGGTGAAGATTATTCTTACGATTCTATCTTAGATTTACGGTTTTATAATAAAACAATTAATACAATAATAATGTATTTTGCTCCTTGATCATTCAAACTAATGGACCTTTATGTAAAATTTTTTTTAATATATAAGAATATAATGGGACTTATAAGAGTGTATATTATAAATTACCAAAATGAGTAGATTAAAAATAAGTATTAATAACACTAGCACACATTCCTCAAAATATAAGGCTCGTTCCCGTGAAACATAGCTAAATGCTGTAACATCGAATTATTCACTGGTATATTTGTCATTCGACATCATATAACCTACGTAGCCGAAATTATGATGTGAGGGCACACTGCAAGGTGAATGAATTTCTACAGATGTGTCGTTTTTGCATTTTTTCCTCTCACTCCTTACGCAAGGCATTTTTCTAATACAACCCCAAACTAGGATTACGTAAGGAATTTCATAATTGCAAATAGACTGGACCTATTAGCGCCTTAAAGTCATATTCATGCAAATGATTTTCAGTATTTAAACACAAGCAGGAATTATCGCATGTCATGATGCTATGGCAATACGTCTTGCTTGTAGATCTTTCATGATATCATTACAAAAGTATCGTCAATGCCATTGGGTATATAAATATACATTGCTGTTTGTAAAAAAATGCAACACCATGAAGGAATTATCAATTAAATTAAATTTGCAGAAAATATCAATTATAGGATGCTACGTGAAAAACAAAGTTTCAGAGCTACCGCGCCAGCGTAGCGTCCTCGGAACTGATACTAAAATCATATAAATAGACGGCTGTCGCGGGACGTTGAAAATAGTTAATGATTATTTGTTAGTGGCGAACGTTTAGTGAGACATAAGAATACCTCCACGAAAAAATAAGGAGAAATTCCAACAAGTTACGGAGTTTAAACGGGGAGGATTATTGACCTTCGAGAAGGAGGCTTTTCCTTTCGCGCAATAGAAGCTCGTGGGCAGCGAAACAGTTCCACAGTGATGCGAGTTTAGAATCAGTGGACCGACGAGCACCAAAAAACTTGAAAAACTTGCAATGGAGGACGGAAGATGACGTCTGCTCATGATAATCGACATCTGCTCTGCATGGACGTGAATGACCATACAGCTTCCCTCAGGCAGTTGGAAGCACGTGGATCTACGGCAACAGGTGCACTAATGTCGGCTTCGTCAATTCGTCGACGTTGTCTGCTGCCCCGTGGATTGCGTGCAAAAGTGGCTTTATACAGGACCCCCCCCCCACCTGACGGCAAACCATCAACGGCTGCGTTTGCAATGGGCTCATGAGCACAGAGCCTGGCAAGCTGATTGGCACCAAGTTGTCTTTACAGATGAATCACGCTTCAATTTGTAGGACCATGATGACCGCATTCGTGTTAGACGCTATGCTAATGAACGCTGCCTTCCAGCGTTATCGTACGACATAGTGGCCTAACACACACCCGGAGTTATGTTTAGGGGGTGCGATTTCGTATCATGGACGATCCAATTTGATACGAATTATGGGTAATCTCAATAGCAACAGGCACGTCCATTAAGTGCTACAGACCGAAGTTGTTCCCTTCCTTCAAGGCATCCCTGGAGCTATCTTTCGGCAGAATAATGCACTCCCACGTGTTGCAAAGAGTGTTCCAGACTTCTGTTCAGCCCAACACATGCAACTTCTTCTTTGACCTGCATATTCGCCGGTTATGTCGCTTATTGAGCACGTGTGGTATTTGGTTGGTCTCAGCGTCTCACTCGTGATCCACGTCCTTCAGCATCAAAAGATGAACTTTTGCTGCGCATACAAGCAATATGGGATTCTCTTCCACAAGCAGACATTCAAAATCTGTTTGACTCCATGCAGCGTCGTATAGCAGCACTTATTTCAGCTCGTGGAGGCTACATAAAATACTGATTTTGGACACTTAATATTTTTTTTTGCTTTGAAAATTTCGTCATTTATCTGTACTAATACAAGTCGTTTGTGCATTAAATTTCATTTAATTCTGTTGATTCCTTCATGGTGTTGTATTTTTTACAAAAAACAGTATATAATAGTCTTCATAATCTCTTTTTCCAAACTGTTGACTAATGGTTATAGTTAATACAGAGCTTCCTGGGAGACTTTCACATACTAGAACGAGAATTTTCTCTGTGTTGATCTACATATGCTGATGATCCTGTAAACGAACTAGCATTTCTTGAACATGGTGCATTTCTCTCTTACTAACCATTTTTCTTGTAAAGGTTCGGTCTACTTTAGTACAGAAGGAAGTCATGTAAGTTGCTGTCTGCTGAGATATAATGGACCAATCAAAATTCTGAATGCTATTATGTGATTCTCGTGGATTCGTCCACCAGCTGAAACCGTCTCCTTTGATGGTTAGCTGATATTTTCGCTACTACACCAGTGCTTCTCATACTTTTAATATTCGTGACCAAATTTTCAATCATAATTTTAATCGCTCCCATACAATAACATTGTATTAAATGTAATAAAAATGTGCTTTGACGTTAAAGTACAATACGATTTTAATTATAAATATCACAAATTATCAAGACTTTATAAATTTTGTATATAACAAGCCCAAGGGGGAATCAGTAGTAATTATTAAACTTTTTCTTAATTTAATAAGGATAAATTAATTATCAAATGCATTTTACTGTACAGATAAATTTATAAGTATATTATAGGAGGGAAATTGAAGGAGTGAGTGAGTGAGTGAGTGATTTTAGGATTTATTGGCACAAGAGCCGATTTCGGCTATACTGCGCCAAACATTTGTTTTAATATCTGTGGTCTAGACGGGAAGAGAAAGAAAGAATGAATTGAATGACAAGAAAGAGGGTCGAAAATAGAGATGGATCACTAGGGTACTCCGGGTTCGTGAAGCCCGTGTTTACCAAAGACAGTAAACCCTGTGGTAAAAGGAAAAGATCACTAGGGCACCTCGGGATTGTGACACCCGTACTCACCTAAAGAAGGTGAGCCCCCTGAGGGGAATTGAAGGAGGGAAGGCACCACCTGCATACGCCCTGGCACGTGACTAGCCCCTTTCGCCAGGAGGCGAGCAGCTATCCCCAGAGAGACTTAGAAAGCGAGATAGACCGAGCCGGAAGAGAACGGATACGACGTGTGACGAACTTTTCAGCCGTTATAGGCAACGCCGCGTTTTATATAATTGTTTTATCGCCACATTTTTTCTTTGTCATTGTTAAAATAAACTGTATGTTTTATCTGTTAGCTCTTAGTAATTACTAGCTAACGAACCCACATCATCGTAACATATATATTTTTAAAAAATCCCTTAGTTTCGAATTTCGCCCCGTTATGTTTGTACCCCCCCCCTCCCTCCGTAGGGCTATCACGCCTCCCTAGGAAGCATACCTCAAGTTTTGAGAAAAGTTGCCCTTTTCTTTTGACACTCTAATCAGCTTCTCAGACTATTTTTTTCTCGCCAAGAAAGAAGATTGCCTATTATGGAATCTAGCTTTTAATGTTACTTTGTACCATCCGTATGAAAGGACTATCTGCAACACAATCGGAATCATTAACATAACTCGGTGAGATCCGTCTATCCTGCATCACATTTTCTGGTTATTCCTACGTGGTGTTCTATTTTGTAACTGTCATTCTGTATATACAAACCATTAAAACAGTTGTTTTGATTGCTATCCTTGTTAATAGAAAAAAATGAATGTATTTTTCTGTTGTCTCAGCAACAATTTATAATATTTTATTATATTTCTCAAATATAAAATGTATTTGCATATAAAAATTTATAAAATAAGCCTATAACTTATGAAAGGAAAAAGGTAACTTGATTTTTCTCGAAAATGTAAACGTTCTACTTTTTAGAGTTTTATATGTTATTTAAAGTATTTTTCTTTCATATTCTCAGCTAACATCTAACTAAACAGAATCCACACAGATAACATGCAACCATTGTGTAAGTAGTACGTCAACGTCAAGTATTACATCATAAAGATCAAAATTCAAAGGAAAAATGAGTATTAAACAAGTAAAGATTTTACTTTTCAAATACTCACAACTGTTTAAAATTATTTCTACGAAATGAAACTTTATAATAAGTATTGCGATAAAAATATATAAATTATAGACCACTTATTTAAAAATACATGTTCAATATGCTTAAGTTAAGGTCTCAAAGAGAAAACCAAATTCTTTGGGAGAGTTTGACTAGAGAGAGAGAAAGGATGTTGGATACTAAATGAACTTATGATTGTAATCAAACTACAAAAGAGAAATATTTTTTTTGTTTTTATTAATAAAATAATTTTTTTATTTACTATCAACCAGTTCATTTATTGACAGGTATAATGATAATTGCTGAATATCTTTCAATGTGTTACGGATATTCAAGGCGAATTTTTGTTCAGAGTATTTAATACAATTCAACAATTGCTGGACTGAATTGAGAATCTGGTAAAAGGACTTCATAGTTTTAACACATAAGTACACGAATTTCAAGAACTTTGCAATTATAAAAGTAAGAGTTTTATTTAAAACGTTCTATGTGATGAAATTCACGTAAAAAATTTTGATATTAAAAAAACAAGTAGTTCATTCATTTTCAAATTCATATTCATTTTCTATTTTCAGAAAAATAGATATATTAGATTAGCTTTACTGAACCATGAAGTTTTTAATATTCCATTCCAAAAATATTTCCCCATATCTGAATTAAAATATGAATATTTTTTATATAATCAATATTCATAAGTTCTTTAAGTACATATGAATAAGACTCATTCATAAAAATATTTACATGGAAAAAGTACGTCTGTTGGATTTTATATCCTCTAATGAAAAAAAAATTCCGAAATATATTGAGACTCTATACAGCATGATTAAATTATATTGATATATCTTATATCCTATCATATGGTTTATTTCCTTAATATTAATATTCTGAATATTCAAAGAGAGATGGCACAAAGATTCATCAGTTATAATCTTATTTTTCATTTCAAAAAATCGATTGGGTTCTTTATTCTTTCCCAACCCAAACTTAACAAAGAAATTTTCATTTTCCCTTTTATTGAAGCAAAAATATTTTATGATTCCGAAGTAAAAGCAGAAATATGTCATCCAAGAGAGAAAAGAGATTTCTCAAAATAGGAATATCAAACAGCGATGTCGATTTTTAGTTATATTCTCAAAAAAAAAAATCCATTACCTCTTTTAGCTTATTTTTCCCTTATGGGAAAAAGAAAATGTGTCTTGATATTCTTTTGAATTCATAGCAAAAGAAAAAGAGTATATTCTCTCCTTTTCAAATATGAAGTTGTATTTAAATATAATGGAAGGAAAGAAAGAATTTCAGTGGAGATTTTTCTAAACATATTACGTATTCTTTAATATTTTTATAGTGTATATATAAGTAAAAAAAAATCTTAATATGTTTTGAATAGAAAGGAAAGTAGGGAACCGTTTTTTATTTGCTCTGCTTAAAAGGTACTACAATTCCATAAATATAATGTATTTTATAGTCTTAGGAATATATGAAAGGTATGGACGTGTAAGAAAACAATTTGTGTGCGATAATGTGGATAGTATTTCACTTCATTTTAATCTTTTAATTTCATCATTATGCAAATATTATTTCTTTGTCTTTTAATGATGACACATCATTTCAATTTGCATGTACAAAATATTAAAATTTCAATTATGGAAAATGGATGAAAACAATTTTTCATCTCAAAAATACAATAAGACAGTTAAATATGTGTTATTTTATTAGGTATTAATTTCATCAGTAACAATTAATTTAGTGAACGTAATTGACGTTATGTCCTTGGAATTTGTATCGAGAGTTTTTCTGGCACTGTAGGTGCCTAAATTGTCTAAACAAATCAATTTTTTTAAGTATAATACAAGGTGGTCGGATTAAAAATGTATAATATTTGCATAAATAAAATCACAAATGATTGGGTTTTGATTTTAAATGCGCTAAATAGTTTTTCTTTGCTTAATACCTATATCTTTGAATTTTACCAGCAAACAAAGTTTAAGAATTGTCCTATTTTAACTCTAACTTACATAAAAAAATGAAAAAATATAAAGAGTAGTTTCCTTAGAAAAATCTATTAAATACGGAATTTTTATTTAGATCCCCATGCGTATTTTAAATTTTATTGTTCAAAATTAAACAAATCTTGTCAGCCTACATTAAAAAGGCTTTTGACGAAAGAGAAAACTGGTATCAAGCAGCTTTTGTAAGTTATTAGCTCGATTTATTCTTAAAAAGAAAAAGATCTGCCTTCTTTTTTTAGAACAAAAGAAACCTTTAAGAGATTTACCACACACACACGTTTATCCTCTAACTATTCAATTATATTTGTATTTTTCGATTTCTGTTAGAAGAAACAACTCTTCAATTACTAATCTTCTGTGATAATAATTACAGTATTTTCCTTATCAATATTTATGTTACCTCTAACAAGATGAAACACACTTTTTTTGGCATATTTTATAATAAATTAATCTTCATTCATGCTCATTATTTGTCTAGCATGGGATCTCATGCATTTTTAATACATGTATGCTAATAGGGCTCGCATTTCTCAGTAATGCTCTAAAAATTATATGCTGTTGAACCTCATTTAACCAGACATTAGTCGGCTGTGTCTTCTGTATTATCCGGTGACAAGTCACCCACTCGGTAACAATGTTAGTGATCATGGTATGGGTACGGAGGTCCCCCAAATATATTTTAAAATTATTTTTATTGCAAGCGATAAAACTCGTAATTGCAGCGAAAATTTAAAAAAGTGAAAGTATACTTACCTACTTTCGAGGACTTCGATGAAAAATACAACCCAACCGAACTAAAATGTCTAAAAAATGTGTTGGATTTTAATAAAGGATACAAACCCCAAATTTTTTTTGCTAACATTATATGACTAATATTTGCCGACAAAACTGTCATATTTTGCTCAGTTATTGTTGTTTTATTGTCTTTGACAGTTGACAAATACCATGTTGAAATTTTTCTTGTGTCTTTTTGATAGGGTGCATTGTGTCTTGTAATACACTAGCGGCTTCATATCTTTCTTGATAAAGTTTTCAGACAACATTTGAAAATTTTTCTTTTAACTCAAACGTTTCATGTTCATTGTTTTTATTTTCCAAATCTGTGTATTTGCAATCATGATTGACATCCGTTATTTAATCAGGTTATTCCCTTGCCTTGATCAGTTTCAACTTCATCCAATAGAAATCACAGATGCACATTTTTTTCTGTACATTTACATTTATAGACCATGATGAGTCGTACAACGCAGCAATTGAAACCACTAAGTCGTTTAAAGGGGAAAAAGTTAGTGTATTCATAGAAACTATTTTGAAACCAAAGTGATCACACGATGAGTCCAATTACCCCAAGTATATGATTACAAAAACGTTTGCCAAATTCCTAAAAAAGAGGGATATATGTGACAAAAATATTATAATTTCCATGAAGACTGTAATACGGGAGGATACTGACAAGGCCATTGGTAACCAAAACAGTTTTGTTATAATTAAATATTTCGTGAGTCTGTGGTGACCTTTTGTGACCCGGGTTAAATACGAACACTACTCTTGGGTTAAATATGAATTTTATTAGTTATTTTCTGGAATGACTGGCGTCCGGTTTTATGGGCTCGGGTTTAATGATTAACTATATTAAATATATGTTTCAATTTCACAGCTTCAAAATAAAATTGTTTTTATTCATTCCTTAGAAGTAATTATGTGTGTGAATACATTTTCTCTAAATTGTAGTGAGGTTAAGTTATAAATAATTCACATATGTGGGTCTTTATAAAAAAAAAGATAATGAAAACGGGATTTTTCTATTTTTTAGGAAGTTCATCGGTGTAGTTTGTGCGTGTATCGAGATTATAAAAGGAAAAACATCTAAATGGTTTTTCTGATTGATTATTCACTTTTAAATCTGGAATGATAAAAATTTATATTTAAACAAATGTAAATAATATAATACACATAATTAGAAGTAAGCTAAGTTGTTATATTTGTAACACTTTCGAAATACGTTTCAAAAGTATTTTATTAAAATATGAATAATTCAATGCATTTAATTATTTATATTTCAAAGACGAAAGTCTAAAATTATTTAAATTGTTTTTTTCCGTCACCGTTTTTTCAGATTCTTTTAAAAAAAATAAAATGTTTATTTAATCTTTCTAAATAAGTAATGAAATGTTTTTTAATAAATTTTCCCATTTTTTACAATTTTAACGGATCATTTAGAGTAGCATATATTGTTAAATAATGTAATTCATTACCGTAAAGTTTGGCGCATAATGCGCACCGTCTTATAAAGCGCTCTTATACTTTCAAGCTACATTTTTTAATTTTTAGGTAAAATCGTCGAATAATGCCCAATTCCCTATTTACCAAGAAATTTCCAATGTACGTATCCAATTCTCAGATGTCTTGAAGCTATTCCTTCAAGGTATTATCCTAGGAATTTGAAAAAATAGTATGCTCCTAGAATCACAACTCAAAAGTGCATAAGGTATAGAATTTCTTTTAAATAAACGTGATTTCGATACATGTAGAAACCTAATTTTTACTATGCTCATTTTCTTTTTATTATTTTTAAACTATTCTTTTTATACCCGGAGCCCCTATATTTTATCTTATTATTTTGTATTAAAAGTGCGTATTTAGTGATCTGAAATTTTATTTAATCGTTAGTGTTTTTTACTGAAATTTATAGATATATTCTTTACTTTAAATTTACTTTTAATAAGTTATTTTTACTAATTACTTCAACTTGCTAAAGTTCAGTAAAGTGTTAAAAATGCCGAACTATTTGGAGGTAGAACTAAACTGGTGTAAAAAGATAGAGAATTTTCAGACTTAATCGATTATCTCTAGATCAACACGACCAATTTAAATGAAATTTGATATGTACATACATTGATACAATTCAAAACAAATAACAGTTCAACAATTGTAATACAAACGCATGATCGAATGTAGTATTCGTTGGAAGATATAAAACAGTGGTTGCAGAATAAGCAGAAGATATGGCTTAACAATGGGTACGGTCCCCTCTTACAGCTATACAGGCCTCGCAGCGTGATATCATACTTGAAATAAGGCAGTTTATCAGTTCTTGTCCTACTCGTTCAGCAACTCTGTTTACTTTTCCTGGATGGTTATCAGAAGTGGGTTGCGAGTTGCAATTGGCCTTCCCAGAACGTCCAAGACATGCTCTATAGGGTTGATGTCTGGGGACCTTGCTGGCCAATCCTCACTCTCTAGAAATTCATCGACTAGAAGTGCTCTATGTGGCCTCATGGTATCGTCCACTAAAATGAACTCGGGTCCACATGCACCCCTGAAAAGGCGAATATAGGGCTCCAAGACTTCATCCCTATATCTCACACCAATCACAAAGTCTCTTTCAAAGACATGGAGAGGTGTACGAACATCCCACATGATGCATGTTTAGTGCATTAAACTATCTCCTCCATAACTGTCAATTTCTTGGGGATTGGAGGATAGGTAGCAGATCTCTGGTTCGCTTCATATGAACATACGACGAGAATCGGTATTTAGGATGAAAGGCATCGGCGAACAGAACGGTCGCTCATTGATCCATACCCCAATCTCTATGCTGTATGCACCATGCTAAATGGACTCTCCTTTGCATAGACGTGAGCGCGACACAAACAGGTCTTTTGGAAAACAACCCTCTCTCATTAAGTCTTTTTGAAATAGTCACCCTTGATACACGGTTTCCTGTGTCTGCATACAAGTAACGAGAGAATTGAGAAGCTGTGGCCTCGCTATAATCGACGCATGGCGAGCATCTCTGGCCATCATGGCTCTTGGTAGATAGTGCCCAGGCTTTCTGTCGATGGATCCAGTATCCTGAAACTGTTTCCATAGTTACACAAGGTGATGGGCATTAAATTGAACTCTCTACAAATCTGGGCTCGATATTGACCTGCTTCTAGCCTCCCAACGATTCGCCACCTCATTCAATTATGTAAACGTTGTGGTTACTCATTTTTACCGTTACAATTTGAAATGATCCGATTGCTTCAAAATCACATCAAGAAATCGCCAAGATGAGCTGGTGAACGAAATACTTCTTAACTTACACGCGCTTGTAAACCCTGTTTTTCTGCTGGCTCTGCCTACACTACTGCAATGCTCTAATTTTTAAAGCCGTACGTTTATACAATGCTTTAAGGTATTGTTCCAAGGAGTAGGGAAAAAAACCGTTTACTTCTGGAACTACAATAATTTAAGTTCACGGGGAATGTAATTTCTTTTAAAGGAACAATATTTTGATACATATGTAGAAATCTAATTCCTTCTTATGTTTATATATTTTTATTTTTAAGTTCTCATTTTTATCCCCAGTGTATAATGCGCACCCAGAAATGTCGATCTTATATTTTGTGTTCTTAGTACGCGTTATACGCCGGATTTTACGGTAAATTTTTAATATCACGGATAGGATTAGCTTGTATAAGAGAAAATTGTAAGATTATCCATACTGTTCTTGAAAGAGAACACAAAATAATTTTTTGGAGGCATAATTTTTATAAAAAGTAAGAAATTTTTACGAGTAGTTTTATTTTTGATGAGTAGATTTGCTAAAATCAATTGTAATAAAAGTAACGAGAAGTATTCTATTACTTTTTTCTTTTGAAAATTAAATTTTCCTTTTATCTGAAGGCTTCAACTACAGCATTTCCCATCCTATGATCTTAACACGTGTTAAATGTGATATTTTATAGAATCCATGCTTTGCAGATTCATTTATTTTTGCGTATTTTTCTATACTTAAAACTACATGTGTAAAGCAGTTTAAAGTTCATTACAATCCAAATGGCATTAAGTTTATAGTTTTTTAACAAAGGATGAAACCTTTTTTGAAACGTCTTTTTATAAGAAAAGTAGAATACACATAAATTTAACTTATGTGTTTGAAATATTGATCTAGATTTACAAACCATAAATATGTATTGATTTCTTTTTCATTTATTTCGAAAATTCAAAGCTGCCGCTAAGAGAGAAAGCAAAATGAAAAAAATATATTTCAATGTTTTTTAAATTAATCGTATTTTACTTGAAGTATAAAAATACATTACAAATCTACATTGTTAGTTCAAATTGCTAATATTTTCACAAAACTTAATACAGATATAAAATCATTGTTTATAATTTAATAATTTAAACATTATGGTTGAAAAAATCCTTCGAATTAAAAATAAAATGTGGAACTCTCGCAATGGGTATTCCTACGTTCTAGTATCAAAGAAAAGTTGATTATGAGGTTAATGTTTTCACTCGGTTGTTTTTCCATAAAAACTTTCTCTTTCTTGCAGGGAACATTCCTAGTCAAAACATTAGTCTAAACTGGAGGGTCTTTGACTTTAAATCATGTGAACAACCTTAAATTGTTAAATTTTTGCTCCTTGGCCTTTCCTGTATGCATACAAATAACCTTTGAGATCTAACCAACTTTACTGGGAGACCTAGGAAAGGCTCTACGCTTTCATAGGTCTCCAGAGATTTTGTATACGGTATATCTTTTTTCTGCATTCTTAAGACATTTCGAAGTGAAGTATTTATTAATATACAGTGGAATAATAGAGACAAATGAAAGTGAAAATGAAGAAACTGAATTTCAGTTTGAAGAAAGGAAACACGGAGAAACAACAAAAGCATCTTTTATCTGGAATTCCCTTTTCACTTCATTTGCAATTTCAGACTCGTCATATTTCGATAAGGTATCCTTCAGCAGGAAAATAGGATACTGAATTTTATCCTAAAAGACGTTTTCTGTTTATCAGAAAGAAATTTTTAATTTTTCTGATGGTGAATAATCTGTCTTTTACAGCAATTAGTCATTGCAGATGAAAAATGGGCTTTTTTTATATCTAAGTTTAAGCAATTATTATGAAGTATTTGTTGGAAATTGAAGTACATAGTTTCTAAAATTAGGTATTATATAAAAATACTTGAAAAAATTATAATTTTTAAACTTGGAAAAAATAGACACATGAATATGATGTTTATGTTAGGTAAACACATTTTTTTTCTTCTTCTTTTTTCCTTCTTCATTTATAAGATGATGTAAAGAAATCAATCATAAATTAAAAATAAAACGTTAGATAAATATTTTTTAGATTCCTCTCACATTTAGGATTACTTTCTGGATGCAGGAAAGAATAAAATAAATCCACACGTCTGTATGATCTCATACAATTCATAATGCTATGTTAATTTATGCTACAATATTTTCTTCCTTAATTTTATACTAGAACGACTGGTAGAATAAATAATCAAAATATTTTCTATATAATCTCAACCATTTTACTCTAAATCAGATGGATTTCACCTCTTCTGTTTTTGGCCAACAATTTTTCTTTTACCTTCTTTATAAGCTCAACAGCCCTTTGCATCCCAAGGCTGACTCGCTGATCTTCCTCTAGTTGCCCAAGTAGTTGCGATAGTCTTACATTGGTTGATGGTTGTGGTAGCCTAGTGGTCAAGTTAACGGATTTGTGCCTGGCGTGTCATGAGTTCTAGCTCAGTATACTGAAGACCGGCCGTGTAAGGTTCGAGATGTACGTTGCACATTGAATCTGTCAAGATCTCAAACATCCTGTTTTTGGTGTGGTGTGGTGTGGTAGTTAGGAGAGGGATATGATAGTTCAGTTGTGGTCCTCATCGCTTTACCATAGTTCAGAATTACGAAGTGCGTCGACAAAAGCCCCTGTGTACTGAACAGTGCAACGTTAATATTCACTCACTCACATTTGTGAAAAATTACTTTAATTTAGTGTAATGTAAAAAGCTTTTCCTTCAGTTAGCTGATTGAGCCTGATTAGGAAATAGAAAATAAAATTATAAATAGTAAAAAAATTATGAATATTTTGGACACATCGTGACTGAACTTATCACTAAGTTTATTTGTCCTCGATGAATGCAATTCTAAGCAGTCGAACACTTTCAAAAAGATTGACACAACCACCTGTGCAGTCAAACTTTCAAGAAATGACCATGGTACTGTTGGGTGAGCGTGAGTGAGTGAATATTAACGTCCCACTGTTCAGCTACACGAGGGCTTTTAGGGACGGTCCGCGTAATTTTGAACCATGGTCAAGTGCCGCGGACGACACCTGAGCTGGCACCTCCCTCTCCTAACCATGGTACTGTTGGAATCCTGCCCTTATTATCTCACTCCACATATACCCAAAATATTTCACTAAGGCAAGGTTCATTTTTTTAATATTCAGAAATGTTTATCAAAGTTTAAAAGATAAGTACAATTTGTCAAAAACTAGCGCAAAACATTATCTAGGAACTACCAATAAATTCCAAACGTGATGACAGCCGGCATTTATAGACCAGAATTGGACTAACGAAATAATAACTTACTGTTTTTAGAACAGTTGATCGCTGAAATAAATCATCCAATTGTTAACCAAAATAATCTAATGTTCTATGCATGTTTATATCGCAACTAGCAATGCAATGTTTAGTATACTTTTATGTCATGCCGTATATTCGCTAGATCAAACATATAATGTATATTTTTTGATGTGTAACATCTTTACTCTCGGTTGCTGGGTATTTGTTGGAGTGATTTTGTGAAAAGGGACGGAAATGCGTAACAGGAAGTGGGGGATGCGCGAGCTGTTTGATATGACCAATAAGCGCGCTTGGTGGTGTCTCTTCGCTACCCTCGCACGGGGTCCAACTGTAGTAGCCATCAAGCCGGGGAAGAGTACGCAATTTGATTTGACCAATCAACGCACTTGGTGGTGTCTCTTCGCTACCCTCGCATAGGGTCCAACTTTTGTAGCAATCAAATCACCAGCTTTTTGTTTTATATTGTTAAATTTAGCATGTGAAAAGATTGGAATTTAAAAACTTGGTTTCATTTACCTGACTCTAAATCCACTTCGCACATACCAGCAAGTCTTATTAGACTTCATCCAGAATAAACTTGCCGTTCTTACACTCAATTGTCAAAGTGTCAGAGCTCGTTGTGTATAAAATCTGAAGTTATATTTATATGTGTAAACTATATTAATAACTATATTTACTGTTAAGCGTCTGACAAAGATCATCATACTTAAAAAAATACCAGTAATACATGGACATTATTGATCGTCAAACAAGTGGACTGGATATTGTTAGTCAATATATTGGGGACCTATGTGCAGGATGCTTATTTGAAAATGGACAAACAGTTATTTAGGTGGTCGCATACATTTCTCCGAATCAAACAGTTACAAAAAATTAAAGATTTCCTGCATTTTGTACTTTTACTGTATACAGAAGGTGGTTCTGCTCTTTTTAAAAAAAACTCACTCGCTTCCCATGATTTTGAATGGTGATTCTAACGTTAACTTCAGTTTGCCAGAAGCTGAGCCGATCATAGCTTTTCTGAAAGATGAACTCAAGCTCGACATGAACACAAATCGAAATGTTTCGACAACTAACAGTGGTACTGTTATTGACGCTGTTTTTAAACGATTTTTAAAATACTTTGAAATCACAAGTATATGTGCCATATTTTAGTTTTCATAAATCTATTGTCTCCTTTCTTCCCCAAATTAAAAAAGAATATATATATTTGATAAAAAAAATTGCATTACTCCTTGTGTTAATTAAATAAAATTTTCATTAAAGATGTATTTATTCGATAGAAAATTATTTCCAATCATACCCGATTCATTTTTTTCAGTATTAAAATCACTATTGCGTATTTACCACAATAACATGTCAGATGTTACACATCATATGCGACTACTGTAAGGCTCGTTTCTTTTTTTTAAAAAAAAATGAACTAATTAATATGTTTAATAAGAACTGTGTTAAACAAATATATTCCTAAGCTACTCGTGTTAGTCCATAGCAGATAATATGGCCTCTTTATCAATTCATGTTTTATCTCCACCATAATTATTGAAAGAGATGTGTGTTCTGTGTAAATATGATTTAAATAACTAATAAATAAATGTATTAACTAAATATCCTTAGATACAATCTTTTGTTTATTTACTTTTTAAGGGAACCAGGACATCATATACTTTCAAAAAATCGATTTTTCAACTTTAGTTTTAAAAATTAGTGCATAGTTTTCTGAATCTAAAAATGTAATGTTGTTGTTAAAAATGTTTGTTGATAAAATAGCCCTAAAATATGAAAAATAAAAATGTAAACAAATGACCACGCTCCTTTTGACATTTTAAATGGGTAGTTTCCCCGGTGTTTGATCTATGTAAACTTTTGAATTTTTTTTTCATTTCAACGAATAACCCCGCTATTCCGTGGCATAATATGTATTACAAGATCTCGAAAGTTAAGATTTTCAGAATTTTAAGGTTTTATGATTATTTCGAAGAAATTATGCAGTTAATACATAAAAAACTGGTTCATTACGTTTGATATGTTGCTTTATATATATGTGTAAAATTTTATGTATATTCAAGAAATATTTTTGTAAGAAGTGGTAGCTGCATGAAAATATGTATCTCGAAAATTATGTTCATGTTAACTAAAACAAAGGGGAAAAACATATGAATTTAAAATTACTTTTTGTAACTGCAGAAAATTATTAAGAATTATTATTAGGCATATAAAAATAGGCCAGAAAATACTAATCAAGTGTATATGTGAAAACATTCTTTTTAGTGTTTTCTCTTTTTCTCTCAAAAGCATATTTTTTTTGCATTTAGGTACATTTTTAAAAAAAACTATTGCATTATAAGAATCCAAATTTTTTATACTTCTATACAAGATGCCTATGTATATAGTGAACCTAATTTTTTTCTATTAAAATAGTGCCTAATTTTTTAAAAATCGTTTTATGCATAAAAAAAGCCGAAAAATAGAAATTTTCCAAATTTTAAAAAGTTTTATAATTTTTTTAAAGAAACTATACTATACTTTCACTAAAAAAATAGGTTCGCTGTCTTTTGTGTGTTGTTTTATATATATGTAAAAATATTTTGCATAAAAAAAGATACTTCTTTAAAAAATGGTACCTAAGTATTAGTATGTATTTTGAGTTCTCAAAAATTATGTATTACTTAAATTAAGTAGGAAAAAAAAACTTTTGAACTAAAAAGTTATTTTTGTAGTTCTACAGAATAATAAAATTATCTTTATTAAGAACGTAAAATATCTAAGCTCTATTGGAAATTTTAAAACATATATATCTCCTAAACAAAAGGTCTTAATTTTGGCATTTTACACTTTCGAGCATGTCCTGGTTCTCTTAAGAAGTTTTTTTCATTTTAAATGAGATGTAATGTTATTTAAGTAATGAAAATAGCCTCTCTTCTCATACACATTTATACAAAATAAATAAAAAAATAAAGGAATTGCATCTTAAAATAAAATTTCTCGATACAATCGTGTATCGCGGCTTGTACGTTGACGTTTTATTTTTCATTATCTTCCTGAATGACAACCGTGAGCAGTTAACACGTCAAAACTGGTGGCGCATCATATTTCTGGCAAAATTAAACTGTCAAATACTCACAACAGGTGCTATTTAATTGGATACGAAAATGAGAGACAAGACTATCCGTTGGGACATCTTTAATATTTCAGTTTAGAGTCTTTGTTGAGAGTCTTGGTTGAAAAGAAATATGCAGTAGTAAAATAAAAGTTTTGAAAAATAAATTCCTTCCAAAAGAATTTCACTTTTCATCCATCAGAACAGAAAGTTTGTATCACCTTGGAGTGATATGGATTACGAAAGGCAGTGGAAAAAATGAAATCAGTATTTTTCATCAGTATATCTCCAAATATTAAAGGTGGTAATGTTCTTTTTTAATAAAGGAGTTAGGAAATATGCGTTCACCTTGTTTATCGAAGATATATTTATGTCATGTTTTGCAATATGATGAAACTTTATAAAAGCTTTGATATTTTGGTTTCAATGATTATAATTAAAACAAATTATAATTTATCAAATATTATTTTATTTTAACCTTATTCGTTAAAAAGTTAAAATAAAGATGCTCTATTTTTAAAAGAGAATCAAAACAAACTTTTCCACGCTACAATTTAAAAACATTTTGCTAATAACCAAGCAGTAAATATTTGTTATTTATTCTAAGATTAAGGAAATATATTCAACAGAAAAATTATTTTTAAGAGTTCCTTGCCGTATTTCTTAGAATTACAACGAGGATGCTTCTGTAAAAATTAATTAAATTATATTTTAAGGATGAAGAAAAATTAAAACAAGAAAATATAATTATAATTTGTGAAATTGCAGTTGATTAAATTTAAAAAAAATGATGCATGGAATTTCCTTCAAATTTGATTAAAAAATCTATAATAAATATTTAATCTTCGTTCCGAGACATTTTTACTCACTCATTAATGAAACAAATTAGTTAAAAATTCTAAAGTACATGTAATTATTTTACTGCTAGTTCATAGTTTTTTAAAACTTTATCGAGATGTCAAATTTTCAATCAAGTTTTAGATTATTAGATCTGGATTCCACGAAGCTATTATCTAAGATATGCCATAAATGGTGGAGATGATTTTCCATGAAGTTGAGATGAAATGCTGTCCTATAATTGGAAGATGTGGTTCTACCATTGGCTGGCTGATTTGATTCTATAGTAAAGTCGTACTTTAGTGTAACACGGTGCTTCTCAAACTTTCAATATTTGCGACCCAATATTCAATCATAATTTCTATCGCCCCTCCTCCATACAATAACAATGTATTCGATTCAATGGTTTCTTTGTCTCTTAAGCTACAAAACGACTTTAACCTCACACACAATGTACACAAGCACCACGTCTGTAACGGCACCCAAGTGCAACAGTGTGCCCGGTTAGGTTAAGTGCCCGGGACGTATACATACGTCATTCCAAAGTACGATTTTTCTGTGCTCTGTTATCATTAATATTATTCCGAAGGCTGATGAATGCAACAAAAGGTCCTTGGACTGATTTGCTTATTTATTTCTCTCCCTTGCTAATACATCCCAAACGCACGCCTACTTGAAAAACGGTAGCATTAGGGTGTGAATCACGTACCTATAAACCGCACAAATTATCAAGATAAATGTTATTTTTTGCATATAATTTTATATAAGACAAGCCCATTCGTAATTATTAAACTTGTTCTTAACTTAGTATTGTTAAATTAACAACAAAATACGTTATGCAGTACGGATACATTTATAAGTGTATTGTATATGTGTATTTTATTTTTTATTATGTCAGAATGTATTTTGTTTACTTTCAATAAATAATTTTTTTTTCAATAATCTTTTGCTTTCAACTTTGCTTTTTGCTCTCTCCCCCCTCGTAGGGTTATCACTTCCCCCTAGGGGGCGCACTCCGCAGTTTGAGAAACTCTGATGTAAAAGATGGCTAATGGAGACTGCCCTTGTGATTTTGAAGCTTGCAAGAAGATGCTAATTGTAAAGGACTTTTTACAGTTGGATGACTTTTTGAGAAAGACTCTTTTCGTTTTAAATAAAATTCTACGGATAATGTGGGTGGGTTGGAGAGAAATAAGTTTCAATATTATTTAAAGTAATAAAAAATATTTAAAATTAATTAATCAAAATATTAAAAAAACATAGTAAGAATATATCAAATGTGTAGTAATTATACATAAATTATTAAAAATTGAAAATAATAATTTAGGTTTCAAATAAGGATTCATCTGAAGATGAATCTTGAAATGACTAGAAATAAATTTAGAAAAACTACAATTTCCAAATAGAAGCTTGTTTGAAAGTCCAGTGTTCTAACCATTAAATAACAAGAACATTTTTCTCACACAGGAAACCATTGCAGTACTTTTGGTAGAACCGTTTTTCGATCACTGAGTCCTTAACATAAAAATTGATACAAAAACACTGCAATGATGGAAATGAATTTAGGTAGAAAATGTTTTTTGTTTTGTGTGGCACAGCTTTATGTATTAGTATTTTACCCATAAAAAATATCTTATGTCTACTTTTTAAAACAAATAATCATAAAGTGAAATCCATATTTTTAAAATGGATTGTTGGTCTGAATATACACTCATGTCAATAAATTAAGGATAATTCAAAATCACACAGAAATTGAGCTCTAAAATAAAAATTTCACCTGTAGAATTATCACACACATCTTGAAGAAGAATATGCAAATTACAGGAAACCACCAGATGGCGCGGATAGTACTTCACAATGACGAGAGTGTAAGAGAGGGGTACATAAGGAATGGTGGCAAAGAAGTAAAATTGTTCACAAGCGCTTTAAAAGCATTCTCAGTGCAATAACCGCATAGTTATGACACAAAGGAAGCATTTGGATGATTTTTTACGTGGTAGAATTATCGGACGACTGGAAAAAGGACGTACCCAGCCGAAGTATCCAAGGAACTTGGAATTGCCCAGAGTGTCATCTCCAGGCTTTGGCAACGATTCCAAGGTGATGGTAATGTGAGTAGATCTAACAGCACAGATCGCCCCCGAATGAGGACCGGTATTTGGCAGTTACTGCCAAAAGAAACAGACGGACCACAGCATCAGACCTATCTCGTCAGCTCACTACAGCTAACGGATATACAGTTTCGAGGCAGACCGTGTACAGATGCTTAGGGCACATTGGTCTGTATGCTTGTAGGCCTGTCAGATGTGTTCCCCTTACCGCAACTCACTGTCCCCTGCGATTAACCAGGATTAGAGAGCATGTATTGTGGACACCGCAACAGTGGTCTTGTGTGATGTTTCCGACGAGTCCAAGTTTAGTTTGCAGTCTGATTCTCGCCGGACTTTCATATGGAGAGCGCCAGGTACCCGTTACCATCAAGAGAACACCATTGAACGACATCGTTACGGTGGTGCAGGATGGCTCGTTTGGGGAGGAATTTTTCTTGGTTCCAGAACTGACCTGCATGTTCAGAGTGTAACGATGAAAGGCCACATCTATCGGGATGTCATTGTGGAACAACATGTACGATTGTTTCGGGGCACCATGGGTGCTGAATTTCTGTTTATGGATGACAACGCTCGTCCTCACCGTGTAAACATTGTAGACGAATGCCTTCAATAGGAGGATATCACCCGTATGGATTGGCCAGCATACTCACCGGACTTGAATCCAATAGAGCATCTGTGGGATATGCTTGGCCGACGAATTGCAGCCCATCAATCCCCTCCCACCTGTCTAACGGAACTTCGGAGGGCATTGCTTGATGAGTGGTGAAATATTCCCCAAGATCAGATTGATAATTTGATACTCAGCATGCGCAGGCGTTGTATTGCATCGTCCGGGAGACATACTCCGTATTAACCATCATACTAACCATGTTATACTGTTTTTTGTAAATAGGTTCTTTTTTGAAAATTGCTCTAGGGAGTAAAAATCGCAATTTTTATTAATTATGTCAAACATATAGCATCTTTTTTGCTCTTTACCTTTTGTTTAATAAATAGAATTTACAAATAAGTCAAATTTGTTTTGCTTCTGTCTCTTTCTTTGCCTGAACTTCATCCTTAATTTATGCACATGAGTGTATTATAATTCATCAAGTATATACAAAGCCTGATGTGCATCTCATGGAATGATTATTGAACAAGTAGCGCAAATCTCGAGAAAACAATAATTCCATTCTAAGGGGAAAATCAAAAAGAGTTTATTACAACCTATTAGAGGCACTCACGAAAGTAAATTATTAATTATATTAAAAAAATAAAATAAAAGTATTTATAATATTTGAAAGTTGGTAAAGAACAAGATGCGATTCTTAACCTTTAGTTACCAGGATTTTAAATACAAAGAAAACAATAACACATGAACTAGTTTTAGGGTTTTGGCTTATTCATTGGTTCTTACAATTTAGGGAATGAAAGTTAAAATATAGCATTTAAAATGGATACAATATAATATACATATAATACAAATATTAACTGGAAATATTACTTTAGAATTTTTTAGAATATTTTTTTTAAATTAGAAATTTTACTTTTTTAAGAAGTTAATTATAATCTCTCTTTTCATTAACATTGTACAAATAAATCTGTAAATCTATATCTTATATGTGTAAAAACATTTATTTCATGTATTGAGTTTAAAATACATTAACTCGATACATAAGAAGAAATTAACAAGTCAATAATATTATCTTTACAAAAGATAGATAAAAATAAAATAAGCACCCCAATTAAATATCTACTTCTTTAAAATAACACTTTGATCCCTAACAGCGTATTTTCCTTTTCAGACGAAAGAACCATTTTCCATTTTTTTTTATGGTAATTTAGAATCATCTTTAGTATAAAAAAGTACCAGCGGGTTTTGGAACACAGAAATAAAAAAGAACGTTTGAACTTTGCGTTTTAAAAATAATTTTGGATTTTTAAAGTGTCTTTTAATGTTACCAGAATATTTTTTTTTTCCGCAACCGACTTAGTAAGTTTTAAGAAGTGAAAAGTGCCTATTTAATAAAATGGTAATTTTCATTTAAAACTAGAAAAAAAGCCCTGAATGCTCTACTCTTTGTTGTAAAAAAAGCTGTTCCTTTTTCTACACTTTATATTTTTCGCATTGTTTACTAGGCCTTACTTCTTATTGCATAGAATACCATCTCTTAAAAAGGACTCATCCTCATTAAAGTTCAAGAAGTAAACTACACACAGCTTAAAGTGGAACTAATTACAGCATCATGATTTGAAAAAGACATTCGTTAAAATATGCAGAAATAGCAAGATATATCTTAGATTTTATCTGAAAAAAAGTTTTCATACGTAGAAATAGGTTGAAGAAATGCTCTCTCTCTCTCTCTCTCTATATATATATATATAAATTAATGTTTGCATATATGACCTCATTTCACTGCAACACCGTTCAGCCGATAATTATGGAATTTGGCATGTTTATGTATTTTGTGTGGAGAAGGTTTTTGTGCTATCCTCTTTCTTTCCCATGAGGTAGCGCTACAGCATATAAATTTCTCACCGTTCAATCAATCGCCAAGATGGCAACATGGTCGCCAAAAATGATGCAAACTTGGCTCTATTGCCAACATATCACTATGTTTCCATTGAATCCCCAATACAATGTAAGGAACGTCATTGCTTACGAATACATAAATTATTTATATTATTACATAATGCATCCATACATAAATTATTTATACTATTTTAAGAGTTCATTACACAAAATTTCTAACAATGTGTTACTTTTGCTGAGCAGAGATAAGCTTAGGAAGGTGTTTCAAAAATCGACCCACAAGAGAGTTAAGAATAAAAAAAAAATCTTTTTTATCAGCTATTAGACCTTCAGACTTAAAATTTAGCAAATATGTTTTTTTTTTGTTCAGCTAAGATATGCAAAACGTTTTTTTTTTAATTTACAATTTACATGAAATTAACTCATTAAAAATTTCCTATCCTTCAGTCTGTATTTTTTTAATTTTTCAATTCACCCTTGCGAACGGGTATACCAGCTAGTCATATATAAATAAATTACTTAATTAATTAAAACAAATCTAATTGTTGAATTTGTTTTATTAGTGAAATGAAGATCAAGACATTGCGAAAAGTATATTCAAGAAAATTCACCCTGAGTGAGTAATAAAGCACAGACTATCATATTACGCCAACTGGAGGATTTTTGAGCTTCGACATATTTCTTTTACATGTCTCTCTATACCTGCCTGTATACTGTGACACTAGGTCACGAGCTCATTAAGTGACCATAATCATGAAGATATTGCGGCCACTCAACAAAAATCAAAACTCAGCAATTAAAATATAACTTTATCAGCATTTTGGTTAATATAAACAATTTTGATTCTGAACGGAATATTTTTTAAGTTTTGTGTGAATTTTTTTTTTATTTATTTATTTATTTTTTTTTTGCTTTTCACACCGATGATTCGTATAATGAAGAAGCAAATTTGATATAAAAATTAGTTACTTTAAAAATAGTTTCAATGAAATATTTCATAATTTAACCGATTATAACATTTCAATTGCTTCAAAAATTTTTTTTCTTGCGACACATTAACAAAAAAAGAAATTATAGTGCTTTGTTTTGTTAAAAAAAAATGCCAATAAAAATATATTTTGTTTTGAAAGAAATCATTTCACTTAATTATTTAAAAAATATGTAATAAATATATTAAATGTAGGTTTTCATTTAAGAGATAATTTTCTAATATCAAATGTTTTTAATTTTCAAAGTACATAGAGGACATTCGAGTTATACAAGTTGCCAACTCTCAGTTTTAATATCGTAAAATATTAAGTAAATTTTAAAATTAATTTAATTTTGAATAGTTTTTAAAAACTTATCTAATAAATTGAATTTTAAAATAATCAAATTAATTTAAAAATGTACCTTAAAATTTTTCATTTAATGGTTTTTGAGACTTTAAAGATAAGTTCAAGTTTCACACATAATTAATTGTAATAAAACTTATTGCGTTTCATGCACATTTTAGATAGCACTCAAATTTTTTTTATCAATGTAATAAACTTTCTAAGTATTTAAAATTGCAAAATTTTGAATTATTGCAAAATAAATCAAATTTCTTTATTAATTAAAATCTGAACTGAATTAATTATTGTTAGAAGAATCCAAAATTTAGATATTATTTCTATGTAAATAGAAGAAAAACACCATTCTGTTATTGAAAAAAATATTAAATTTTTTTCAAAATTTGTCTTAGGATTTATAACATTCGTAAAACAAAAAAAGCTGGTTATTTGAAAAAATTTCTTTAAAAAATCAAGAGTGAAAAAATAAAATATGAATGAAAAATTATAACTTAAATATATTGCAAATAATTATTTTTAGGATAAAATGATGAGTCCATTTTATTCTGAACGTAATTTCATACTAAATGAAATAATTACCTATCAAAAGACTTGGGCATTGTTATATGAGATTTTGTTCGTCATTTGAGAGCAAACTATAAAACCATCGAAAAAACTAATATATATATATATATATATATATTTTGCATTTGAACCCTTAGCATGGTTTAAAAAAATAGGGGAATTTAATTACATTATTTTTCAAATTTATGATATTCGCAAAAAATGTGTAAATGAAAATTTTAAAACAAGAAGTTTTATTAAGAATGAATATTTTTGCACAAAGAGAAAATACTTAGAACTTTCATACAGAGAAAAATAAATATTTAAGCCTAACTCGTAATTTAAAACTTTAGCAAAAATGGGATGCATTAAACAAGAAAAAATTATTTAATTACGAAGAATTCAAATATTCTTATCAAAATAACGGTAAACTCATTTCTAGAAAGTAATTTTGTGGAAGTAATTATGCTCTTAATCTCTATTAGCCATACGAAAAAGTAAAATACAAAAAAATAAAGGAGGCATTATGAATAAGATGCACACACAATAACTTTAAATTAAATATTTTCAAATAATGAAACAAGGAAAAAACTTAAAGGCAAAATAAAAAATGCTATAAAGATTATTCAGAGAAACGTTTTTTTTAAAGCCCCGGGGTTGTATATTTGATCGTAGATTTGAAATTGTATTACACATTATGCTCCTTGATTAGGAAAAATAACGCCATGTCTTGACAAGAAAATGTGAAAACAAAAACCATGAATCACCTTAACAGTAATGCTGCTGTGAAGCATTAAATGGAAATTTTTAATTAATTTGTGAAATAAAAGAAATAAGAAAAACAAGATTTTATTAGTTTATTTTTACTTACTTTTTATAATTTCTGAAATATCATCCTTTATTTTAAATTATTAAAATGTCTTTGCGGGGAAAAATACTTTTTAAAATTCGAAATTTGAATTGGGATTCGCTTTAGTTGTGTCCATTTTTTTAAATATGTTTATATGCTGAAATATTAATTTTATTAGGAAGTTAAATCCAACCATTCAAATAATTCATGAGTCAAATTCACCAAACATCCAAATGACAATTCTATGTTTTATTTTATTCAACTATTATAATCTTCTGTACTTTAAAAAAATATCTGGCATATTTAAGACCTAATTTATTGAATTTCACTCCTTTTTTTCCTAAGGAAATATTTTTTTTTTATCATTAAATATGTTTTGTATTTAATTAAAATTTTTATTTAAAGAATTCACCAGACTAAAGTTAAGTCTCTTAATAAAAACTTATAAGCTTTCGAATATATGTGAAGTACTTTGTTATGAAGAATAAAAATTTGTAGTAATATGCAGCTGGAATTAATTGGGACAAATGTCAAAAAACGATTTTTCTAAAACCTTTTTTTTTTTAATCATTTTAAGTAGACTGAAGAAAGTATCTACATTAGAATGAAGTATGTCTTTTTTTTAGCAGAAATAACTTCTTGCAAAAGTTTTGGAATTGACTCCGCTAGTGTAGCGCCCCGTGTTCTTGATTTTGTCATCGTGGAACTACACTTATACAGTAATTTTTAGAATTAGTTCTGGTGTCGTACATTTCATCTTAGATAAACAATTATTGAGAATATGCCATAAGTTCTCAATAGGATATAGGTCAGGTAAATTATAAGGCTAACAATGCACTTGCATTTTATTTTCTCGCATAAAAAAGTCGGGACTAATTTCTAATTGTGACAGAGAGCCAAGTCATGTTGAAATGTTCCGCCAAAAGTTTGATTCAATTGAGCAATCCTATTGTGTAATATCTCCTTATGTTTGACATAATTCTTCATGTCATTAACAGGAAACAAGCTTCCAATGCAATTTTATGTGAAAAAAAAAACCTAACATCTCTTTAGAAGGGTGTTTTAAGTGTCAGTTGAGGCCGGACTCCAGACCGGAAGACCTGGGCTCGATGCCTGATGTCACCAAAAACTCGCCGAGTACACACGGATTACATGTCGTTAAATCAGGGATCCGAATGATGTAGCCATCTATCGTGAGTTGAGAAAAATCGTACTGTCCCCTTCTCGGGGGCTCAAAGCTTAGGTGAATGACAGGCGTAGATCTAGTCCGTTGACATGATGGATTTCGAGGGCCTCGATCTGACTACGTCAGACAGGTGACATTAGTAACAGCAACAATGTGTCAGTTGGAAATGATCTGATTGCAGAGTTTCACAGTCACCTCGTCTTAATTGCCCTTGATTTATATCCCTGCACAAATCAATGTGTTTCATCACTGAAAATTACCTTTCTCCAGGCGGTAACAGTCCAGAATTGGTAATTTGTGGCCCATACAAGCGTTTTCTAAACACTTTCTGAGTTAGATTGCTTTTTACTCGAGCGTGTTGCCGTACAACTAGCTTCCAGAAGCTTTTTGCGTGCAATTGAGGTCAATGAATACTTTCGTATATCTCTGGTTGTCTTTCTTGGATTTACACTCATGTCCATAAATTAAGGTTAATGAAGTTGAGGCAAAGAAAGAAACAAAACAAATTTGACTTATTTGTAAAGACTATTTATTAAACAAAAGGTAAAGAGCAAAAAAGAAGCGATATGTTTGACATAATTGATAAAAATTGCGATTTTTACTCCATGGAGCAAATTTTAAAAAAAAACCTATTTACAAAAAACAGTATAACATGGTTAGTATGATGGTTAATACGGAGTTTGTCTCCCGGACGATGCAATACAGGCCTTACAACGCCTACGCATGCTGAGTATCAAATTATCAATCTGATCTTGGGGAATATTACACCACTCATCAAGCAATGCCCTCCGAAGTTCCGGTAGACAGGTGGGAGGGGGTTCACGGGCTGCAATTCGTCGGTCAAGCATATCCCACACATGCTCTATTGGATTCAAGTTCGGTGAGTATGCTGGCCAATCCATACGGGTGATATCCTCCTATTGAAGGCATTCGTCTACAATGTTTGCACGGTGAGGACGGTCGTTGTCATCCATAAACAGAAATTCAGCACCCATGGCGCCCCGAAACAAACGTACATGTTGTTCCACAATGACATCCCGAAAGATGTGGCCTGTCATCGTTGCACTCTGAACATGCAGGTCAGTTCTGGAACCAAGAATAATTCCTCCCCAAATGAGCCATCCTGCACCACCATAACGGTGTCGTTCAATGGTGTTCTCTTGGTGGTAACGGGTACCTGGCGCTCTCCATATGAAAGTCCGGCGAGAATCAGACTGCAAACTAAGCCTGGACTCGTCGTAAAACATCACACAAGACCACTGTTGCGGTGTCCACAATGCATGGTTTCTACTCCAGGTTAATCGCAGGTGACAGTGAGTTACGGTAAGGGGAACACATCTGACAGGCCTACGAGCATACAGACCAATGTGCCCTAAGCGTCTGTAAACGGTCTGCCTTGAAACTGTCGTACCGATAGCTGAAGAGAGCTGACGAGACAGGTCTGATGATATGCTCCGTCTGTTTCTTTTGACAGTAACTGCCAAATATCGGTCCGCATTCGGCGTTGTAACTCGGGGACGACCTGTGCTGTAACATCTACTCACATTACCATCATCTTGGAATCGTTGCCAAAGCCTGGAGATGACACTCTGGGTGATTCCAAGTTCCCCGGATACTTCCAGCAGAGTACGTCCACATTCCTGTCTGATAATTCTACCACGTAAAAAATCATCCAAATGCTTCCTGTGTGCCATAACTATGCGTTTATTGCACTGAAAGGCTTTTAAAGCGCTTGTGAACAATTTTACTTATTTGCCACCATTCCTTATATAGCCCTCTCTTACACTCTCGTTCTTTGACGTACTATCCGCGCCATCTGGTGGTTTCCTGTAATTTGCATATTCTTCTTCAAGGTGTATGTGAGAATTCTACAGGTGAAATTTTTATTTTAGAGTTCAATTTCTGTGTGATTCTGAATTATCCTTAATTTATGGACATGAGTGTATTTTTTTATTTCTTATTAGAATGTCATCAGTACTTAAAGTAATTTGCCACTTGCACCCACATTTTCCTTTTCTTTCTGGATAAAATGTTTCGGAATCTTGAAAATATTCTTAAAATTCTTGAAATCTTTGATTTACTCACACCAACTGCCGTAGCTATATCTCTAACAGTCATAGAAGTCAGATCATTAGGAACGATTATTTTAGAAAGCTTCCTCGGAGTATTATTCATTTTTGAACAAGCAAAAGTACCATGTGCTACATAGAACGCAAAATTATAATCAGCAGCTGCCGCACTTAAAAACTCACAACTGAGCTACTGATACACTCTAACCAGCCAAACGAGTAAATTTTAATCAAAGTCGATCAGTCACACTACCTTTAGGTATATATAAACAATTGGAGGTGGTTCGGGACAATACTGGTAATCACATACCAACTCAGATTAGAAAATATGTTTGTCCCAATTAATTCGAACAGTATAGTATTAATCAAATCTTTCCCCCATAAGTAATTTTCATGTGTGATCAATTGTTGACGGAATCTACTTAAGTGAATTTAGAAATACCTTCTTAATAGGAGAAAAAATACTGGTAGGGATATCGGAACACCCTATACAGATAATGTTAAAAAGGCCTTTTTCGATGTTCCTTTTCTAAAAATGTGTTGTAAATACAACCCCCAAAATTTTTTTACAAGTTAAACATAGATTTAGTATTATACTGAAATGAGCTTTTTTTAAAATTTTAATTAGTTTTTTTTTAAAAAAAATTTTATTTGATGTATTTTGAGAAAACAAAGGTTTTCGACAAAAAAAATTTATAAAGAAAAATATATACAAAATTTTGCTGAAAGCTCATTCCAGTAAATACTAGAACATTCAAAGAACGTGTCATATAAATTTTGTGGACATAAAATATATTTTTTCTGAGAAAGGTATATCGAACCTTCAAAAATGACATTTTGAGAAAAACACATTTTTATAAAAAAAAACTCACCTTATCAAAACATTCCAGCTCCATATTCCAAAATTTCAGCATTTTTTGAAAATTCACCCTCTTGTATTATTCTTTTAAGTCTTTATCTTTCTGAGCTCTTTAGTTTTTTGTAAATTGGCATATCTTGCCTTTGTAATCCTCTCTTTATGGAGACGTTCCATGCAGCATGTCGCATAATATCCAGGCTCGATGTTTAGTTTTTTCAAAGTATCCAACTTTGTTGCATTCCCTTTATTAAAGGATGCAATAGCATCATATGTACCAAAGGAAATTGTTTCTAAGTGCACGAATGTCTTTTTGGGGACACGAGACCAAATGACATTATTAATGCTTTCATTTGGATTCTGCGTGTTCCCATGTAAGCATTTTTTCAGTAACTCTGGTTTAGAAAGATCCCTAAAAATAGGCCTAATGGCTTCCACAACAGCAACTGGAAGTTTATGTTTGTGGAGGTAAACTTTATTTTCCAATTGTGCCTTCTTATAACGGCACCACGTATTAGGACCTGATGAGCAAAATCCATGTTGTGGATTTTCATCGGTTGATATTTTGTGAAGAAATATTGCCCATATAGCTTGTCGCATATCCTTAACACTTGACAAATTTCTTCGAATGGCAAGGGCATAATAGGTTTGCAATTGGTCAATAGATGCATCCGTTAATCTATTTTTTCCACATAATGCCTTGCCATCTGACATTTTTTTACCTCTCATCTTTGCTTTGAAACGTCGGAGGCGAGATCCCATCTGTTTCATAACATGGCCTATACACTGGAGTTTTGTGATCGTACAATTATCACCGTGTACTTTATTTTTCACATTGTTATCAAAAGCTTTGGAGTCTCCATCTCCTAAATATTTCGTGTAACACACATCATAGCGTTGAACAGAGCGCTGAAATATCGATAGAGCTCCATCGACTTCCATTCGTCCACTATACCCGTCGAAGTTCTTACAGACTGGTGCATGTTTCTTTTTTATCTTTGCAAACATAATGTTTCGATAATATTTGAGTGTCAATTACTTTTCCCGTGTCCACACTCGTAACTGTCACGACACCATTCATGGAGGAATATCCTCTCTTCTGCCATGTTCCATCAACCGCCACAGGAATGTCTCTAATATTATGATTTTCTTGCACTGCTTCTACGGCATCTTTCATCGTTGCAATCACACACATCCTTGGTTGGACCTAACAGCATTTTATTATATTTTGAGAACTTTGTCGGTGGGGGGTGGTAAGTTTATGATTTCGCAAAACATTCGTGCAGCTTCTGCACCTTTCCCTATGCATCTCATTGCATAAACAAACCTGGTGTTTATTTCGTAGGTGCTGGGTTTCCCAATTTCAGCTTTGCACTGCTTGAAGGAACAAAACTTGTAGCTATAACTGCAAAAATTACAGAGTATATCAAGTTCAACAGCTCCACCTGAACAATTTTCTTCACAGGAAAGGTTAAGTCCTGTTGCTCCACACTGTAAACATTTGACAGCCTCAGAAAATACAGCTAAAATATTTAAATCCACATTAGCATTTTTAAATCCACTATTAAACTCACTTTTGTATGAGTTATTTAAATTGCTAAGTTTTTTTCTGAAGCAGAAACATTACTAGGGGGAAGCAGAAGACTGCTGTGGTACAAAATCACTTGCCACTGTTGATTCGGAATTACTTCTTCTGCCTTAATTAAAATTACCTCGCCTTTTTTAAAAACTTTGCTGCTAGATCTAGGCATTTTAAATATAACAAAATAATATTAAAAGTCAAAATAATATCGTTGTAAAGAGCTAAGCAGATCTAATTACTAAAAACACAACTTGAGCAAAACAAACAGCGTTTGAACGAACGATTTTATTCAAAAATACAAATGTAAACAACGTATAGTTAGTTGTATCTCTGAATCCGTTCTTAGGGAGAAAAATAACTGAGGCTTGGCAGCTAGCATCACGAAAGAAATTTTAAAGTTGACGTCAAACTTCTAGCTGGCGAAAGAGGAAGTGCAATGTTTACCTTTTTTCTGTCCATTTAAATCGGTAACGTGTGTTTAAATGATTCTTTAAGAACAAAATTTTAGCACTTCTAATTGTGCTAGAGATAAAAAATGAGGTATTTTTGGAAAGGTAATGAGTTAAAGAATTTAAAAATGCAATAATCTGAAATTGACAAAAAAAATTTTTTTAGCCCTTAAGTAAATTAATTCAAAGTGTAATAATCCAAAGATTCACTTTAAAAAATATTCATTTCTCTAAATTAAGATAACTTTCATCTTAAAGAATGATATTTATTTTTCATACAAAAGTACATATATAGCCGTACAGATTTCACCTTTATACACTTTTTTATACAAAAATAATATCTATAAATCTTAGTAGAGATTCTGAGGTGTTAAAATAAGCAATTCAATTATATTCAGAAGATATGTATTAAAACTGCTCTGTATGAGGCATCTGTTTTAAGTGTTGTATTGAGGTATGACTATTGTAGAATATTTTAAGCATGCTTTCTTTTCCTTTTATATATATACTAAATACAAACAAAAAAAACATTAAAAGTATTTTGCGCTGACATTTGTAATTATATGTTACAATATCTTCAAATAAGTGAAAAATTACTGATAGTTAAATATAGACTGTTTTTTCAATGACGTTAACTTAAATTTGTGACGGATCTATTCGCGTTTCTACTAAATTCTCCTTTTCTCTTAAAAACAAAATATTTATTTCAACCAACCTTCATCGAGAAACCAAACGTGATTTATGTAAATGAGGAATATTATATAAATTCGGTTTTCGCGAGTCGATGGAGAGGGAAGTAAGAGGTCAAGTTAAGTAAAGTGAAGGAAAGGAGGGGAGCAAGTGATCTGTTGACACGTAGTTGGTGACAAGTTGAAGTTGATACGTTTGATGTGTGCAAGAATGTCGTAGTCTCCCACTACCCCTAGGGATATTAATTACCCTTTGCATATTATCTATGTTTGGATATGTAGGATTCATAATTAATGACTACTCAAATAATAAATCAGTTATTTATTATTTCCTTAGGATAGAAATACACAATTAATAATCAACTTTAAGAACAATAAATTATCATGGAGTGCGATCAGAATTCAATTACGGCGACGGAATACTAACTGATATCACGAGGGGAATAACGCATACAATCAAACTACACATTTAAATCTAATCTACAAAAATTACAGACCTGATATCTTCTTCGGAATGAACTTGGAAACTAGTAGAATCTATGAAGTGGCTGCAATCCAGGATATCTTCAATTACGTCTGAACCAAATTAATGAATCTTTTTCAATAATCTTACTTCCGCTATCAGTCTACACTTAGTTAAACTAAATTCTTAGAAACACTTTCTTAAGCAATCACGACGTTTACTCTTCAATCCAAACACGGAGTCCTCCTCTATCAAACCACTTAATCATTCTCCTACTCTTCATTTCATTTCTCCCTTTTATATCTCTTTCGAACTCGCTAAACCCGAAACTATCTTATTTGCATAAGTCACACTTTCAGCTCTCAGCGGGGATTGTTCAAAATAAATACAATTTAAAAAGTTTATAAGAGAAGGTTAGTGAAACGCGTAAGCACCCGTCACAAGTAAAAGTGGTTAGTGAAGATTGAAAGGCAGTAGAATTAAAGATTACAGAGCGTGGAGCCATCGTCATTTGATCAAACCAAAAAAAGTGTCTGAAGTTTCCCGTGAAGGATCCGATGCATTAAGGATTCATATACTGTACACTTGATTAAGCTAAAGCTGATTATTGTGTGCGACGTAGTTGTAAATGAGCGTATTTAAGCTAACTTAGATTCAGTTGAGGGTCTGTAATATTATCCCCGTATTAGAATATCTCACCTCTGCACTCTATCATTGTTTATATACCTTAATTAGAATTGGGTTGTGTCTGTTTCATATTCGTTAATAAGAATTAATAAATCAAATTAGATCAGAAATAATATCTGGATTATATAGTTCCTCCTACACATCTAGCCGGGCTTACAGGTATACAAGAGGGAACGGATTCTTCTCTATCATTTTTAGATCCTCATCATTGTTGCTAAATTTCATCAAACATGATCAGCAATTTCCCAGAAGGGTTATCTGCTTTTTGTATCCTCAGTGATTATTGCTCGGTTCGATTCAGTATCCTGCGAGAGTGATACCCATGTTTTTTCGTAGCTTTTTGAAGCTGCTTAAAGTTGCGCGTAAAATCAATTCCAGTTAATCGAAGTAGCATTCTCTTCCTTTTAAAAATGTTTTCTTATATTACAACAGACATACATGATGCGAGTTTGCCTTGAACGTGTAACAATTTGCACAGCCCTTGGCGGTTCACGCACCAGACAATCTACTCGCGTTTTAGATGGTTCATTCCTAGTATTGCATTTTTGGGTGCCTGAAGTTTATTGTCATGCACTAAACAAATAGAAACTCGCGGTAACGGAATATTTCACAAATGCAGCATTGTGAAACCTTAGATTATCTAAGATTTATTTAGATTTAGAAAATCTCTAAAAATTATAGTTAAAAATGTCGCAGAAAAAAAGAAATGTCATCTATGTTTAACTAAATCTAATATTTATATAATGCTTGACAATTTAATTTATTAATTCAAACAATGTTTTTTTAGATCTCCTTTTTACATTTGTTTTAGAAGCCTCATTTCAATATTTTGCATCCACCCCTCTCAGCTCTTCATTTTTAACAAAATTACATCCAAATACGGTAGGGCAATACTAATTAGTTTAGAAATTAGTAAGGCAATACTATTTAGTTTAGTGGAGTTTAGAAAGATAAAAACTTCGACGGGAAAAAATGGGGTTCAAACATTTTGTGATTGCTATTGTCAGAAATTTTTAAGAAACCACTTGCCCAATTTTTAAACATTAAAACTATTTTAAAACAGAAGACATTTTCATTGAAATAATATGTTCAAATTTCATTACTTTACTAGCCAAACTTATACCTTTTCATTATCATATAGTTAAAAGGAATCCTGAATTAAAAGAAAGGCTAGTCATCAAACTTAAATCTTCGGCCTCTTTTGATTTTCCAATCATTTTTCTTTTTATTGAAATATAAATATTTTATGTCCTTCCATTTTGGTTGAAAGATGTCACCTTGGGAGATATTTCGAAATACGAGGGCATCTAAGAGTAATATCAACTTTTCATTGCACACAGCCTTCAAAAAAATTTCTTTATTACGCCATGTTTTTACCTTCTGGGGGTACTTAAAGTATCCTTTTGATTTCGCATTTAAAGATTCAATCCGCATTTTTCCCATCAGTGGAAACATGTTTAAAAATACATGAAGAGAATGAAACATTTCCCTACAGGATTCTCCTAATCATATTACACGTTAAATGCTCTTATATTACATAACCTAATAGTAATTTTTTTGCTCTTAGAGTATTGAGTTTGAAGCATTAAAAATAATGGAATCATCCCAAGCTGGATTTGAAACATTAAGGAGAGAGAGACTTAAAAAAATTAATAGTAGCTGTAAATATTTTCAAATGTGAAAGAATAGTTTTGTGACTAAGATTTAAATATAACTTAAAATTATGTTTTTTAATGTACCTGTCTTAGGGTTGATGATTGTTTTTCAGAATGTCAGAACACTATCACTTAAGAATATAACAAAGATAGGATTATATTAGTACAATGGTGAAATTATGTCCAAGAGTATAGTTTTAAAATTTTTTGAGGGAATAATACTATTTCCTGATTGGAGTAATACTCTTTAACCCCTGAACGGCCGATTCAAAGTTATGTGATTCGACTCCCAGTGACACATTTTTCACATTCGAGCGCATATGGGGAGTATTGGGAGGAGATGTCACAAATAAGAAAACTTTTCTCTGAAATAAGTAAATCCTTTAAAAACACTATTAAGGTCATTTTATTTCATTCCAAAGCTTTTGTAGTAGTTTCACTGATTGCCGTCCAAAGAAAAGAATCATACTTCGGATGAACGGATATATACGTCCGGGACACCTAACGCACCGGTTGAGCGAGACGGATATATACGTAAGTGGCACTTAAATGGTTTAAAAAGTCTGTCTTGCATCATCTTCAAAAGCATATCAATATCTTGCACCCCATTTTTCTCATGTTTACCGCCTAATTAAAAATATAAATGAAAAATCTATTAAAAAGAAGACTCTGGATTCGTTCTAAATAATCTGGTTAATGTCTAGATTACGTGAATTAAGAATTAAAAAGTAAAATTCCAAGCTTCCATTAAAAAGTTTTAGATTATATTTTATTCAAATTATTGTATTAAAATATTATAAAAGCTAGAGTGGAAAATCAATATTAATTAGAATTTATAAACAACTATGATAAATATAGACTTTAGCAAAGCTGATATATTGACTTTTGTATTATCAGCAAACCCTTGACATGTTTACTACAGCAGCATAAAAATGTAAATTTAATCTATGATTGAATATTCTTCTATTTTACCATGGTTTAAAATAAATATGCGTAAATCTACAGGGCTTAGTTCTATAAAGAGTTTTTTGACTTGGTTATTTAAAATAATATCTGATAAGAGCGGGCCATGGGTTAGAGCATCGGACAACTTTTTGATTGAGTGGTTAGAGCATCGGACGCTGACCGGAAGGCATGGGTTTGATGCCCGATGCCCCCCAAATACTCGCCGAGTACAAATCGAAGCACGTGCTTGTTAAATCTGTGGGTCCGAATCGTGACGCCATCTATCGTGAGCAAAATCGTGCTGTCACCTTCATGGACTCAAAGCTTAGGCTAATGATAGACGTATCTCTAGCCCGTTGCCATGATGCATTTCATGGGCCTCAATCTGACTACGTCAGACAGGTAGCATAAACAACAATATCTGATAAGATCTGTTTAAGAAAGTAACTTTCTCCACTACTTTGAGAGCTAAGGATATCAGATATAACTTCCACCTTTAATTTAAAAATAGATAGCCTTTCTGTTTATTGATGTGTGTAGCATATTATACACTTAATATTTGCTTCAGAATGTATAGACCTAATTCGAAAGATCGAGTGAATCATGGAAATTATTTAAATCCCTAATCTGGTGAGACTGCAGCCACGAAAGAGATTATGCAAATCCACATCATAAATTACGAAGGAAAAAAAACCTGAGGAAGTTTCTTCCGTGTTTACCAAGTAAAGTAGGTTCTAAGTGCTATGAGAGACCAGAAATATTTCTGGGAATCATTAATGTCACACTTATTAAAAAGAATGTGTGGTTTTTATTGATGCAAAAAATTAGAGCTTAGGTCTCTGTATTTTTTTTGAAAAAAAGTATCGTGATTTTTTTTTTTTTTTTTTGCAAAAACGTATTGTGCATAGTAAGCATAACATGAAAATATGTTTTAGTTTATTGTATTCATTTTTCCTGTTTTACTACATCATAATTAAATATTCAAACAACTTGCAACAGTTTTAGAGGGATAATTTTAACTCAAAATGACAAATGTAGTTAAATATTTAAATAATGTGTTTCACGACTGGAAAAATTTGTGTATTTTTTAAAAATAGAATAATTTCAATAGTTAAGGGATAGTTGTGAGAAATAGCTCATTGGTCTTATTGTTATGAATCTTTTCACCGACATGAATTTTTAAAACAATGCCAAAATATACAGAATAAAAAAAAATTAGAAAAGGAATTCAAGGACACTTTTTCAATCTAAACAACATGGTTATTGACGCTGACTGCTGTATCGTAGAGCCTGGTTTTGAATACCGGAGAAAGCATGGATGTTGTTAAATATATGGTGCCTTTTTGGCACGGAGGTACTCTAAATACCAGTTTAGACTAAAGTCCTCTCGAAAGGCTCATGGAAAGGGAATAGAGGTTGGAGGCCTTTAATCATCTCCAGGGTGTTCTACCTAAAAATTTTGGTCGATCATACAATTACCTGAAGGATGCTTAAAGCTACGACTAACGACAACTGTGCATATAGCCCTTTGTCACGATGAATTTCGTGAACCTCATTCCAACACCATCAGACAGGTGACATTAGAAATAATAACAACAAACAGATCAAATATCTTTACAAAAGGTATTGTGCCATTCCGTTTTCCCTTAGAACATAATATTTGCAATAATTTTAGATATAAAATAGAATATTTTGCCTCAATTTCATTTCCCTTAAATATTACTTCCAAATCTTCTACCACCACCCCAAAATGTTAAAAATAAATTAAAATTTTTTTAAGTTTGAAAGGATAAGTAATCATCTCGCTTACTTATCCTTCAAATGAAACATTATTTTTGAAATAATTAATTCATTCCGATTAAATACAGGTATTTTACTTCCGTGTTGCTTTTACATCATATACAATGAATTAAAGTATTTCGTTTTTATCACGATGTTGTAGAAATGTGTAATTGTGTGAAATGCTCATGTAGCTGTCAAACATCACAATTCATTTTTTTTTAAAAATGTGAATAGTTTTAAGGTTACTCTGTACCCTAAGCATGAGAAAATTTATATTTTTAGTGTTTTTCGGTGCTTCATCTGGTAAATTTTAATTCGATATTTTAGTTCTTATTCCAAATAATTTTAAAGATTTTAGAATGTTTGCATGTTTTTATCTAAAAATTTATGCCCTTACAAATTATTTATTTACAAAAAAATGTACTAAAATTATAATGCTTTATAAAAATGTAAAAATTTTAGATCTGATCGCGAGTAAATATTACAAGAAATGGAACATTTTAATAAGACCATCAGTTAAATAACAGGTCATAATTAAAAAAATACTCATACAAAAATAAATATTTTAGTACAGTCTCTAGAAAATATAAATAACAGGTTCAAAAGATTTTTACAGAAATACACTAATAAGGTATTGAGTTTTCAGACTCGCTATAATAGATTTTGAGCATTTTAAATGACCACTTCTGGTAGATTAAAGACGCACTTCCTTTTTTTCTAATTTTATAAAATTGATTATAATTTGACCTATAGGTAACGTAGAAACAAAACAAAATATATTTTTAAAGATACAAATGTAGCTCTATAAAGTAAAATAAAAACAAAAAGTATATGTTGCGACCGAATTTAGTCATTTCAACGTGTTCGGATACCTTAAAAACAAAAAAACTTAAAACTAAAACAGCCAAATACACCCAAAAAAAATTATTTTTTGAAAAAATTGTATCTTGCTTATCAGTTTTGAAACTATTTATCAACGCAAAAAATAACTTTCGATGCATAGCTTTATTTTCTTTATTTTATAGCTATTTTGAAATTGAGTTTTAATATATATGCAACTTTTTTATTATCTTTATTTCTCATGAATTGGTGTTTACATTTATGCTCTATTTTTAGTTTTCTTTCATGAAGGGATTATTAAATTTTTTGGATGATGTTTATCATTTTGTGGGGAATAAAAATGGCTGTTTAGTTTATTAAATGAAGAATTTACATATTTTTCAGGTACAAATATTTTGCGGGTTATATTTTGACTATGTGTAAAAATTATGTTTGTACAAAAAAAATAATTGTTGCTTAGTAAATATTAAATCGAAGCTTAAAAAACATCATAAGACAAAAAAAAGTCTAAATAATTTTTAAGTTTAAATTAATCTCTCGCGTTGATATAATCAACTCGAAAGAAAGATTTCCTAAATAATTCATCCCATTTATTAAGCCAACCTGTTTACTTACAAATATTACTCAGAGTCGCTTAATAAATTAGCCTAAAACTTGAGTATTCCTCTGTTCAAACGTGTAAACGTCATCAAGTTTTGAGATCTTTTTCATCTCTCCTTTCTTTATGAATACAAATAACCCCGGAGATTTAAACAATTCAGTTTCACTGAAGCAGAGAAATTTCAGTACTGTTCTCTCATAGTCTCAAGAAGGTCGCATGAGACTTTCGAGTATTTTTTTCACGCTCCTAGAGGAAGGACATCACAGAATGTGTACATAAATATAGTGATGGAAAAGTTGCAGGAACATGATTATACAGCTGACATCAGGATGAAGAAAAAAACGAGAACCGTCGTGTCTCATTACTAAAAGTTGCTTCTAAAGGGAATGCTTTATTTTGACAACGCTTTTTGACTTTGATTGCGCTACTTAAAAAATTATGGTTTAAAAAAAAACTAAAAAACATGCTTTTTCAGTCGATAGAAATAAAACTTTAAAAAATTATTTTTAATATAAGAATAAAATGATTAACAAGAAAATTAATGTCATTGTGGTAAAATCATAGGGTGCTCGATATCAATTGTTATAATTTCTTACTAAATGCATTCTGAAATGCAGAGAGTGTAAAAATGTAGTGCAAAGCTACCCACGCTTTTATCACAATGACATTAGTTTTCTCTTCAATCATTTTATTCTTATATTAAGAATGATTTTTTTTCTTTTTAGACCGATAAACTGTTAAGGCTTGTTCTCTTAGTTTTTTTTAAACTACAATTTATTTTTCACATTTTCATTAGTTCAATCTATGATAAAAGTACGTTTTTTTAGTTTTTATCCTTCCCTTTTTCACATAAAGGAACACTTTCTATGTTATATTTGTATAAACCATGAGCTTTTTCTTATTAGGGTTGTAACTTAATCTTTTAGTCGGCAAATATGGAAAAGAGAAATCATTAATCCTGATAATCCTGATAAGGAAAATGGAACAAAATTATTTAATTGTTGTATCGTCATTGGTCCTTGACAAGTGTTCAAAATTTAGAATTAATATGACCTTTTAAAGTTGGTAAAAATCGAGTTCAATTATTCCGCTACATACAGGTGAAGCTAATAAAACCGTGTTAAAAAAGATAAACTTTTTAGTTTCCTAATGTTTAAAATGTTAAAAAATAAAATTCTGTTAAAATATCACTAAGCATTTTTTTCTAATTAAACACTTTTCATGCGTTTCACTAGTAAATCGGAGTTGCTAGTTTTTAAGTTGAGAAGCACACACAAGACAATGTTTTTCAATTCCCAAATTTCAGAATACACGGAAATGTATCAGTTGAAAAAATTCGGTAAACTCTTTTATTTCATATACCCCACTGAATTATTTCTCAGAATTAAAATTTAAATTTTAAACATTTATGAAAACTTATATAAAATATTGTATTTGACTGTTTTGTTCACATTTACATTTCCTGAGCCACATTTATGTACGTTAAACTTAATTTAATTGTAAATAAATTATTTATTTACAGTAAAAACTTTCTCCTTTAAGTTTTCTATTTCATAAAAGTTGTTCCAACAGTTCCCCCCACCTATTCGATTTGAATTAATAACAAACATATATCAATTGCCAATAATTTAAATTATTTTTAGCACCTTATTCTGTCATTATACTCGCAAATAATGAATCCGAAATGCTTCAAATTTTTAACAATATTATTATTACTATTCAATTAACAGGACTTATTTTAGTAAACATAGTGCTCTTTATATTTAAACGAGACTATAAATTACTATATTTTTTTAAACCACTGTACTAACATATGGGATAAAAATAATAGATATCTTTTATTTAACACCAATTATCAAATAATTAAAGTATGCAGTAACTTATAATACAAAAAAAATCACTACATAAATTTTTTCCGTTAAATTAAGTAATTAATATTGAATCAATTCATTATTGATTACGTTTAAATAAGTTATTTATTTAATCTTAAGAAAATACATAAAAAGTTTCGAATTATTTTTTTAGTGCTTTTTTTCAAAATTTCTTTTATCAGCTTAATTTTTTTCTTATATATTATTTTATGCATCCTTACTTTGGTTTGATGTTTATTTTGAACCTGTAGGTAATTAATTATTAAATATTATAAGTTATTCATTGTACTAAAATTTTAATTCCATTAATTTTCTCCTTTCTAGATATTAATTAATTTTAATGACATATTGCATTAAATGTATCAATGTTATTCTGTAATAACTCTGTATTATTTCGCTTACAACCTAGTATAATTAGTACTTTCATATTGAAAATATTAGATATTAACAATGTACACAAAGTATATAATTATTGTTTCTTTCTTACCTATTCCAGAGACATTTTTAAAATAATATTAACTTGCAAATCAGACAAAATAAAAATATTTCGTTCAAAATAATAAGATTTCGACTAAAAATAATTATAAATGTCTAAGAGTTACTAAAATTTCAATACTTGGGGTTGATACATCAAGTGTATATCCAATTTTGTTCACTGTAAATAATAAACCATGTTATTGGCAATAGAAGATAAGTTATACTTAGAGTTGTAGTTTGAACATTGCAGAACATTGGTCGGAATTACTGATTGTTATATTATATACAAGTCCACATGTAAACTAATTAATTTCAGAGCATTGAATTTAAAATACAGCTAAATGCGTTTAGGTATCGCTTGTCGCCCTTTTATTCAGTTCCAAAAATTTTAATGAATAATTAAGCAATTTATATGTAATAATTAAACAGTTTATATTTAAGAATGTATTAATTAAATAACGAAGCAATTTAAACAAATGATGAATGAAATAATTAAACATTTGAAAGAAAGAATTAATAAAATAACTAAACAATTTATATTTAAAAAACGGTTTTATTTTTGCAAAATATTTAAATAAAATGTTTTACAAAAACATAATGTAATAGAAGAAAGTATTGTAATGATACTTTCTTCAATAACATTATACAATAAAGTTTATAACATTACATTTATTGTAAATTTTTTATAAATATTGTCCTTTAAAATTTTAGCATTTCAAATATACTTTGAGTAATAGTATATTTAACTTATAACTTAAGCTTATAACTTAAGTAAGTTATTTGATCAGGATTATGATAAATTTTAGAAGTTTCAGAAATCTTAAGTTTATTTGAATAAACCAAATTTTAATAAAATGAACTCATTATATTGCATGAAAATCATTTGATTAATAATTCATACGTAAGCCGATATTGGGTAAAATTTCCAAAACATTTCCTTTATCACGAATTACTTTTCACAACTTTACAGTATAATACACTGAGAAATTTAGTGCATATTAAAATTTTTATTTTAGACACATACTACATGTTTTCATCTCCTATATACCATCAAACTCTTATATTATTTACCATATTTTGTTTGAAAAAATTAACCATATAAACATTATCTATATAATAACAATTTATTCTAAAGTGTTACATCTTTAAATCTCACTTGATTAGGATCCTAATTAAAAGAAAAACATCAATCAAATAAAACACAAATAACTGTCACTGCCTTTCTCCAACTACTTTCTCCTTTGGATTAAACTGCAATTTGAAATATAAATACAGTCTGACCTCAATTTAACGAAGTCTCGAAATCCCGAAAAAAGTTCCTTACATGAACAATTCATTAGAGATTCATCCTTTAATGTACTTTAAAAACCCCATAAAACGAATTTTACGTTCATATAAACACTATATATTACATAAAAAATAAATACAGTCAACTCCGCTAATTCAAACCTTCGATAATACGAACCTCTCTCTAATTCGAAATAAATGCTCAGCCCCTAGAAAAACTCTTGATATTTCGAACTAAAGCAATAAGTTTTGGTACACTCAATATTTCGAAGCAAATCCTATGACTGGCAAGACTACAACACGCGATAATTCGAAGTTATCTGATATAACTCTCGATAATTCGAACACATATTATCATGTAGAGTCCTGTAGCAAACAGGTTAGAGTTTACATTTTTTTGTTGTATTATCTCTGCGTGTCTTCCCCGTAACGTAGCCCCTTTGATGACCAATTTTCTGCCAACCCGTCTTTGTGTTTCCCGGTTCCTCCAGCAAAAAGACAACTTTAACAAGTGGTTTTTCTATACATGTGTTCAGAAAGGATGGTCCACTATTGTGAAGAAGATACGAGTAGGATTGAGTATTTTGCATCAGAGGGACATGCCTATTTATGACTCTGATGTCTGACTTATGGCAGGAAATAGGGTATCGGCCAAACTGGACCCTGCATTAAAGAACCTATGGTGTTGGGGACAGTGTCTGAGGGAACCGATAACAGATTAAACAGATTTTTTTTGTCAAAAAAGATTATGTACAGTATGTATTCTTTTAATAATCGTTTTTAATATATAAATGTATTCTTTTAATACACGACTTTTAACTTCTGTATAATATTTAAGCTGTATATAATATGTACTTTTTTAAAATACTTTAAAACAATTTTATAAATTTGTACAATTGTTGTTTTATTACATAGTCTCAAATTTAAATGTGTTAGAAAAAGAATTCTCTTCGTATATTTTTTGGGATTTTTTTCCCACACTTCTTGATAATACGAAGTTTTTCATTGGTCCTTCCAACTTCGAATTATCGAGAGTCGACTGTATTAAAAAATGTTTGAAAGATAAAATCTATTCATTTTATATATCTTCCCCATCAAAAAGAAATCTGCAAGGAAAACAAGAACAAAAACACGTTTTCCAGAAATATACTATATTTTCAACTTCAAAAGGAAATGTAATACTAGAACTAAAGAATTTTTTAAAGATATTTTCTAATTTTAAGCCTACGTGGTAATTTTAAACATACATTATTTTATAATTAGTAATTTTAAGCATGCACTACCACATGCGTTCTTAAACTTAATTACTGATAAAATCTGCTTTGAGTTTTTTTATTTGAAAAATTACGGCTATTTCATTAACCAAGGTGATTTAGGCACCTGGCAATACCAGTTAAAGGGCATTGATCACTATAAAATATGATAAAAAAAAGAATTCGAAAAATGTCTTGAAATATTTGAAAAGTAGGGGGGGGGGAAACCAATCACAAGATAAAAAGTTCGTTAAATAGGAAATGCTCGTCGCTTTTTGGAGTTTATTTCACAAAGTAAATAGTAAAATGTTCTTGGTTTCAGGAAAAAGCTCGCAAAACAGAGGAATTCATAAAATATATCGAAGCTTGAATGTATTTACAAATAATCATTCCAATTGATTTGTTACAAAAAGCGATCCATTCTTGTTAGATGCTATATCAAATGACTCACTTGTTTGAGCTTAAAAACTCACATTAGAGGTTCCTGATGTTCAGCCACATGAATGACTGTACGGAAATGTTGGCTTCTTCACCATTCTTTTCTGCATATAGATAACCACCGAGAATTGAGCAACTCAATTACGTAGAACCGAAACATTTGTAATTCTACTCACCCATGAACCTGTGGGACTGAATAATGTTGCTGAGGGGTGTTTCATATTCTGAAGGTTATTTCTCAAGGGAATTATGTATAAATATATTATATAGCAGCGTGTGAAGAAAAGAACATCGAATAGAATGCCAGGTCGAAAAAAGGAGAAAGGTAAATCTTGATTCTAATTAAAGTACCCACTATAGAAGGAGGGTTACTTCATTTGCAACGGCTTTTGACTTCATTCGTAATTTAAATATTTTAAGTATACAAAGTCCTGTAATGAAAATCAGGACCCAATTTTTTTAAAATCAAAACAAATATTTATAAGTTTGGAAGAAATATTTTTTCGTTATTTCTTCGTCGAAAACTGATAATTACTAATACCTTAATGTGAGTATATTTAGTTGCGAAAAGAATTTTTCTAAAAATCGGACTACATTTTTTCCCAATATTTAGAAACTTTTAAGTAGGAATTTAATTTGTATGTTTAGTGATTTAATTTGCTAATTTTTGAATCTGTTACTTGTAATAATGTATTTTAACAAAATCATTACAAATTCTTCTATGAAACTAATTTGTACATGATTAAGTAAAAGCATTAATATATATATATATTAAAAAGGATTGAATTTTATTTGAATAAGAAATCTCGGAGGTATTTGAATCGTAATAATTGAAAATAACTGGATTCTTAAATTTTAAAATAAAACATATGTTTCAGACAATAGCCATTGATTCCGGGATTGTAAAATAGCCAATTAAGTATTTAAAAATGAGAAAAATTTATTTTTATTGAAAAAATTCCCTCTTTTCTTTAAATATATATTCTATAAAAATTTATTTCTATAAAGTTGTATTATATATAAAGTTAAAATTACAACTTTGATTTCTAATCAAGCTCCTTTAATTTCCTATAAATACCACGTCTACATTATTTTAATTTACAAAAAGAATAACAAAAAGTTTTTTTAAAAATTAAATTGCACAAACTTAGTTTTATTACTAAATGTTCTAGAATAGTTTATAACCGTTTAATTTGCACCAAAATTAATAGATATATCTTACTTTTTTTAACAAAGATTAATGTATATAACTTGAACGAAAATTTACGTTTTGTTTTCATAGAAAATGATCCGTTATGTCATTTCACAACCATTCCAAGAGTTAAAATTTTCATAAATGAAGTTGCTTAAAAATAATGCACAAAATGCTTGACCTTGAACTTTCTGGTGTCTACAACACAGTAAGATAAGTCATTTTAAACTAATGTGTAAATAAATATGAAAGAGTTCCTTCTGTAAAACAAAAATATCAAAATATAGCAATTGTTTCAAAAGGTTTTGGGTTTCATCAGTTTTCATTCGCGCACAAAACACACTTTTTAGCATAGAAATATATACTCAGGACCAAAATTAAGATAATAAACGCAAAATCTAGGAAAAATGATGAACTATTTACTGGGTTGCCACGAAATTCGACAAAGATACGTATTACAGTTTCAGAAAAAATATAGCAAACATATATTATAAAGAAAAATTTAATTTTTTTTTTGCAATTATGGTACGGGGTATATAAAAAATGTGAAATCATGAATCAAAGAGAAAGCATTTAACTCGAAAAAAGTCTGTCAAATTCGAAGTGTGGCCACCGTGCACCGGTATACAAGCTTCATAACGAGCTGTCATACTTTTTATGCAAGTGTCAATAAATATATTTGTGGCAAAAAAATCTATTCTTATAAAAGCATGACTTTTGAATCCTACGGGGTCCTAGGAAAAGGGCTACGCTGAGAAATGGCTTTTCCTATATTATCCCAAATATGTTCAATAGGATTTAGATTCGGAGACCTGAAGGGAAAATAAATATAGCTAGTATCCCCTCCCTAATGAAATTCATCAGCAATGTGAGTTCCGCGTGATCCCTCATTTCCGTCCATAAAAATGTAGTCCGGGCCCATAACACCCGGAAAAAACTCATAGACTTCTAGGATCTCATCCATATGGCGCTGTGAATTGACAGTACTATCGAAAACTTACTGGGGTGTACGGCTGACAAACATTATGCCGCCCCACACAAGGATTCCGATTTTTATTATGTAGGACACACACATGAAAGCGAGCTCCACTTTCTCTCCAGATGAAGACCCGTCGAGAATCACTTTGTCTGGGGAATTTCGACTCATCACTGAAAAGAACGCGGCGCCATTCTTGTAGTGTCCACGAATGATGCTTTCAATTCTTCATCAAGACTCATGCTTTTCTGTTGGATGCAATCAAAGGGACACACAGGATTGGACGTCGGGTGTGAAGGACAGTCTCTGCAAGGCGGCTGTGAACTGTTTGTCTGGCCAGACACAGCAGCAATGTCCCCAGCACACCAAGGAGTGGTTGCTCCTGTATGTCGACTTGCGTTTAAAGCCAATTAGTGCTCCTGTGCAGATGTTGATGTCCTCTGGTGACCGTAGCTGACCTTTCTGGGCGATAGTACCAATTGTTTGGAATTGATTGCAGGCCGTGAGCCTCCTTTCGGGTAACGATCAAGCCACATCCGGTTGAGAATGGCCAGCTTCAATTCTGCCAACGACTCTCTACCTCAAGGAATCATATAAATGATTATGAGAAGTCATCCTCACTGCTAACAGGCTAACTTGCTTGTTTTAGTTCAATATTCACAATACTGCAGGAGAAAATCTCATATGCTTAAACGGTCTCAATCCAGTAATTCTGCAAAAAATAACGCTGAACAACATATTTTCCTTCTAGGAAAAGTTTGATACTGTACTGCTCGTTTTTCAAAATATATAAAATATAAATTCTAAAAGTTTTTCTTTGGGCAATTAGAATTAAGATGACAGACATGTTTGTGACCTTAATTTTGGACACGAGTGCACTCTATGGAAAAAGAGTGGACGTCTAAGTAAACAAGAAAATAATTAGTCTTTTGAATGATAGTTATTATGGGATTTATTCTTGCGTTTATTATGATAGTCAAAACGATAACTAAAAGTAAAATTTTGAAGCATTTATAAAGCAATGATTAATGATGTTTCTGAAAAAGCACAGCCTTGTATTGTATGTTTATAAATTTAAAAAAAAAATTCGATTTGAAAATTATTATTTTAAAAAATATAGATATGTAACTGATAATCCTTTTTATTAAAAGAGCAGAAATGCTATTCATATAGCCAATATTATATACATAGATATATATGCTTCTATTGAATTTTCTGTAAACATTTAATCAGAAATAGGAAATTAAAAGAAAACAATAGTTCAAAGCATGAATCATCAGAACAATTCCTTTTTTATTTCATAATTTTTTTGTTATTTATTTTCCTTTATTAGAAATATAGAGAACGGGAATGTAAAATTAATGTAATTTTAAAAACATTATAAATTATATTAGAAAACGAAAAATTAAGAAAAAATGTATTAAATTTCTGGCCGAAAATATTCCATTAACATAATCTTAGAACTAATGCAAAAAAATGTTCCTTTCTTTGATTTTTAAATGGATAAAAAAATTAGTTATTAAAATATTCATATATCATTTTAATTTAAAATTCTATCCATACTTAAAGGTTCAATATTAATAAAACAAATAGTTTTTTTCATTATATAGATTTCACAAACATTTTCTTAAAATAGAAGTAAAATAATTTGGTTAAAATAATTACTGGCCATTGTCCTACCACACGTATTTGGACGAAAATAATTCAGAAAAGAGCACTAAATAAAATGTAAATGTAACACGAGACACGAACTTTTCATTAACTATTTTAAAAAAGTAAAAGAAATAAAATAGGTGAACCCTTATTAAAAATTATGGAAACAAGATCTTTTTTATGATCTGCGATTGCTTTTTCGTTGCAAGTTTTAAAATTTGATTAGATATGTTTTTTGGGAAGGAAAAGAAAAATGTATTTGGAGAAATTACTCGAAAAAGAAAAACGTTAGTCATTGTAATACTACATTTACTTTTCTGCGTAAAATTCATTCAAATAAAAATATTTTTTAGTAAGTTTTTAATTAGAAACAAAATAAGAGAAAGTGCAGGAAATACATCATTTTTTATCTTATTGATTCGTATTGCAGGTTATTGGAACCATGTCTTTAACAGATATCTTTAGAAAAAATTTCTTTAGATGATTATTGCTTTTAAAAATGTTCTTGGAATTTTTTTAAATGTATTAATTTTTAAAAACTACTACTATAAATCTCGAGCCTTTAACTTATTTCTATATAAAACCAAAATGAAATTTTCTTAAATATATGATCAGCAACGTGATGTTTAGATATTTTACATGGTTTTTGCCTCGAAACATGTCATTTGAGAAATGAACTTGATTTTACATATTATATGAAACTTATCATGAAAATATATCGTGGGTGAGATTCGTTTATATAGGGTTAAAAAAGGTAACAATATAAAAAAGTAACGATGACACACTATTCAATTCACAATTAAGTGAAACCAAAATGTATGCACCTGCCTTTCAAAAAGTAGATGGTAATTCATGTATGCAAGTTTTTCACTTTTCACACACGCATTGTGTAATTTCACATTAAAAGTGATCTACGTCAAGTAGCTACGAATGTAATAATAGCTTCAATAATGCTAATTTAGTTTATTAATAAATGTAGGAAAAACAGACTAAAATGTCGAAACGCATATCATGTTTGCTTTTTATTGATTGCCCATAGGTTAAAGTTTAATTAACTTTCAGAATCATTTTAAAATTTATTAAAAAGTATTAAATAGGGAAACTTATTTAAAAGCAAATTTGTAGCTGAAGTTCTTAGGTAAAAATATTTTCCCATTCCATGCATTTGAATCGGGCTGAAAAAGTAATGTGTATTTAGATTTTTTTTTATTAGCAGTATTGTAGAACGATTTAAATTTGTCTTTTTAGAACAGGTAATAACTTGCATAGTTTAGTTTTTATAGAGTAAAATTAAGAAATAAAAATCTTAGTAAATTTTAACAAAATTCAAATTAACTTCTTGAAAGAAGTTTATATATTTTGTCACTCGTTTACCATTTTCTTAAAAAAATTCTTTTTATTTCACAAAACGTTCTTTTGATATTTTGTATGAAAAGTAACACAATAAATGCAGGCTATTCTCAGTTCTCGAAATTAAAAAATACGTAACAAAAATTATCTAATTTCTTTTTGAAAGTGTAATTCAACTCACATTTTTGGAGTGTTTTCTAATTTTTATATCGCAATGCTTCATAATCTCGAAAGAATTTCATTTGCCTTAAATTCCTTCCAAAAATTCATTTTTTTAAACCAACCTAGTATAGCCAGTTTCATAATATTTTATATTATATTTTATTAAATTAAGCAAAATTTTTTTATGGAATAAAGAGTTTTAGTCTGAAATTAAAATAATAAAACTAGCAATGAAATTTCTTACGAATTTGATACATTTTCCTCTTCATTTCCAGTAATTGACAGAGTCGATTCATTTTCTCAGCATTTTTATATAGATTGTTGACAAAATAGCTAACATCTTATTCGGGAATTGCAATTAAGTCACAAAGCATAAATCTGAAACTCAAATTCTTAATTTCATGAATAATTAAAGTGTTTTAAAAAATTAAAAAACTTCTGCCGTTCATTGCTTATTTTTACCAGCAAGATCCCGCTTTCTGAAGTCATTCTTTGGGGTTCAATTAAAAGCTGCTTTTTTCCGAACCCCTTTAAATTATGTTACATAATTTCGTTATTAATATTTTAAGTAAAGGGTGAGCGTCACACTGTTCAGCTACACAAAGACTCTTGGAGATGAACCTCGTAATTTTCTATCATGGTCCAGTAAAGAGGAGGACACCTAAGCTGGCATCTCCCTCTCCTAACTACCACACCAACGGGAGAACGACTGAGCTCTCGACAGATTTAACATGCATCGCTCACCTAAACGGAGGATCTTCAGTGATACTGATCTCTAACTCAAGGCATGAAAAACACGATCCGATACCTTGAACACTTGACTACTACGGCCACTTCAAATTGTAATAAGCAAACTCCTTCTAATACATTTGGGCCGTGGTAGCCGAGTGGTCTAGGCATCGGATCGTGGCTAGCATGTCATGAGTTCGATCCCAGTATCACTGAAGACCCGCCGTGTCGGGAATCGATACACGAAAAATCTGTCGAGAGCTCAAACGTCCTCCAATTGGTGTGGTGTGGTAGTTAGGAGAGGGCGGTGCCAGCTCAGGTGTCGTCCGCATCACTTGAACATGGTTCAAAATTAAGCGGACCGTCCCCAAAAGCCCTCGTGTAGCTTAACTGTGGGACGTTAATATTCACTCACTCACTCTAATACGTTTGGTGTGGTCAAGGCATAAGGCGTGCATCTGAAAACACACTACTTCTTTACAGTTAAGATAAATGCTGTTTTCCTTAACTTCTTCCAATATCAATGCTTATTAATAACACTTATTGTTTTAATGAGCATCTTAAGACATTATGCACATTTTTTAAAAACTGAATCGGAATTTAACTATAAATGATTCAATTTACCCCCATTTTTTCACACTTAAAGATCAGCAGTTACAATAATCACTCGCAAACAGGGCGTTTAGTTCAATTATTGGTTTTTTCCAGCTACTTTACATGTACATTTCCCTTCCTCAAATTAGGACCGTTCAGATTCACAAACACAAAGTAAGCAAATTAAAAATAGTTAATGAAGATAGATAACTACATTTGATACTGGTATAAAATAGACCATACATAAACTTAAATGGATCCATTTGCTATCCAAAAACAAAAATAAATTATTTTATTTTACAACCGGAATTACTCTCATTTTAATATAAGAATCAAATTCTCGTACTTTTTTTCAAATTCACGAAATTTTAATTGCAGTTATACCTCATAATACCGATATAAATTCCCTACAGATTACAAATTCATGTATTTCTTTTGAAACTTAATGTTTAAAATGAAACAAATTAAAAATAAATGTTTAATACAGTTTTAAATAAAGAAAGCATTGAATAATTTATTTTTGAAGTATCTGTTTAGAGTCATCAGTTTTTAAATTATTTTATTTCTTAGAATCCATTTATTATTTTAAGTACCAATCTTCATGAACAATCTTTAACATTGATAAAAGAAAAGAAACATTAAAAACTATATATTATAGCAATATGATTTAAAATTACATTTTATTAACTCATAAAAATAATAAAAAAAGAGAGTTTAGAAAATAATTCATAAATGTTTCAATACATAGTAAAATTTTATCGCAACCTTATGGAAAAGGGTGCAATATGTTTTATTTTGATATTCAGAGTTTTCTCGTATTTAATTAGTAAAACATATATGCCTATAAGGTATTTTCTCTAGAATTTTACTTTACCTTTATTTGTTGTATGAGTAATTATTACCTTATTATTATAAAAAGGGTACATTTCTGTAATCACTTCATATATAACTGCTCTGAAAAAATTTTAACTTATGTCACACAGTGAAGCATTGATTGATTGATTGATTTTGGGGTTTATTGGCGCAAGAGCCGATTAAGGCTATATTGCGCCAAACATTTGTTTTAATATCTGTGGTCTAAACGGGAAGAGAAAGAAAGAATGAATTGAATGACAAGAAAGAGGGTCGAAAATAGAGAAGGATCACTAGGGTACTCCGGGTTCGTGAAGCCCGTGTTTACCAAAGATAATAAACCCCGTGGGAAAAGGAAAATATCACTAGGGCATCTCGGGGTTGTGACACCCGTACTCACCTAAAGAAGGTGAGCCCCCTGAGGGGCGCACAGTGAAGCAACACAAGATATATTGGCAATGGACCTCGTAATTTTGAGTCACGTTCAAGTGACGAGGACGACACCTGAGATGGCATCCCCCTCTCCAAGTTTCTACTCCAACAGGAAGACTTTGAAGCTCGATAGGTTTAGCGTGCAACAGCCTCTCTACACGGTGAGCATTTAGTGACAATAACACTCAAAACCATTGGTCAATAAAGCCGGACACAAGTTCGCAACCATGTCGACGACGATTAATTATCTTTCCAATTCCTTTCAATTATGAAATCATGGATTTCCAAGGACAAACATATATGCATTGACTGTGTTAGAAGTATTTGTCTCTATTTCCAAGTGATAAGGCAAAAATAAGAACAATTCTCGTCGGCTCTGTGATGTGGTTGGTTTTTCGCTGGCCTTCTGTACCCAAGGTTGTGGGTTCGACCCCGGCCCAATCAGTGGATTTTCATGACGCAAACAATGAACAGTGTCCGTATGATTATACGGCATGTAAAAGATCACTATTGTGTCTGTTTCGCTTGGGTGCTCTCGGTAAAATTGAAATTGTAGTACAGATTTGCCTCGTCAGAGTTCAGGTGCCTTCCGCTGGGGAGGAAACTGGGCATCAAAATTACTTGCAGTAATTGGTATCGCCTGTATGGTGCCGCGCTAAAAAGTGATACTAGCCCCTGGGGAATGTACTAGGTCTGCAAAGGTTAAAATGCCAATGCTCAGCCACATTAGTAAATCAACAATTCTCATTACAATAGTACGAATATTTTCAAATTTTAATGTATAAGAAGTTCATAAAATTCCATTTTTCTTAGATATTGCTTCTTTGTTCTCCCCATAGAGGGTAATTTTTAGATTTCCTTGATTCTCGAGTTTAAATGTGGTAGCCTAATGCTTATGGTCATTTTAAGATTGGGTGCTACCTTAGGTGTCGTTGTTTTCGTCACTTGATCATGATTTAAAATTACGAGGTCTGCTACGAGTAGATCTGATGCTGCTTTACTGTGCGACGTTAATAAATATTCATTCACTGATTCTCGAGTAAAAAGAATGCTTAACATTTTACATATATTTAGATGTTCTGAAAATCGTCAGCTACTATTGATAATCGCTGCTTAAGAGGTAAAAATAACTTAAATCATCTTTTAGTGTTGCAAATTATTTTCAATTATTACATTTAATTGCCGAGTAAAATAATTACAGATATTCAAAATAAGAGAGCAATTAGAGTATCACAATAGTTTCATTTTTGTGATTGGCATTAGTCCCTACTGTATTGCAATGCATTTCCTGTGCGTATCTTCTAATGCTTAAATTTATCAATTCGTCTACTATTCAGGAACGAAAGGAAAATTTAATTTTCGGTAAACACAAGATATTTAATTAATGCTCTTCAATAAAAGGTTTCTTAATTTCTCTTTCATTTAAAAAAGGAAGGAAACACAATGAATTTATTCAAAGTGTTTAATTTTAATTTATATACGGTGTAATAAAGTTAACCAACTTAAGGCTTATAAAATATAAATACATAAAAATATTTTTTAAATGTACTCACACAACGGAATGGAAACCTATGAACATCTTCAAGTTATTTAGTGCAACTACATGTCAGAAATATACATCACCAGCAAGTTAAGAAAGATGCATCCTGATGATACTTGGGTGGTTATTACTTGGTTGATTATACTGAAACTAGTGTCCAGTTGCATTATTTCACATAATGTATAAGAAATTGTAAACTGTGAATTTGATTTAATTTTGATCTACTTCGCACTTTGACGCATCAGGGAGGCTATTGGAGACGGACTTCGTAATGTTGAACGTTGGTCAACTGTCGAGGACAACACGTGAGCTGGCACCCTTCATCCCCCTTCCGTACCACGACAAAGGAAAGACTTTGAGCCAGGACAGATTCGAAGTGAATCAACTGCTCTACACTGCTGGTCTCCAGTGTTTTCAGGAGTCAATGATTTTGACCACGACTTTTACTTAAAATTACGAAGTCTGAGATGGACCACACTACTTTGATCCACAGTTAAGTGACGAGGGTAATATATCAGTATGTCACACTTTTTCCAACCTTCTACATTGCACTGAATGGTTGACTTGGAGCCTCGACAAATTTAATGGCATTAGCCATTGACATGGCATGTCTTCAATAACACCAGGATTCTAATCCAGTTACTCGGTAACGCTGGTTATGAGTTATCGACCGTGGCCACTCTGCCATCACGGCCAACAAGTACCTAATATTAAAAAAAATTAAAAAATTTATAATCTTAGCACTTATAAATATATATAAGTAAAATACTGAGAAAAGAATTCCGAGTACTTTTCAAAACCATAATTGTTGAAAATGCATTATACTTTCTTATATTTCTCCATTATTCTAATTTAAAGAACATATACAGGAAATGTGAATGGTCATGTTCAAGGATTCCTGGTTCTGCTGAAGAGTCTCCTTGTAGAGGGATTGCTGCTCGTTAAATCTAACTTGGCTCAAGGGCCTCTCGTTGGCGTTGTGTAGCAGGTAAGACAGTGGAGTGCCAACTCATGTGTCGTCCTCGCACTGGACCAAGGTTTAAAATTATGAGGTTCGTCCTCAATAATCATCATGTTGCTTCAGTGCGAGGTAAATAGAAATCAAATTAAATTCCCAGCTTATATTTTCCAATATATATCGTAAGACATTTTATCCAGCTACAAATTTGTCGAAGTTTAAAGTCTTGTCAAAGGCAAGATGTGGAAGTTTGGAGAGGGATACCCTCTGAAGTATTGCCCTCGTCAATTGATCATACTCCAAATTTTTGAGGTTCTCAACTAATAGACCTCATGTTGCTGTAGAAAGCGACGTAAATCAAAAACAAATCAAATTCAGTTGGCACACTCCCCCTCACATGTTAACAATTAAAAATTTCAAATCCCGCCATGCAGAGGAGCTGATAAATGTGAAATGTGTCGTGTTTCAAAGCCCTCTCATTATTATAGTATGGTAATTGGAGATAGGATGTCTGCTCGGTTGTCGTCTTCGTCACTTGACCATGATCTAAAATTATGAAATATGAATCCAATAGCCCTGATTTATTGTGCGAAACTCTCACTCACTCGCCGAATTACAATTGTAAGCATTTTACACAACTCTTCAATTAATAGCCAACCAAGTTTCATCAGCATGCAGATTTCTCAACCTGCTTGTAAATGTGACGTGCATTTAAGAAATGCCCTTAGACAAGAGCGGCTTTTCGTATCGCGAGCCAATTGTTCAGAGACGTCAAGCGTAAGTGTGGCTTTGCAAGCATTTCATGATTTTCATATCTTTGAATTTTGTTGAGTGAAAACATTTTATTTAAATTGATTTCTTTATAAATATTTATTTTGTAAGACTTCAATTCTTTAATTCATTTATTTTGATGTTTTTGCTTATGATACTCTTTTTTCTGTTTGGTTTCTTCCTTATTAAATTACTGAGACACAAATGGGATAAGGTTAGTTGAGTCGCTGGTTCGAGTTCTCGTGTTACTGAAGACCTGCTGTGTAGAGGTATTGATGTTAAATTTTGTGGAATCTCAAAGTCCTCCCGTTGGACAGTGAGGTGGAGCTAGTTCAGGTTTCAATGCTTATTATTTGACCGTGGTTGAAAATAACGAGGTCCGTTGCTGATGGTACTTGTGTTAATTTAGAACTTCACGTCAAGCAAATGAAATCAAAATTATACTTTCTTGAAAACAGTTCTTGCTAAAAAACATAATTTAGTAAAGTATTTGAGATTTTTATTCTAATTTAATAATTATGCTTTTTTATTTCTTGGTTATAAGAAGTAAAGAAAATTAGGTTCAATATTTTTCTTTGAAGTAATGTAAATACTTGTGGATGTGAAAGATTAAAGTAACTTTCCAATATGTTTTTTTTTTGGAATGTTCTATTATAATCCAGAATAATTTTAATAAAAACATACTTATCTGCAAATTTGGATACAGTTTTAATATAAACGAATTTTTTAAAGCTAGTATATAGTCATTGTCTAATGTATGACGCCAAATACAAAGTGCAAAAAAGAGAATTTCCATAGTGAGCAAAAACACAATAAGAATACATTGTTTGATCTGATTAAAATACAATAACATGATTTAATTAAAATAATCAACTTTATTAACTTGTCTTGTATAGCTTAGGAATAAAAACTGAACTCTCTCTCTCTCTCTAAAGCGAGGTACATTTTCCTAAATTGTAAATGTCAACATCACTTAAATGTTTTTATATAATTATTAAAATTATTCACAGGTACGTTATAGAGTATAGTTTGTATAAATATTTCCCCAAGCAAAAAGTCACTAGTCTAAAAATGTGACTACAGTTTTAATATAAAAGATTTTTTTTGCTTATATTATGCATATATAGTCATCGTCTATTATATGGTGTCAAATACAAAGCGTAAAAAAAAAAAAAAATGAATCTCCGTTTTGCAAGTTTTTGAACATAGTGAACAAAAACACGATAAGAATATATTGTTTGAGCTGGATTTAAATACAAAAAAAAAAAAAAATTAGTAAAAAACAATCGGTTTCATTGTTAATCAGTCTTACATAGTTAAGGAATAAAAAATAATCTCTATATAAAATGATATATTTTTCTCGTAAATTTTAAAGGTCAATATCATTTAAATGTGTTTATATAGTTATTAAAATTTTTTCGACACTTTTTAGAATAAAATTTGTTAAAATATTTCCTCAAGTAAAAAAGCATATAAATTGATAACACGTGATACAATGCAACCTTCATGGCCTAGTGGTTTTGATCACGGACGTGTAACCGGAGTGACGTGAGCACAAACCCTAGTGAAACTGAAGACACGCTGTGTTGAGGGGCAGATATATGTTAAATATGCCGAGGTTTACAGCTATTCCTTGGATGTGGCAAGAAGTTCGGAGAGGGGTTCCATCTCGGGTGTCCAGCTTTGCACTTGACCATGCTTCAAAATTGTGAGACCCGTTGCATATACCCCTCGTGTTGTTTTATAGAGAACTGTAATGTAACTCTCATTCTCGCCACAGAAGACCCACCGTGTACATGTTAAGTCTGTCTTGTTGTCTTGTTCAAAGTCCTCCCTTTGGTGTGATGTGTTAATTTTGGAGGAGGGGAGTGTCAACTCAGGTGTAATCTTTGTCATTTGACCGAGGCTGAAAATTATATGGTCCATCTCGTGTTACTGTATAGTGTGACGTTAATAAAACTCTCACTCACTTGATACAATTTAACTTTAAAAATAGACGAAAATTAATCATATTTAAGAACAACATGTTAAAATAAAATTTAACTGCCCAATATTCATGTTTTACAATTTCTTTGTATTTATCCTTTTAATCATCTTAGAAACAACTACAAGAAGAATTATCAAAATCTACTTAATCATGGCGTTAAAAATCGATTGGATTTCTTTTTCCTTCTTCTCCAATTTCTTTACAAAAAAAAGCCTTTTCCTTTTTATTGCAACATAAATATTTTATGTCTTTGGATATCGTTAGAAAGATGTCACCTTGGGAGTGGTTTTGCGATATGAGGACATCAAAGAATAATGTCTGTTTTTCATTACAACTCCAAAACCTTTCTTTACTCCTCCTGCTTTCCTTTGGGGGTGTTTTTAGATACCATTTGATTATTCACCTGGCAAATAAGACGCATTTCTCATATTTTCATGTACGAAAAAAATTGGAACATCTCTCCGAAGTGATTATTCTAATCATACCGAATATTCCCATGTCTTCTCAAATAGAAAAATAATTTTTGTATATATATATATATATATATATATATCTAAAGAAATTTTTTTTTGAATAATGCAAAAAAATTAGATTAACACGGGGTATGCAAAAGAGATGAAAAACATGTATTATTTTTCTAATCTTGGTGGGAAGTTCTAAAAATAGATAAATCTACAGTATTGGAATGATGTCTTAAAAAAATGAGAGAAGAATATACAGGGTGTCCAGCCTTAATGTGACCCAATAGCTAATTCCCGAACCGTTCGGTTTAGATATGCACTTCCAGTTTGAAAAATGTTCTAAAACAGGTAAAGCACGTTTTTTTTGTTACTTTTCGAGCCAAAAAAAACCATTTAGGAAAAAAAACGGTCCCTAGGTCCTATCACTTATATTTAGGAAAAGATGCAGTACACAAAAACAAAGTAAACACAAAAAGTTTCTTTTTATTACGATAAAAACTGGCCGAGTTATGGAACTTTGAAAATCATACATTATATCTATTTTCTCGGCCATTTTGCAGAAGATAGTGAGGGGCCATCTACAAAGTGAAAGTTGGAACTCTGCCAGGAAACTTTCGCTCTTGCACGTCACTTTTATGTGCATTGTGCAATACTTATGTGTTGAAGCTTTTTATATAAAATACTTATATGTTGAAGCTTTTTATATAAAAATACTGATCTTTAGAACATGAAGGACTGACGGATTGAAAATCCGAGCAGCAAGAGAAAGTTATAGTAGTATTATGAAATTTGGGCAATGCAATTGCCTAGTTGTCATGTTTAGCTGATTACATTTTTAACCCGGCAATTCTCGCGCAGGGTGTGTCATACCCACAGTCTAACTTTTTTTAACGCTCCTTCTAAACTGTTTTTTGGAAAATGGACAGTTTCTCAGGTAGCTGACTTTACGGTCATATCCTTTGAGGGGCCTTAGCTTGTATGTGGATTCTAAATATATATTTTTGGATATCGCCTCTTCGGGTATGTCATACCCTATGCGTGAATCCCCCTTACAGTTCTGAATGCCTGAGCATGTTATAAATTTTCTTTATGCTATGGCATATTATTGTAGTTGTGATAAAGAAATGTAATATTTAAGTAAGTTAATACATACAGTATTTAATAGATGTAGTACAGCAGTATTTTCGGATGAAAAGTCCTTTTGCGGAAGAATCGAATTATGAAGAGTATAACATCAAGTATGATTCCTCCACTGAAAACGATCGAGATTTAGAAAAGGGAGACGCTGTTGAAAATAAATGTTTTATAAATAGAGACACAAAAACATTTGGGGAAAACGTAATTTTAAAGGAGACAACTGGTACATATCATATCCACATCAAATGGACTTTTGAAAAAAAAAAAACTATTGTGTTGGAACAAAATAAAAGAAAATAAAAAAAAGAAATTCCAAAATTTTTGAATTTAAAGAATTGAGAAGTTTACTCCTAAATGTTTAGTTTTAAAAAGATTCATTAAAAAAATTAAGATACAGTAAAAACATCGCACTCACTCACGACGAGATTAAAGGATTGCATAAACAATGCACTGAATGCCCTTATAAAAAGAAGGGTAAAACTAAATTTATGTCTGAAAAATATAATAAACATATTGTAAATTATTTCCTACTTTTCTTCCTTTTTAATCTTTGTATACAAATTTCACGGTAAAAACACAATATAAGCACCTTCGAGTGTGACATACCCGGCGCGAGAACTTTAGGTCGTTTTTTTCGCGCGAGTGATGCCGGGTTAAGATCGCATGCTAATTTAAACTCAAGGAAAAGCATTTCAAATCTGAAATGCTTTCACATTAATAGCCGGTATAACCGTTAGAATTTTAAATGCAAGCCTGCAAGCGCGCATGTTTTTGTGTCATACAGGTGCCGAATGTCTCTTTATGGTATGGTGTCCCATGCATGTTGTACTTGTATCAAAACTGGGAAGGTCAGTGTGTGCTGTGGGTGATGCTGGAGTTGTCATCCAATGATATCCCATACGTGCTTAATGGGAGACAGATCTGGTGATCTCCCAGGCCAAGGTATGTCAATACTCTGTAGAGCACGTTGCGTTACAACAGTGGTAAGAGAGAGAGCGTTATTCTGTTCGAAAGTTGCCCCTTTCATGCTGTTAATGAATGGCAGTTCTATAAGTTTACCAAACTGACGTACAAATTTGCAGTCAGTGTTTTGGGATAACCACGAAAGTGTTCATGTTGTCATAGGAAATTGCTCCCCATCACCACGGCTCTGGGTGTAGGTCAAATGTGTCTAAGCCGCAGGCAGTTTAGTTGCAGGCTCTTCCCTGGTCTCTTTCTGACCAGCATACGGCTATATCTGGCACCAAGGCAGAACCTGCGTTCATCAGAAAACTCAACAGATTTTCACTCCGTCCTCCAACGTGCTCTGGCTTGACACCAGAGGCGTCTCAAACGGAAATGGCTTGGAGTTAGTGGAATGCACGATACAGGGTGCCTGGCTTGGAGCTGTCCTTTAAAGAATCGATTTCTAACAAATCCTTGAGTCACTGTTTTGCAAACTGATGCGCGAATTTCTACCACAGGCGCAGTACGATGCTCCACAGCCGTTCACCGAATACGGTGGTCTTCCCTCTCAGTAGTGCTACGTAGCAGCCCGTGACATGGTCTTCTTGGTGAAGCACCATCTTTTGACATCTGCTGCCAACAATCATGCATAATGAATACTTTTTGACCAAGTCTCTCTTCAATATCGCGGAAGAAAATCTACCTTCTCATAGCTCTATTACACAGCCACGTTCAAACTCGGTGAGTTGTTGATAATAGCTTTTTCGTCTTCTTAAAGACATTAGTGGCTGACTTTAATACCGTCAAATTCAACAGACAAATAACTCTCACGAGCTTTACAGTACGTATTTAACGCAACCCTGATTTATACAAGTTCTGATGGGTGTTACTAGCGCCACACTTCAGCCCGAAGCACAAAATTTAAATCGATGTCATCTTTCAGATGTATAAAGACGCCTATTAAATTACGTTTATTTAACACGTCTTTGTTGGTGTTGGGATTTCAGAGTATGACGTGAAGAATGGAAAAGAGCAAATGACATTATTTGATCAAAACCATACGAAGATTTGAAGCTATAGGGTTTTGTCAAAGGAACAACTGGTCTTCTGTAGATTGCCCAGATAGTACAATCTATGTCGGCGGTATCTGTACAACAAGAATGTAATCCTCGAGAAGTGTCAAGGCAAATATGTCTGCTATAAAAAAGAGCTTACAAGACTCATTGATTAGTCTTGAAATGATATACATGCTGGTTGCTTCATAATCATGAGCTTGAAACCTGTCGGCAGAATCGTTCGCCAAGATTTTGCTAATTGGGTATTTATTAACATGCATCAGTAGCACAATTAATTTTATGCTCAATGTCTGGCAGATGGAGCACGTTTCATATTGAGAGTGCTAAGATAGATATTTGTCGTATGGGAGCACTCGAAATATTGTATGTAACTTATTAAGATCACCTGCATCATCTAAAGGTCTGAGGCTTTGCCGCCGATTTGTTAACCGGTTGATTTTTTCCAAGGAAGTCTCAGGGACGTTTTTCATAACCGTTTCTGTCTCTAGTGAGTGCTATACAGCATTCTTACAGGATAGCTTCATTCCAGATTTGCAAGCTCCACAGGCAGTACGCAATTTCTTGTTTATGCAAGATGAGACACTTCTGCATATATTACAATGCCTTTTAACGCGTTATTCGTTGAACATTTGAGAATACCACTATTCTTCTACTTTTTCCATACAAATGAACTCCCAAACTGAGTCAAGGTGACTTTTGTCTTGGAGATTCTTCAAATCAAACGTGCACCAGATATCATTGTCAAAATTTAAAGATATAATTCACCAACTAATATGGCGTAGAAAATGTTGCATAATACTGTGAATGGTATCGTGTCTTGTTTAGCATCTGTGTTTTCTGAATGACGGACCGTGCATTGAAGTGGTGTAAGTTTCATCATAACATGTCAGCGAATTTACAAATGTGCAGCATCTTGCAGTCGAATATAGAGCTAATCAAGCCTTTTTCTATTTAGTCATAAGAAAGCGACCTTTTCTCCATTCGTCTGGTACAAACAGTAACTTTTTATTTTTACACAAGCATGAATTAAAAATTTTAAAATTCTGTCCTAATTTCTAGAACACCGGGTATTCTTTTTATAAGTGTTTAGCAGACTATTCGGATTTACTGTGTGCTTGGTTATTTTTTATATGGATTGAAACATTTGCCTTTCAAAATGATTAAATAATTACTAAGTTATTAAACGGAACATACAAAATAAAAGCAAATTATGTTTGAAAGAAAACGTTCCGAGACAGATCATCATATTTCTATCTGGTAGAAAACCGCACCAGGAGAAAACATCGGGAAAAAAAAAACAGTTTAGACTTACCATTATGTCTAATTACATTCTCTGCCGTAAAGACAAACAACTCTGAAGTAAATATTTTTTCGTAAAGAATTTATCCGGTTTATTTGTTACGAGAGCCACCCCTTTCGAGTCAAAATCGTTCTGAGTCATAGAATTAGCATAAACTTGAGAGTCCCTGGCGTTCAGCCGAATGAACGACAGCAAGTCGTTAAAATTGTGTTTCTTCTTTTTTCGTATGCATACAAATAACCTCTGAGATTTAAGTAACTTTACTCAAAAGAATAAAAGAAATTCTACCTCTGCTCTCATGGATCCATAGGGATGCAGGATGCTGTCAAAGAGCGTTCATAATCGTAAAGAATTTCCCATGTGAAATATGTATAAATAATGATGAAAAAAATTCCGAGAAATTGTAGGAAAGATTTAGAGTAAAAACGAATTAAAGACACTGAGTGTACATACAAAAGGAAAAAAAACTATTATTTGACTGACATTTTTTTATTTAGACACTGTTTTTAAGTTCATTTGCTTAAAGGTGTTGTTTAAAAATACATTAAAAACTCTGTCCTTAAGACATGAGCAAAATATTTTCTAAATATACAATGCACTTTTTTGTAGTAATAAGTAAATTTTAAGGTTTGTGGATTGTGTTCTCTTTTACATACGAGTAGTGCCACAAAACAAACGAAACAGGTTCAATAAAGCATTGCACCTGCAGTATTAGTTATCCTTGATATTATCAACTTCAAAGTAGTTCCTTTCAGCTTTCACACTTTTCTACATTTAGGACTACCATTGCTAGTAACAGTTGCGACGGATCTATACGGTCTTTGACTAACCTCCTCTATTTTCTTAAAACAATTTATTTATATATATATTTCAACCAATCTTCACCGAGAGCCAGACGTGATTTATGTAAATAAAATATATTATATAAGTTCGGTTTCCGCGAGTTAAGAAATTAAGTGATAGGAAGAGAGAAGTCAAGTGAATTAAAGATCGAGACGTCAACACGAAGTTGTTGACAATCGTAGATAGCATGTTACGTGTGAAGGTAAGCGAGGAGAAACGGATTGAATATAGGGAAAATCCTTATTACAGAGCGTGGATTCTTCACCCATTCTTCCAGCTATTAAAAAGTCAGAAATCATCACGACGTAACAGCCGATGTAAATTATAACGTCAGTGATTTTATTTGAGATATTGAGATTATTCGCACGTGGCGTAGCTGTAATTGTGCGCGTTTAAGCTTTCCTAGATTCAGTTGATATTCTGAATATTCTGTTAGTAGTGATTCCCCGCTTAGTTACTTCACTCTCTTTTGTTTTTCTTAAATTGATTAGTGTGTGTCTAAACGTATTTGCTAATAAGAATCAATAAATCTATTTGAATTGCAATTATGTCTTTTGATCATTTAAGTCCACCTATAAATCCAGCAGTATTTTCAGATAGACAGGGAGGTAGTATAGTAAGGGGTGGCCTGAGGCCACAACACAGTTCAGGAACGAGGTTTATGGAAGACGCTTCATGACATCAGAACCCGTTCAGGGATGAGTGAATATGGGTTCCCTTTAAGCAAGATTTAATTCTAGGGGGAAAAAAATCTCATCTGCCCAAGTCAGCCGAATAAAGAGAATGCCCAATCATATTAATTTTTTTGCTGGTCAGAAACTGCTTGACAGATAGGGCCTTGTGAGCGGGTGCATTGTCTTGGTACAGCAACCATCCATCACTACCCAATTCTGGCATTTTTTCCCTATTTTTTTCAGAAAGTCTTTTTTTAGTACTTTAATGTGGTCAGACTGTGATGATCAACATGCTGATCACTAATGTGAGTGGGAACCCTCTCATATCACAAATTTGACAATGTTTTGGTCTGTAATTGCTTACTTTGGGGGCCCAGCAGGTTCTTTATCTTCCAAACAGATCCCCTTCCCTCTAAAAACCGCTTATACCACTCAAACCTATGTGCACGAGACAATGTTTCATTTCCATATGCCTCGGTTAATATTTGAAGTGTTTTCATGGCTGATATCTTAAGTTTCACAATAAACTTAAATGTTGATTCGACATTTTTCAGGCAGATCGCAGTTATACGTGTTCACTCTATGACGCAGTACTCCCAAAAGGCACGATCGATTGAGACCAAACTGGCCACATGGCTAGAGGAGGTGCGCTGGATGACGTTACGAATACAGTGTTTGCCAACTCCACTCTTTTTGAAGCTACACACTTAGTGTCGTTTATTTTGTGTCACGCTTTGTATATCATAAAGATTATAAACGCACAACTTTACTCAAAATGGTGAAATGAGTATTGGCTTTGATATTTCTTCAAAATGAGATGAGTAATTTAGTTATAACACAATTTACCACGTGTTCTGTAAAAAATTGTGTTAAAACTATGATTTGATTTTTTTTTTAAATTTTGTTTAATTACTTGAGTTAGCCGCATTCAATTATTCTTTGAGCAGATTGAATTGTAAGTTTTTGTTCTTATATTATCTTCACCTAAAGGACCTCAGTGTGCATATAATAAATTTGTAAACTTATTTGTTTCATATGCAAAATTTTACGTAATAATTGTAGTGTTGTACTCTTAAATTTAGCTAAAAATATATTCAATACATGAATTAATATATCTTACTTCTCCATTTTTCACATTTAATATATACAAATATATATAAACCTGGAATGTGTGTGTGTGTATTTTATAAGCTTTAAAATGATTAAAGGTTATTAGAGAACACTTACTAATAATTACCGTAGAAAATTCTTAAAGAATAATTTTAATACAAGGAAAAACTCTGGAATGCATTCTTACAACAATTACTAAATACACATTAAAAGAAGTTTTAGAAAACAAGATTCTCCTTCAGAATTTATAAATTACTAAAGGAAAATTAATGAATTATCTGCTGATAAATGTTACACCTTTATAGACTTTTCATTTTATTATTTTTTATGAGGTATAATAATTCAACTATGCACATGATGATAAATTCGATACAGTAAAATATGAGATTTCTTCTTCTTTTATGTGTCTAAAACATTTTGTCCTGTAGCGCACACAAATTAGGGCTACCCGGATCCAACTCATATAACCCTAGATTTTTTCGATTGATTATAGTCCTATATAAATAGTACAAACAATTTAATTAACTATTTGTCATTAATATGTAATTTTATTAATTAACGTTAATTATTTATTCAATAATTAATTTTTTACTGTTTTTTCGTGAAAATCGACAAGAGAGAGAGAGAATATTAACGTCGCCCCGATTAGCAACACGAGGGCTTTTGGCGAAGGTCCGTGTAATTTTGAATCATGGACAAGTGACGTGGACGACACCTAAGCTGGCACCCACTCTCCTAACTACCACACCACACCAACGGGAGGACGTTTGCATCTCGATATATTTAACGTGCATCGCTCCCCTACACGGCGGATCTTTAGTGGTACTAGGATCGAACTCATGGCATGCTAGCCATGATCCGATGCCTAGACCACTCGGCCACCGCAGCCTCGTGAAAATCGACAAAATCAATGTAATATATTGGGTGGCGTATTGAAGCATGATGCGATAATGGTATACTTTCTACCATGAACCTCCCCCCCCCCTTGAAAAATTCCTGTGTGCGCCAATGATTTTGCCAATATACATAATGCAATTTTAGTAAATTTAATCGATACACACATTTATAATTTACTATTAATGGATTTCGGTACCCCTAAAATTATTGAACTATCGTTTTGTATTTTTATTTAATCTCATTCTTTGCATTATTATATTTCGAGGGATAAATCACTTATGTATGTCGAAATGTTATAATTTGGGTAAAATGTCTTTGAAAAATGTAAATTAACAAATTAGGCAATTTGACCACGTCCGCTTTTTAGAAATAAAAAGCTAAAAATAGCGTCTTGATTAAAAAATCTATTTTAAAAATAGAAATATTAACTATAAAAAGAAGGTGTAATATATATAAAGCAGGATACCTACCAAGGTATTACAATAAGGAAGTTTTTTTCCATCGTAAAATGCATTCATATAAAATTTTTAAAGTAAAATATTTTATATAAATAATTTTATAATTTCACAATTCTTATCCTCTCATATGTGTTTCCTACAAATAAAATACTTTAATATTATGTAAGAAAAAAAACTATAAGTTCTGTCATGACAGAGAAAAAACAATTTTTCTAACATTTTTCTTGAATTTTCTTGTACCATTAATATTCTGTAATAATTGATCATTTACAAAAATGGAAGGGTTGAAAAAAGTACGAAAATGCATTTATTTTAAAGAAAATATATAAGTAATGTCTTAAAGTGGTATTTTAAGTTTATTTAAGCTTATTATAATTATTTTTTCAGAATTATAAACTTTAAAGTGGGTGTGTTTTTTCGAAACATTACTGCATTCTAAATGCAACGTCTTATACAATTATTTACCAATCACTTCCATTTTGTTCCTATGTGTTATATATAAAGAATGTACCAGAATTATGAATCAATTTTTCTGTAAACTGAATACTTTTTTTAAAAAATATTAAAATATAGGAGATGATGGCTTTTTCGTTAAATTTTAGCATGTATATCAACATATTTTTCCCCTCAAACACTAGTAAAGTTATTATAAAATTGATCCCTTAAGTTGCTTAGAGTATTTTTAAGAATATCACAAAATATTTCAGGTAAAAAAAATAATAATTACAAAAATAGTTATATTTAAAAAAAATTTCTACAAAAAATTTAAATTTTAAAATTGTGTGAATAACACATGAAAAGATTCATCTCGTGTCATTTTCTTAAATAGAAACATTTGAATTCTGAGATATAATTTTCAAATATATAAATAAATAAATTGTTCAAAGGGTACCGAGTCTTCTAAACTTTACTGTACCGTTTGAAAAATTTAGTACTTTTTACAAATCTAAGGTTGCCTTGATACAAACACATTGGATAAAAAAAAAAGAATCTAATCACTATCTATTTTTCTCATCTCGGATGAATCCATGAAACATATCGAATGAAATAATATTTTTTTTTGAAAAAAAAAAAGAAAAATGGTAGGTGTTTTCCATACGAAAGGTTTCTAAAGATTCATGGATCGTCGGGTTAGTGTGTCTAAGCATTTTCCCCTTTAATATCTTCCTAAGAGACAGCCGAGAGCAGTTAACATGTCTCGATTGGTGACGCATCATATTTCAAGCAAAATTAACCTGTCAAATACTCGAAACATGTGCTGTTTGATTGTCTTCGTATAGGAGCAAGAATAATTTTATGTTTTATCTTTGTTGTCCTTGTTCTGATGCTTGGTTGAAATGAAAAAAAAGCGGATTAAAAAAAATTCAAATAAAAGAATTTAACTGTTCATCTATCAGAACTGTCAATTTATATCCATTGCAATTATCTGAATTACCGAACATACATGAATTTAAACCATAAATAATTGTGCTTCTATTTATTATAATAATGTTTAGTGATTTTTTGAAATGGTAGAGGTTTTAGAAAAATATATTTGTTGTTGTTTCTCATACTGGAATACATATGAACGATGAGGAATAGATGAACCGAAGCGTACAATACAAACACAGAAGAATATAGACCTTTATTACAAATGATGATCCCAGAATAGAACAGAAGTGTTGCGCTGTGTTCCATTTGAGGCGGGAAACCATTTCAGGTGAAAGTCAACTTCTTTTTCCGAAGATACAGCCATGCCTTATTCGGGATTTGAACCCAAGCCTACTTGATTACAAGCCGAATATCATAACCACAATACTAGGTGAGGTGGTAAAAGTAAATTTAAAGACTTGTTTTTCTGTCTGGTACATTGTTCAGAGAATTTGAGAAAAAACAGTAGTCTATGTATATTAAAAAGGAGTGGGCAATTGTTTTGGCTCAAGGGTGACATTGTGAAATTTGAGAATAGGGGATAGCCACCCTTTTTCAATTCCCTGGTTACTTATGCTTCGAGGAAGACATCGAGCATCTTTTGTCAAAGGTTCTGATTTCTACCGAGGTAGAATAATAGCCTGTAGGGGGATTGCTGATTATCCTTCAGAGAAATCGGTCAACGTGTTGGACTAAACCACACAATTGTGATGTGGATCTGTCATCGCTGGATGCAGGTGAAAACGACGTACCGACGGGGCCGATCACACCCACTTCATTAAACTACTGCCCGTGATAGCAGGCGGATTGTGCGCATGACAGTGCTGGATCACGCAGCCACATCACGAAACATATCACAACACATTCAGTCTGTTACGCATCATTCGGTTTTTCTCCTACCATTCGTCACCGTTTGCAGCAGAGTGAAATTTCCACAAGGCGCCCATTACTACGTTTACCCTTGATTAGAAATTACAGGCATTTGCGCCACCAGTGGTGCGATGAACGATGGACAGGACAACGGAATGGAACGACATTCTGTTTACTGACAAATTTCGCTTCTGCCTGTAACATCAGGATGATCGGATTCCAGTTCGGAGACACCGTAATAAGAGGCTACTGAACTGTTGCGTTATGAATCGTCACTCTTGTCCTGCACTCGGTATCATTGTTTGGGGTGGTTTTCAATGTCACTGCCATACCCCTCTTGTACGTATTGCCGGTACACTGAACAGCCAGCACTACATCTCTGCAGCGCTGGAGCCCGTGGTTCTCCAATACATGCAGTGCTTGCCATCGGCAATATTCCAACAGGATAATGCACGACCACACTTGGCACGCAATGTTCAAGTATTCTTCTTTACCATCAGATTGAATTGCTTCCTTGGCTAGCTTGTTGTTCTGATCTATTACAAAACGAAAACGTGGGGTCCATGCTTGCACAATGACTGGCCCTGGATACACCACCTGCTGCAGCACCAGACAAATTTTGGCAATATGTGGAAGCCGCATGGACTGTTGTACCCCAAGGATACATCCAGAGCCTGTTTGATTCCCTGCCGATGCGTGTGGAAGCGGTTATAGTCAACAATGATGGCTACACTAACTACTGATTTTGTCATCATCCACATGCCACAGGAAGCTGCAATTTTAATCATTTGGTCTTTGTATAACATGTTATCTGCCAAATGAATTTCGTTGTGATATTTCAAGTACTTCTTGTTGCATTTTGTATGGCCAGTGGTAAATATCTAAGTCACGGCATTAAGCTTTCAGTGTTATTCAAAAATATTCTTTAAGTCCTCTTCTCTTCATTTAAAACGAGCAGGACGTGCCATGACACCTTTTCAGAGTAAATTTTCACAAAACCCATCTATACATCGAACAAAAGAAACCTGTTAACTAAATTCCAAATCAGAATGGGTCTAATAGTTCAGAAAAGCGAGAGTAATTTTTAAATCTATAATAAACTTATAACAACCCTAAGCTACTCAGGGATTCCATTCGCACAAAATTTTCTCTTAGTGTATTAGTAATCGAAAATAGCATGCCCAATGTCCAGCTTATTAAATTAATAGTTTGCAGATATTGTGATGAGTGAATGACTGAGCGAGTCGCTTTTCTCCTATAGGATAAAAACACGCCACGTCATTTGGTGACCCTAGCTTAACTAAGAAAAGCGAAACCTCAACTAATCTGTCCTGTCGCCATCTACCCGAATAAAAAAAAGTGAGAGAGCAACCAAATAAAAAATCGTCAGATAAACATGACGCAAGAGAGCAACAAAAAATAAATAAATAATAAATCGTCAGATAAACATGACGCAACCCATCCAAAACAAAAAAAAAACTGGCTGCTCTCATTAACAACTATATCATTCGTTCGCCTAACCAGATCTCTGGTAAGGGAGTGCGTAGTGATATAATCTATATAAGCCAGTAACAACCTCCGCACCATGGTGATCATTTTGGTGTAGTGGTTAAGTTACTCGGCTTCGGACCCAAAGGTCCCGGGTTCTGTCCTTATCAGGATAAAAAGCGCGCCACTTCATTTGCCATAAAATTTACTAATCGCGTTTATTAACATTAAAAATATAAGTAAGAACTAAATAAACACTAAACAATCATTATTTTTGTATGTTTTTCGAAAACATAGATTAAGGTATTCGACCACTCTAAAATTGTGAATTTTGCGAAAAATTGACAATTTTTTTATGATTTAATTTTATTGTCCATCTCACTAGATATATAAAAATATCAAGTTTTTATTGTTCGTTTACTAGAACAAAAACTACAAGTGTTTAAGTAAAAGCAGATGCCATTACCTTAAGCAAAATATATATATACCATACTTTAAAACGTGTTTTACTCGAAATGTGTTTTTTTTAAATGTTCAAACGGGGACAGAGCGCGATTGCTCAAAAAGATTTGAAATTAATTAACTGAAATATTTTGTATGTTCTGTATAAAAGTTAAAGTGCTTTAAATTTCAGATTTATCAATCACTGTTTTAGTACAAAATTTACAGTCCATTATGTGAATATAATCTCTGTTATTTTATGCATTTTCATATAATAACTAAGATAAATGTCTCTTGTTTTTGCAAAAATTAAAATATCTTTTATCCTGGAGGTCATTACAAAATAAATAAGGTAACAACACATCAAAATGGAAAAATTGAAGATCTGTTTATAAACGTTTGGTACAGAATGGGCCGCGTTTATGCTATTTTTTTGTAAATTTTCACCAGTTTTTCTCCCACACATTTTAGTAATAATAATTTCTTTTTATCTTCTTAATTTTAGCATATTTTTCTTAAAATTTACCAAACAAATCTAAAAAACAGAAACAAAAAAATCCCCATATATCCATTTTTTCAAAAAAAAAAGTTGTTCCAAGTAGTCGGATACCTTAAACATTAATAAAAGTAATAAAATATTTTAAGAAAATATTCCAAGTTAAAATTTTGAATTAAAAATGGAAACATTATATACTTTTGATATCTACAATTTGATTAAAAGTTTTTGTTCATGGTTTTATTTAAGTTAAAAGTAAGTATGACACACACATATTCATATTCCTAAGTCAACCGTTGACATTGCATCATATTTCTTTTCAGAAAATCGATAAACAATTTCTTTTTACTTTATTCCTTAAATTTCCTAAACTAATATTATAAACAATCTAAAAGTTTATCTTTCTGAAAGTCGAAAAAAATTACTCCATACCTCAAATGCAGATTTTAGGTGAAATTAAAATTTATTTCTTCTAAATAGTCCAAGATTTCAATTTAATATAGCGAATATCGTTTGCATGAATTTTGCAAAGTAATTTTAGCTAAAAAATTATTAATTCTTGGATACAATTCCAGCAGTCTTTCGTTTAATCTAATACATTAGAATGTTATGTATAGTTAAAACTTTTTAATACCAGCGGTTTCTTTATAAAGATAAAAAATAATAAAAAGATGGATGTATATATAGTTAAAAAAAAAAAAACGTATTCAGATTTTATTATGGAATAAAATGTTGTTGAATTTTTAATCGAAAAATAATAGTCTTTACAGTACTTGAATGTAAATGTTTAAGTTTAAAATTCTATTTTAATCACTCTGATACTTTTTTTTTAATAAAAAAAAGGCTTGGTTGTGTAAAGTTGAAATAGCTGTAAAATAATTTTACTGAAGTAATTTTGTTAAAATTATTACACACCTAAGCTGTATCGGATATAAAAAGAACGAGAAAAAGGAAGACCGGAGGAGGAGGGATTGAATCTTAATAAAATGCAAATGCAACACGATGCCATAACTTTCCATTAAATACTCTAAAAAATTAATGAGGAAAAAGGAAACAAGCAACAAAACTTATTAAAAAATTATGGGGACAGAATTTTTCTTAAGACCCGTGATTGTCTTTTTTAATCTCTTCTACAGGACGTCTGAAGTTTGATTAGAGACCGTATTTCCAGCTTAATAAACATCACCATGTTTGGCAAATAAATGTATAGCAAAAAAATCATCCAACTATGCTGTTTTACAAGAACTTTTAATTATTAACAGAAAATACAAAATGTAAAACGAAATAAGGATTAAATAATTACTGGAATGGTGCATATTTTACACACTTTAGAACAAAAAGATAAATAATTCTATCCTTAATCTTGCCACAGCTCGGCTTATATAAAACTTAATTTTTATTTGACACGTATGAAATTTTTACTAAAAGAACTCTTAAATTTCATGAAAGATTAATTAATACATTTCTATTTATAGAAATATTTCTAATTACTGAAAGGTCATTTTAGAGTTTGTACATTTTTTATATTATTTATTGTATTAAAATGTTATTTTTTTCTATTTTAATGCTAACTTTTTTTATTTTTTATACTATAAGAATTCGCATTTAATTTGGTAAATGTAATTAATTTGAAATAATATCTTTAAATAAATTATTATTTATAATTGTTAGAAAGAAAACTGTAAATAAATAATTACAAAAGTTTAGCCTTAATAATTTGATAAATAAAGGAAATACTAATAGGTAAGAAGCAGAAAAAGTTTCATAAATATATAAAGCGAATTTTATAGCGAATATGTGTCTTAAGAAATCGCAGACATTTTTTTTTATGGCCCCACAAAAAGGTAACCATTGAAGCCCTTTGACTTATTTTATTCAGCGTCTGGTACGATTGACATGTTTCCTGTCCCTTTTCCGGGATTTGATGCCATTTCTTCGGAAAAAGCTGTGTGACATCTGGCGATCTGAATAGGACAGGCAAACAGAGAATAAACTTCATTCCATCGTACCAATACTCTTCGATGCATACATAAAAATATCAGCTTTTGCAAGGAGATTCGAATCCCTGGATTACTTATTGTTCCAACTCATGTTAATCAACGCCATCTATTGACGAGAGAACAACCATCTGCTTGCTGACATTGCAATTATATGTTAACTTTCAAACATATAATTAGTGATTGTTCTCAATTTAATTTTCATGGACGCAATTTTTAAGCGCATTGTTTTTAATCTCTCATGATTTTTTAACTCAGGCAAGACATTGATATTTAAACATATGAACAGCATTGGTTTTAACCATCATATCTAATACTGTTTAATACAGAGGTATTCCATAATATGCTTGATAACTTTCAAGTGTTCTAATTTTTTTTTTATATTTAGACTGCATTTGACTATGCTTTTTTGGCTAGTTGTTTTATAGACCTTTAATTTCGTCTTGCTTGGCACATAATGGCCATGAAATACCAATCAACAAGCCATTTGACGAGTTTTTAGTCTTTTACAGTTATTTTCAGAAGAATGCAAACTGAAAGAATATTTGAACACATCAAGTTCGTATAATTAACTCTGGATATTAATCTGAGAAAAAACTCTTTAAACTTCGATCGATAAAAACATGCATTGATGTTTTAGATTTCAATCATTCCACACAAAGTATTCCAAATCTGATGCGTGTAATATATGATAAGATTTGGAAAAACAAATACTAATTAAAACTTTTTGTCATTCGTGTTTCCCTTAATCCATATTCTTTCTGAAATAATTTGTATCCAAAAAGAAAGAAAAAAAGAAAAAAAAACTATTTTATTCTTAGAATAAAAAATAATTTTTTGGAATTATATTATTAAAAATTTATTTTTATGCCACGCGTCAGAGCGAACAACGAAAAAATTTAAGATACCCAAAGGTATAGATATGCTTTTCTTTGGAGTCAATTAAATAGCACCTGTTGTGAGATTTTGACAGTTTAATTTTGCTTGAAATATGATGCGCCTCCAGTTCTGACATGTTAACTACTCGTGGATGTCTTTTAGGAATAATAATATTGGAAAATAAAATGTATAAGAATGTAATCGCTACACTTGTGTGACCCAAAGCTTTCTACCTTAAAAATCAATGATTTTTTAAAGCTACCTTTTCTTCAAGTTTTACTATTTTAAACTAAGAATAATTCAAGGCAAATGCATTATAATTACGATTTTTTAACGAATAAAAATTTTCTTATTTTTATTTCTTAAAGGTGGGCTTAAAAAACTTACATTTAAATGATTTCAGACTGCAATACTCGAAGAAAATTCACGAATATGCTATTAAATTTAAAATTTATTTTATCCCATGCTTATCACCAATCTTTATGTCATAAGTCGGTGAGATACCCAATATAATGCAGAAAGATAAAATCAGTCCTTATAGGCACAGCCAACGGCATTCAAAGAAATAAAGTTTAAAACAGAAGCACATATATTGAGGTGATCTGCAGTCATGGGTACGTCACGGTTCCATGTGGGCAGTAATTTGAATTTGTCATTACCATTCATACGGGTAATCCTGCAAAAAGTCATGATCAGTAGCAAATCTAAAACAGGTGGTGCAGTCTGCTCTGGGAAAAGAACCAGAAATTCTTGTTGACGTTTTCAGAAAGGAGCTCCAACCGAACTAAGATATATTTAAAACTTTTAACAATTTTTTTGTATTGAACTCCAAACTAAATATGGACACAAATACCTAATGGAAGACATAATTTAAAATATCCATTAATAATATTAATAGAAACTACTTATACCAGTGCATCTCAAACTTTCAATGTTTGTGACCCAGTATTAAATCATAATTTTCATCGCCCCCCCTTCCTAACAATAACAATGTATTGAATTCAATAATAATATACTTTGATGTTAAAGCTACAATACGACTTTAAACTCCAGGCCTATACAAACATCTCGTTCACTCACAATGTTCACTGCCTTGGACATATATACTTGTATATACGTCTTTCTGAAGTACGACCTTCTCTGTGCACAGCTATCCATAAAATTATTTCAAAGGCTTTGGAATGCAATAAAAAGACCTTGACAGTGTGTTAGCAAAGAATTTACTTATTACAGAGGATTTGTTTATTTATTCCTCCACCGCCCCCAATACATCACATACGCGTGCTTACGTGGAAAATGGTGGCATTGGGGAGCAAATCGCATAACATTTTATCTGCAGTAGAGGGATTAATTATAAACCGTACAAATTATCAAGATATGTGTTAATTTTTATATAATTTAAAATATGACAAGCCCTTGGGGTCACTGGTAATTATTAAACATGTTCTAATAGCATTGCTAAATTAATTATGAAACACATTGCGTGAAGTACTGATGTATTTATAAGTTTATTATATCAGAGTAAATGTGTATCGTATTTTTTACTATGTCATAATGCATTATAATTGTTTACTTTCATTAAATTAATAATTTTTTTAAAAAAATAATCCTTTTTTAACTACTTTTCAACGTGCTCGCGCCCTCCTCGAAGTGTTATCACGCCCCACAGTTTGAGAACCGCTGACTTATACACATATGAAAAAATGCAGATACACTGTTTATCCACTCTGGACACTGATTACAGGACTCGGAGTCCTATGCCAAGAAGTGTTTACAATCCAAATTCTAATTCTTAAATGTATAAGTTCAAACAAGTACTAATAACACCTTACTGCTATCTTCCTGTTCGAACTCAATTCACTTAACTTCGAATAGAAACTTTCTCATTTACATATAAGTCATGGTTCCTTTACAGAAAGAGGTTTTCAAGTCAAACAGTCCATTAAAAGTATTTCCTCTTAAGGATGTGAGAGACCTGAAGAGAATCCGTGACAATTCGTCTGATTTATGTATTTAATAGGCTAAAACCTAGCCTCTATCTTTTTTAGTTTAGTTTATTTCATATTCTTCCCTACTCTGGAAATTGCCAAAATGTATACAATCGGCACATGCAGTAGCAGCCTTAAAGCTTTGTCACAATACTGTGAAAAATGAAAATTTAAATGTAATTAAATTTAACTCATTCGCTTTTCGGCACACTACAAGCTTCTGTATGGCATCACAGTTTATGAGATGCAGTAGGATTCCTTATATATCTGCACCATATCGTGCCCTATTTCAGCGGGTCTTAAACTTTCGATCACCACCCCCTCTCTTTATGTATCGGTCTGATAACATACACCCCTAAGATTTTGAACACATCTCTCTGAATTAATATTTTTCATCAAAAAACATGTTTTAATAGATTTTCTTCATTGACGACAGTTTAGTGATTTGGCTCTAGGATGACACATCTTTCAATATTTCTACGAGACCTTTCAGAGACTGTACAAGAAGGAAAACTTACCACATTAAATTAGAGACCTTCGCGGACTCCCTAGAAAGGCACATGGAAACCCTGGGCTTCCTCGGACCTTAGTTTAACCCATGCGGTCATTTAATCAAGGACGATAGTTGCTCTCTCAGTTAAATTATCTGGATCGATTTCAGTAAAGAAATCATACTTGCTATTACACTCTTCATCATTTGATTATTCCTCATCATCATCGCAAATAGATTTTCTTCATCCGAAAATACTGTTGTACTATATTTATTAAATACTGTTTCTATTAAATTACTTAAATATAACATTTCTTCATCATGACTACAATAATGCGCCAAAGCATTAGAAATATTTAAGGCGTGCTCATGCTTTCAGAACTGTAGCGGAAATTCACGCGCAGGTATGGCACACCCGAAAAGGCGCTGTAACCAAAAGCATATATTTAGAACTCACCTACCTCTGAAAGGATATGACCTTAAAGTCAGCTACACGATAAATTATCCATTTTCCAAAACAAGTTTGGCAGGAGCGCTGGAAAAAATTTAAATGGTGGGTATGACATACCCGGCTCGAGAAGTGTCGGGTTAACATCAGATGCCTTATTTAACCACGCAGGTAAATTATGACCGAATACTTTTTCAACATTATCTTTATGTCTGAAGTATGATTTAATAATTTTAGAAAGTCAAAACACAATAATAATATGAATACATTCTGTAAGTAAACGAGAGATAAAAAAGTCAAAATTAGATTAAAAGCAATGTTGTGAAAAGCTCTTGATCTGTTTGTTACAATCTGTCACCCCCTCAAAATTTACCAAATTCGATTTAAGCTTCAATCTTAGCACTCAGCTAAAGTCCTGAAAAGTGGAAAACTTCAACTAAAACTAAAACTGCCAGCAAGATAATGTGAGAAAATCGTTTCTTCGAACTGAAGGAGTAGCGCACGCTTTTAAACAATGCATATTCTTAATCAGCGAAGCAGTTAAATTTTGATATTCGCCGTGTTGTTTCTTGGCCGATTTTGTGGATGCTTTTGTCAACAGGAAAGAGTGGGGGACGTCAGTGGAGAAGTGGAGACGTCAGAAAAAGAATGTAAGATGGTTTGTGTTGGACATGAAGGACCCTTCAGAGCTAGACAGCTATAATTAGTCTTTTGTTTTGGTTCACGGTGATAAAGCCGAGAGCCCTCAATTCCTTTCTTCAGGGATGTCGTCCAAATCTAACCTCACGTGAATAATTTTGCATGTCTATAAGATATTTTTAATGTATATAGGAATATTAGGTAAAAAATTCAAATTGCAGCCTATATTTTCCTAAAAAAATTGATATGGAATATAGATTTTAATATTTTTGTATGTAGTTTTGTCATTATTATTTATTTTATAAACTATTATTTATTTCATTGTACAGAAAATATAGTCGAACCAATATTGAACAAAGTCATTAAATCCAGAAAAAAAGTTCGTTATATGGAAAATTCTCTAAATAAAGATTCATCTATTAATGTACTTTCAAAATCACATAAAATAATTTTTTAATTCATGAACACAATAGGTTATTAAAAAAATAATTATTCACACATTTTTTTTTGTAAATTAACTTATATTTATTTTACATATCTTACCCATCAAAAAGGTATCTGCAAGTATAATAAGAAAAAGTCATTTCTCCGGAATACACTGAATTTTCAACTTTAAAAAAATAATTTTATGTTAAAACTATTGGTTTTTTTAATTACTTTTTTTTAATTTTAAGCCTTCAGTAGTTTTAAACATACATTATTTTATAATCAAGAATTTTAAGCATGCATTAGCACATACGTCCTTAAATTTTATTATTGATAAAATTTGTTAATTTTAGGGGTTTTTTTTGCTTGGAAAGTTTCGGCAATTTTATTGCTCTGTATTAGTTAGAAAACAGGTAAAACCAGTTCAAGGTCATTGAACACCATTAAATGTGCTAAAAGAGAGAATAATTTGAAAATGTCCTGAAATATTTAAAAAATATGGAGTGAGAAGTTCGTTAAATGCAAAATACACTTCACTATTAGGAGGTTATTTAACAAAGAAAATAGTAAAATTTTCTTGGTTCCAGAAAAAAGTTTGCCTAATAGAGCTTCATTGTATGGAGGCCTGCTTGACTGTATATAACTCAACGTTTGTTCTCATTCTAAAAACGGTTTTTTCTTAATTCATATACCTCGAATTCAGTCCATTAGAATATTTATTTTATTATTTAATATAATTAAAAATAATTTTTGGAGACATTAGATAGATGAAGAGCTGATATGTCGTATTTGATAATTTCCAGTGAATAGTGTATATTAATGCCGCACTATAAAAGAGCGCTTTTAGCGACTGACCTTGTAATTTTGAGCCGCGGTCAAGTGACAACTACGATACCTGAGCAACCCCTCTTTGAATTTCCAACCCTCCAATGCCAGGACATTTAGCTTCGATGAACTGTCACTAGGCTGGAACTGATGATATTGTAGCCACTAGACGACGACAGAAAATTCAAGACGGCATTTTGATAAATTTTGAAAATTTTGTGAAAAAATATATCCACAAAAGTGGTAGTATCTTTAATCTGATGAAACTTTACATACATTTTCGTAAATAAGTACATATATATATAATTGTAAATCATTGGAAAAATCTTTCAAAATTACTTTTAATGCAGGTCTTCTCAAACTTTCAATGTTTGCGACCCAATATTCAATCAAAGTTTTCTTGGCACCCCCCTCTCCTCCATACAAGAACAATGTTTTGAATTAAATGATACTAGACTTAGAAGCTAAAAATATAAAACAACTTTAACACCATAATTTTCACCGGCGTATATAAACGTCTCGCTCAGTGACAGTTTTATTTGCCCTGAACGTAGATATACGTCTTTCGGAAGTACGATCTTCTTTGTGCATTGCTATCCATAAAAATTATTCCGAAAGTTTGGAATGCAATAAAATCATATTGGCAGTGTCCGTGTTTGTGTATGATTTACTTATTTCAGATAATTTGCTTATTTATGCTCTTTTTCTCTCGATCTTTTTCTCCCCCCCCCAATACATCACATACGCATGCCTATGTAAAAAATGCCTGCATTAGGGAACGCACCGCATAACTTGGCAGGTCAGAGATTAATTATAAACAGTACACATAAACAAGATAAGTGTTAATTTTTGTATAAAATTTTATATATGGCAAACCCATAGCGTCACTGTTAATTATTTAACTTGTTCTTAACTTAGTATTGTTAAATTAATTGTAAAATACATTGTGCAGTACCGATACATTTATAAGTGTATTATGTCAGCGTAAGTGTGTATTTTATTTTTTATGATGTCAGAATGTATTTTGTTTAATTTCAGTAAATTAATAATTTTTTTAAAAATAATCTTTTGTGTTCGACTTTCCAATATGCACGCGTCTCCCTCGTAGAGTTATCACAACCCCATCGGGGGCGAGCTCCACAGCTTGAGAATCGCTGTTTTAATGACTTTATTTTCAGGATAATATTAATTTATTTTTACTTCATGAAAAAAAAAACCTTATGCATTGTAATAACCTTTAAAGTTTAATATTCTCTTAAGGGTACATTAAGATACTTGATTATTCAATACCCTAAAAACAATTGCGAGGGGAAAAAATATTTGTTCTTACAAAAATATATTATTATAATTTCCATTTAAAAGATAAGAAAGCGATCCGTTGATATTCCTTAAGATCATATGTACTTAATGTGGTAGACATGAGAAATTTTAATCTGCGTGGAATTATTTTAGTTCTTAAACTTTAAGTCCAAAAAATTATAAAATTTTTATTTTTAAGAAAATTGCAAGGAATTTCAATGCATAATAAAATGTTTTTTTGCGTCTATTTTCTATGTGAACTGTTTCTTTTAATAGTTTTGATAAAAATTACATGACTAAATATTAAAAATAGTTCATGTCATTTATTATATGAAACGAGCTGGTTGTGTAAAAAAAATCAAGGCTTAACATTTGTGCATAAATTTAAGTTATAATATACTCTCTCTCTCTCTGATTTTATATTTATAATAAAGTAATACAGATCTGTATTTTAAACTTTTATTTTTTTCAATTTATGTAGTAAAAAATTGCTATAGTTATATCCAAAGATATTTTACAGACTATGTAATAGTATATTTTGTTTGTAACAATTTTGATTATCTAATATTTAGGAAAACATACGTGTGTGGACTATACCTCTTTCTCATCAATATATTTCTTCACAAATTTATATTTTGCTTACAACTAGCTATAATAATTTAAATAAATGAATTTAAATAAATGTTTATTAAATATTTATGAAATGCAAACAAAATGAATATCTAAAATCGATTTACTTTTTTGATTTTAATGAAAATTTTTATTTAAAATAAACTTGTATATATCCAATAATTGTATACCACGTTTATGTTAATAATTTAATCATCTGCGTAAAACTCTTTTTTTCCAACTTATCTATTACATGGTAACAAAAACAGGCAGAAATAGAAGCTAAAAACCATAATAAGAAGAATAAGAAGAGTGAACACAAATTAAGTATTTAATAAGAAAAGTCAAACATTCGTTTTAAAATTTAAAAGATAACAGTATCACGGAAAATTCACAAATTACATTTTATTTCCAAATCTTGGATGAATGAGAACATAATGACTAACATATCAGTAAGAAATTTTGTTTGCTTATTTTTTAATTGTTATTCTCAATTACGGCCTAAGTACAAGAACGGTTCAGCAGGCTGGGAAAATGATCGCACACATATTTTCACTGTAATATTATATTCATTTTTGTGTAATATACATCCATATTTCTCTTTCAAATTTGTTTTAATAGCTATTATAAAGCTGAATCAATTTAATAATGATTGCAAGAAATTTAATAAAGTAAAATTAAAACTTATAAAATAATGAAATATTTGTATATCAGAAATCGTTTTAAGGTATCCCACAATTTGCAGCAACTTTTTAAAAAAAAAAAAATTGAAGATATGGTTCTTTTTTTGTGGTTTTTATATTAGTTTAGTGCATCTCAAGAAAAATATGCTAAAATTAAGAAGAGAAAAATAATTTATTATTAATAAAATGGGAAAAAATTTAAACACTTACAAAAAATAACATAAACAGAGCCCATTCTATACCAAAATTTTATAAATAAATTTTCAATTTCGACGTGTTGCTATGTTATTTATTTTTGAAGTGACCTTCGTAATAAGATATATTTTAATTTTTTACAAAAACGAGAGCCCTTTATCTTAGTTATATAAAATGCTTAAGAAAAACAGTGATTATATTAGCATAAAGACCTGTAAATTTTGTAATAAAACAGCGATTGTTAAATTTGAAGGTTAAAACACTTCTATTACTATACACAAGATACACAAAAGATTCAGGTAATTATTTTGAAACTTTTTGAGCAATACTTGTCCCCGTTTGAGCATTAAAAAACACATTTCGAGTAAAACTCGTTTTAAAGTATGACATCTTGCTTAAAGTAATGGCATCTGCTTTTACTAAAACACTTGTAGTTTCTGTTCTAGTGAACGGAAAATAATGAACTTGTTATTTTTATAAAGATAATAAGATGCCCTATAAAATAAAACCATAAAAAAATTTTAGTTTTCAGAAAAATTCACAATGTTAGGTTAGTTGGATACTTTAAATAAGTCTTCAGATAACTCATGTAGAAAGAGTAATAAAACGTAATGTCGTATCTCAATTACGCTATCATTCACTTTAACACTGTAAGGTTAAATGTCTTAATTTTTCCTCCAAATAAAGTTTAGTGCATCGACATACGAGCATCAAATATTTCCATATATAGACACACTATAATATCGACTTAATTTTTCCCCGTACATCGATTTATCCTACATATAATTAAATTTATTCCCTCGTCTACCCCTTAGAAGAGCAAAGAGCGGCGTGTGATAGAAACACATGTTCTTGTCGCTGGAGGAGAGGGTGCAACATCACTCCAGAGCAACAAGAGGTTACCTCTTCATTTTCCCTGGGCGCAGTAAAACTCAATTCCCTCAAACAAACACTTTAGAGTGTGCCGCTGCTTTGCATAACTCAACTATGGAGACACGCATTATAGAGACTTTCTCTCTTTCTCTCTCTGTCACACCAGCGTCCTGTTCGGTTGGAGCACTTCAGAACGAGGTTGCGGGAAGTGTTTATCCGGGGTAATGAAGTCATTTTGGATTTGTGAGAGTATCACGATATGTCATACGAGACTGAATGGAACAGGGTAGATTTAAAGTGGTAGGATATTTTGGAAAGCTGTACATGTATTTTTTGTGTTGGTTATTGTTGGATGGGATGACTGTCAAATTTTCAAAAAAATATATTTATCTGTCTTGTTAGAGGTAATTAGTAATGATGTAAAGTGAAACAATCGTAAAACTTTTCTGGGAATAAAAATATTGCAAAAAACTTAATTCTTAATTAGATATTCACCAAGAGAAGGATACTGTATTGCTATTTATTGAAATGAAAACTGTTTTATTATTTTAAGCTTTCATTTTAAAAAGATATTTACATGGATTCACGCTAAGTGATATTATGTAATTTATTATTAGTTTAAATTTTTTATACTATCATTAAAACGAGGTTATGTATTTTATTCAAAATAAATCATTTCAATTCTTCAAACAAATGTAAATATATTTTCAGCATTAACAACCACGGTAATCTTATAGAACATACAGAAGATTCATTTGTTTAAGGGGGTAGGTTCACGAAACGGGATCTGTATCTCAGTAATGTTAAAAATAGGTATATTTAAGGAACATTTATAAACATTCTACTGAACAAAAATCTCCAATTTTTTTTTACTGGATTTTCTTTTAGCCATAATACATACTTTAATCAGAGATTTTATAGATAGGATGTCTGGCTATTTTTTTAAAAAAAATCTTTTGCACAAATCTGTTTTTCCCCCCCAAAAACCGGGGCATTTCATGATGTTTAATGCTATAAATTAAGTCAGAATATTTTTTGAAAAGATCCCTCAATTAAAGTATGTATTAGAGTGTAGTTATTAATTATGCAAAGTTATAAGCCGTTAAATGCAGTAGTTAAGGAACAAATGTTCCTTATATGGTAAAAATGTTAGTTTGAGAAAAAGGGATTTTAGTAATAGATTTAGTAGACTTTGACAGGTGGTAAACATTTTTAAAAAAATTATTAAAAATACTTCTACTGCACGTAGAATGATAATTTTTGCCCCATTAGAAGCGTAGAAATTCGTATTTAATTAAAATGGGAAAAGTGAAAAATGTGTTTGGGTGCTGAAATTCATGAACCTATCCCCTTAAAATATATATTATGATTAATGTTCAAAGAAGTGATCCTTTTTTTTTAACTTCTACATCATTTTCCGCGAGATCCTGATCTTTGTCCCTTTATATAGGATGTAGAGGACATTAAATGAACACTTGAATTTGCTTTTAATAACTAAAGAACTCGGCAAAAAAACCCAAAAAATGCTATTGAGAAAAAAGTGTATAAAGACATGGCATGGTTTATTGAGCCAATACCAAACGAAAATGTTTTGTGATTCAGTATACAAGTAATCCACCAAAATATTAGATTTTTGTGACTTATATTTGTTCAGGATGGACAATAAACACATTGAATTGTCTATTTAAGGTTAATTAATTTGATGTATCCCCAGAGATTTTATTTTATTGTGATTTTGTAAGATATTATGCAAAATGTTCTTTATTTTATATTTTAAAAAACACAATTTATTCTAACATTTGTATGATATCTATATAAATAAATAAAATTTAGCATCTTTACAAAAAGCAATATTTAAATGGTTTTTTATTAAACGTATAACGTTTATTATACGTTACGTTTGTTAAATGTCAAACTCAAACTTTGAAAAATATCGCTAAGTTGGCTAAGAGAAGTTCTCTATTCCGACAATCACAGATATTTTAATGCAAATTTTCTACCACATTTTAAAGAGGGAAACGAAATAAAGTTTTAGCGAATTGCGCGCGTGATTTTGAAAATTTTATGGTAATATTAATTGACAGTTTCATAAAAAGTTCTGATTTTTCGAATGTTTATCACTTTGAATTTTTTTAAAATCTAACTATACAATATTCATATTTTGCACAAAATTTTTCACTTATGCTGAACCTAGATATTTTACGTGGAAGAATTACATTGAAGATATACTAGATAATACTATAGAGGAAGCCATACAATGTCACTCGCCGAATAAAATTAGGGAGCTTTACGCAATACTTATTTCATCTTCGGTCTTTCTAATCCTCAAACCTTTTGGAAAAAGTACAAAGACTACATGGCGGAAGTTATTTTGCAGCAAATACAAGCAAATATGCCTTTCAATAAACACATCTACAACGAAACGCAATAAAGGTTTTCGAAATTGTTGGGAAGAAGCTACATGATTTTGGAATGATTATTCCTAGACGTGTCGACGGAAATGGCTTCGATAATGAAATTGCTTGAGAATTAAACTACGATTTTATAGCATTGCAACACCAAGTAACAGAATTTATCTCTCAATTAACTCCAGAGCAAAGTCACGTTTTCCAACAAGTGTTACGCAAAATAGAATCCGACAGTGGTGCACTCTTTTTTCTCTACGCCCCTAGATGAACCGGAAAAGCATTTTTGCTTAACTTATTATTAATGACCATCAGAAAAACCCAGAAGATAGCAGTTGCTATGGCTTCTTCGGGTATAGCCGTGACTTTACTGACCAACGGTCGTACTGCACATTCTGTTTTAAAATTATCGCTTGATCTTGCATTTGAAGATTCACTCATCTGAAATTTCAGAAAAAATAGCTCTCAAGCAGGATGCTTCCATAATGCAAGCTTTTAGTGAGGGATGGAAGTACAATGTCTCCCAAGAAGTTATAGAAGCGTTAAATCGGACTCTTCAGGATTTACGAGATTGTACAGATATTATAGGAGGAATGGTACTTTATTATAAATTGGCCGGTGAATTTTCAAAAACTCCTCCTGTAATCCTGTAGCAGATGAAATCAGTCTCTACAAAATCATCAAGCTTATGGGCAAAATTTGAAAAAATTAAGTCTGAAAACGAATATGAGAGTGCAACTTCATAATGACGTAGATTTGAACATTATGCAGAGACGCAATTGAAAATCGGTTATGGATGTTTGGACGCAAATGCTGGAGGTTATATTTTACTTCCAAAGAATTTTGTAATGTAGAAGAAAATGATGTAAACCTTATTGCTGAAATTTACCCGGGCTTGCAACAAAATTTAAATTGGGGTCAGTGGTTGCGCTCAAGATCAATATTGGTGCCTAACAATGACATTGACCATAAAATCAACATTGAAAATTTAAACGACTTGTGGGGAAGGGGAGAAATGAAGAAATATTTATCAATGAATGCAATCATGGTTAAAGAACAAAGTACTTCATATCCCACAGAGTTCTAAATTTCACTTGAACTTTCGGGTGTACCCTCACATAAACTTCAATTAAAACTAAATGTACCAGTTATGCAAAATCTCGATGCTTCTCGACTATGTAAAGGAACGAGGCTTTGGATCACAAAACTGATGCAGAATATACTTGGTGCCAATATTTTAACATATGTCATGAAAAGGGATAGTGTTATCATACCTCGAATTCCAAGTATCTCCACTGACCTACCGTTTCAACTCAAACGATTTCAATATCCCCAGTTTTAATGTTGTTATTAACAAAGCTAACATTTCAGGTAGCAGGGGTGCATTTGGAAAAGCAATGTTTTTACCATGGCCAACTATATGTAGCCTGATCGGCATGTCCAATGCCCAAATCTTCACATATTTGCAACTGACGGAAGGACATATAATATGGTATACAGTTCTGTTTTGAGCTCTTTTAAAGATAAATTATACATTAAACGTAGATACTTTCGATTTTTAAAAGTATTAATAGCTTAAGTTATTGAATATTTGTTGTTAATTATTATAATAAATTACACATTTTAAGTTTTTTTAAACTAAGATAAATTTTAGAATTTTTAAATTGTATTGGTTCCAGTCAAGCAATAGAAAAATTACCATATTATATTACTTACTTTTTAATGATAATGATTACGACTTTGACAGTTATTTAAAGACATCAACGCGAGCGGAGCCGCGGGTCAAAGCTAGTTAAATATATAATTTACTTCAGATTAATTTGTATTTTAAGAAGTTTATGGTTCCAAAATTTACTACTACATGTAACATGAAAAAAAAATGCTTTAATAAAATACGTACTGAAAATTTATTTGATGCATCGCCCCGCTGTGTTTTTGTTAGATATTGTACGAAATTTAATTCATTTTGTATTTTAAAAATCACAATTTATTCTAACATTTTTTTCTGATTTTATGGTATCCGAACACGTTCGGAGTACTTTTTAACAAAATAGCATACTAAAACTTTATAAATGCTCTTTTAGGACTCAATACCAATTAATATTACTATTAAACTATCAAAATGAAAAATAAATTACCTGAATTTTACAAAAATCACAATTATAAGTGAAATGTTAGCAATATTTTTGAAAAACTTCAAAGCAGTTAGAGAAAAAAGTAATAAACATATATTAGTAAAAGTATTACTAAAACAAATTAGATGCATTTATCTTGAAAATGTACTAAAATTTTAATTTTTTATTAAAATTTGAAAATTTTAGAGCTTATTGATTAAACATTATAGGAAATGTTGCATTTTTTAATAGACCAATATTTAAATAACAAGCCATAACTCAAAAAGTATTCATACAATAAAAAATATTTTTGTACATTCTCTAGAAAATAACATAAATATAAGGTTCAAAAAGTTTTTTAGAAATACATTCGTAATATTTTGAGTTCTCCGACTCGCCATGATAAATTTTGATCAATTTAAATGATCACTTCTGGTAGATCAAAAAACTCACTTCCAGGTTTTTTTTATAAAAAAATAAATTTGATTGTAACTTGGCCTCTAGGTAGTGTAAAAACAAAACAAAGTATATTTCGTAAAGTCAAAACATAGCTCTATTCAATAAAATAAAAAACAAAAATATCTGTCATGACAGAATTTGGTCATTTTCAACGTGTTCGGATACCTTAAATATATAATTTGCTGCAGTTTAAGTTATATTTTAAGAAATTGAAGGTCCCATAAATTTACTACTATAAATAACATGAAGAAATAATGCTTTAATTAAATATGTATTTAAAAGCCCTTATACAACATAAAAATTCAAAATAAATGGAGAACGTGAAAATAATAACAAAGCGTGTATTTCACTGACCATTCGTGGAATACTTCAGTCAAAAGGAAGTTAGAATTCAAATATTTTTTATGTGAAACGGCTATAATATATACTTAATACATACAAGCCGAAAATAAATAAAATTTGAATTGTAACTCTTCAGATTGCGTTGGTAATGTTTAAGTTTGAAACCAAATATGTCACGAACAAACGATTGCATTTGAAATACCTTTTACATCTTTATGAGGATATTATTATTTCTTTCTCCAAAAAGTCTATTATGAAATATTATTTACACATGAACATACAATTTATAAGCCATCGAGGAATATACAGAGTTAAACTACTGAAGAAAATAAATCTGCATTCTACTATTTCGAAATAATATATTTTTTTTCTCTTTCACTTTTTTCTTTTCTCTTCTTTTTTCTAAAAAATTCCAATTTGAAATATCTTACCGTGGAAAACCCTGCTTTAGATGCACATAAATATCTTTTTTGAAATGCATCTTCATACTTATTTCATCGACTAAAGAAGAGGACTTGCTTAAGATGCTGTATTGCGGATGCGATCAAGGGAAAGTTACTCTTTTAGCTTCATATATTTAAAAAAAAAACTCAGAATATTTTATTTGTGTCTGAAGAAATGAAAAATATCCCGCAAAGAGAGAAGTATATATATTTTCTGTGGGTTTATTTGTAAGATATTATTTATGGTAGATATGGGAAAAATAGTTATTAAATTTTATTTCAGCTTCATTTTCTTCTCGTAAAAGAAACTTTATGTATATTATTTTCGGGTGAAAATAATTTGATATCAACTTTGCCAAAAAGTTAAGAATCTTTATTATTTTGATGGTATTTAAGATACGTTCCTTTATTAAGGTATTCAGTTTATCATATATTTGTTTTATTTCTCTATTAAAAACGCTTAAAAAATTTAAGAAAACTCCTTTAAAGTCCTTTTGAAATATCTTAGAACTATAAGGAAAAGATGACTTTTATTACATATGCATCAAATATATGTACATACCGTACATTTCTGTATGTAAGCTGATAACTTTTGGTACTTTTTAAAGTAAAAATATGGCAATTGACTTTTTAATGATTCGTTAATTTCGGGGGGAAAACGTTATTTAGGACAAGAAAAAAAATTTATTTCACATTTTACGTTTGCTATGCGTGAGCGATAATTCACTTTTTAACTGTTGTGTATTTTGAATGACATTTTTAACCTAAAAGAATCTGGGGCCGTGGGTAGCCTAGTGGTTAGAGCATTAGACTCCAGACCGGAGGGCCTGGGTTCGATGCCCGATGCCACTAAATACCACCGAGTATAGACGGAGTACGTGCTCGTTAAATCAGTGGGTCTGAAAGTCTTGTGGGTGGTCGCAGAAGAAACCACGAGTGCAGAGGGCTGGAGAATATTTCTCTCCCCTTCAGTTCCATGCCAAAATTGTGGAGGTGGAGATAGATGGTGTCGCCATCTATCGTTAAGAAGTCCAACCGGTCTCACAGGCTATGGCAACATTCATTCCTTCCCTTCGGGAAGGGCACGACAGCAACAACAACATAAAATAAATCAAACAGGCCTCATAAATTTTTTAAATTACCAGTTAAAAAGCACCAGTTATTAGTTATTTTTTAAATTACCAGTTTTTTAAATGCAGTTCGTAAAATTCACAAATATATCTGAAGTATTCACAGTATATCTGAAGCTACTCAGGCTCATTGGAAGCGAATTTTGCGTCTATGGCATTAGACATGGGCCGCCCCGTACACGAATCCCTTCTAACACTCCTTTTCCAAGCCAAAAAAAATTAAGCCATAGGTATAACTAGCACAGATACTGTACAAGAGAACAAATGAATAAAAATATGTTATTTTCGGTTAGGAACATAAAAATAAAAGGATTGTTTCACTAACTTAGTTTTATAGCGATTAAAACTTGAAAAGAGACCACCCCTTTTACCTGCTTGGCTGCATTTTTGCCCTCATGGTGACACGTTTGAATATTTATATTATATTCTTTAGGGTAAACTAACCTAAACTTTAGCAAAGTTTGACAGCAAAATTTTATGTCGAAGAGGCATAAAGATGAAAGCAGTTTCATTAAATATATCTTTTATTATTTTAATAAGTAAAAAGTCAATGTGCTCGTTACTGGAGCAATCAAAATAGTAAGTCGAATATTAAAAACATAGTTCACAGAAAAATAACCTTACCAGACCTTGGTCAACCGATTCGAACCTTTCCTTCTACTGTCTAACATCTAATATAACTGATCGAAACATCTTAAAAAAGCAAAGCACCAAACCAGTTGCATACGTCTAACATGTCTTCAGTCGAAGAAATTAAACCACCTCTCACATTCCGTCTGAAACCCACGATCATATCTAAACCAACTTCGGTCTCCTTAATACTTACACGAGGCAAGTATAAAAATAGTTAAATTTGCATTGCAGTTGTTGCCGACAACAACCACGAAACTCGCAAAAAGGTCGGGTTCAAATCTGTTTGTTTACTTGAGATAATGGCGCGAGATTGGAAAAACTTGAGGACATCATAAGAATTCGGATCCTAAAATAAATTTCTGCATGAATCTTTTCCAAATGTCTAACAATTTATTTTTTCCTAATGGGGCGCTTATTAGCAATTGAGTCTTTGTAGAAACGTCAAATCTCTAAATGTGAGATCCATTTTAGTGGCGGTTCTCGCTACCAAATTTGGACTCTTAAATTACACTCATGTCCATAAATTAAGGATAATGAAGTTCAGGCAAAGAAAGAGACAGAAGCAAAACAAATTTGACTTATTTGTAAAGTTTATGTTTAAACAAAAGGTAAAGAGCGAAAAAGATGCCATATGTTTGACATAATTAATAAAAATTGCGATTTTTACTCACTAGAGCAAATTTTAAAAAAGAACCTATTTACAAAAAACAGTATAACATGGTTAGTATGATGGTTAATACGGAGTATGTCTCCCAGACGATGCAATACAGGCCTTACAACGCCTACGAATGCTGAGTATCAAATTATCAATCTGATCTTGGGGAATATTACACCACTCATCAAGCAATGCCCTCCGAAGTTCCCGTAGACCGGTCGGAGGGGGTTGACGGGCTGCAATTCATCGGCCGAGCATATCCCACACATGCTCTATTGGATTCAAGTCCGGTGAGTATGCTGGCGAATTCATACGGGTGATATCCTCCGATTGAAGGCATTCGTCTACAATGTTTGCACGGTGAGGATGGGCGTTGTCATCCATAAACAGAAATTCAGCACCCATGACGGCCGAAACAAACGTACATGTTGCTCCATAATGACATCCCTATAGATGTGGCCTGCCATCGTTACGCTCTGAACATGCAGGTCAGTTTGGGGTGGAATTATTGGGACCACCGTAACGGTGTCGTTCAACGGTGTTCTCTTGGTGGTAACGGGTACCTGGCGCTCTCCATATGAACGTCCAGCGAGAATCAGACTGCAAACTAAACCTGGACTCGTCGGAAAACATCACACAAGACCACTGTTGCGGTGTCCACAATGCATGCTCTCTACTCCAGGTTAATCGCAGGCGACAGTGAGTTGCGGTAAGGGGAACACATCTGACAGGCCTACGAGCATATGGACCAATGTGCCCTAAGCGTCTTTACACGATCTGCCTTGAAACTGTCGTACCGGTAGCTGAAGAGAGCTGACGAGATAGGTCTGATGCTGTGCTCCGTCTGTTTTTTTTGGCAGTAACTACCAAATTCCGATCCTCATTCGGCGTTGTAACTCGGAGGCGACCTGTGCTGTAACATCTACTCACATTACCATGATCTTGGAATCGTTGCCAAAGCCTGGAGATCACACTCTGGGCGATTCCAAGTTCCTCGGATACTTCCAGATGCGTATGTCCACATTCCAGTCGTCCGATAATTCAACCACGTAAAAAATCATCCAAATGCTTCCTTTGTGCCATAACTATGCGGTTATTGCACTGAAAGGCTTTTAAAGCGCTTGTGAACAATTATACTTCTTTGCCACCATTCCTTATATACCCCTCTCTTACACTCTCGTCATTGTGACGTACTATCCACGCCATCTGGTGGTTTCCTGTAATTTGTATATTCTTCTTCAAGATGTGTGTGATAATTTTACAGGTGAAATATTTATTTTAGAGTTCAATTTCTGAGTGATTCTGAATTATTCTTAGTTTATGGACACGAGTGTAAATTAATTCAAGCTCTCGTTGAATGCTGAATTGCCTTGATTAAATTTGGCGGAGATTACCAGAGCCAAATTGACACTCCAGAGACCCTTTGCATGCCACATAATCATATGACATACATGCCTACGATTTTGGCATCTAGAAAATCTATTGATTCCAGCCGAGGTAGAACCTGAAATATTAGGCTAGTGAAACGGTCCCGTTACTGCTAAGCCAGCGGGTCGAATCAGTGAATATTAACGTCGCACTGTTCAGCTACACGAGAGCGTTTGGTGACGGGCTCGTAATTTTGAACCATAGTCAAGTGACGAGGAAACACCTGAGATGGCACCTCCCTCTTCTAACTACCACACCAACGGGAGGACGTTTGAGCTATCGACAGATTTAACGTGCACCGCTCCCCTACATGGTGGGTCTTTCGTGGTACTGGGCTCGAACTCATGACATGCCAGCCACGATCCGATACCTTGACCACCGGGCTACCACGGCCCACTAAGCCATCGGAGTTGACCCGTTTAAAAATATTGAGAAACTCCTTATTTTTTAATTCAGCTTATATAAGATTTTTGAATTTTGGACCACGAATCCGTGAATTGACCACTTTACCATCGTTCCCACATTTGGATCCGGAATATAACTTATTGAAATATAAATGGTATACGTAAAAAATAGTTTATGTAAAACCAATGTTTGCTCATTCGTATTGCGAAATAATAGAGTATTTAATTTGTAATGGCTTTGGATTAATTTACATACAGTTGACTCTCGATAGTTCAAACCTTTGATAATACGAATCTCTCTCTAATTCTAAGTAGTATTCATTCTCTTGAAAAACTCTTGATATTTCAAACTAAAACAATACGTTTGGGTACACTCAATATTTTGAAGTAACATTTGTGGCCGTTCAGAATACAACACGTGATAATTCGAAGTGATCTAATAAAACTCTCGACAATTCAAACACTCACTATCATGTAGAGTCTTGTAGCAAACAAGTTAGAGCTTATATGTTTTGAGTTCTATTGTCTCTTCTTGTTTCCCCTGTAACGTAGCTCCTTTCATGACCATCAGAGTTAACCCCCATAACTCTGACAGAAACTTAAGTGTCACTAAACAAACTACGCAACTTTTTCCTTCAAAATCATATTGATGCAGGCATTTTTCAAATTTAATTTATTCTGGAAAAATCTATTGACAAAGTTAGATTAAATACCATAAAACAAAAGCAAAAAAATAAAACCGTTTTTTTTGTTAAACAAATTAATTATTTACAGTGGGTATTCTTTTAATAGTTGTTTTTAATACATAAATGAATTCTTTTCATAATTTAATACACAATACGATTCAATTGACAAAAATCGGTCAAAAAATAAAATTTAATTTTTTTAGCTTAAATTATTCTTTAGATACTTTTCTATAACCACACAAAATTTAAAAGCTCTAAAAACACAGAATTATGATAGCTTTTGCATTAGTTTTTATTTAGACCCCTTTGGCAAATCAAAACTTTAAACTTACTTACCTCAGGAAGATAAAATAACTAGGTTGTCTTCATTTAATATGCTAAGGCTTTTTTCTACTGTGCCTAATGCTTTGAATTTTTTTTTACCTATTGCTAAGGGTACATGTAACAAAAGTTGGTATGCATTTTTGAATAAAAACAATACTTATTTTTTTAAAAATAAATGAACTCAGAATTTGTAAATTTTTTAAGGAATTTTCAATAAGCATTCATAAAAAGTAGTTATTGTACGAATACCAATCATGCTATCGCAAAATTTATACCAACTTTTGTTACGCATATTTTGACGTACTTGTAAATCTAATTTCATGCATATGTGTAAATTTTTGTAGGAGGAGTAGTTTTTTAAATCACTTCCCAAACTTGAAGTTTTTCCCTAAAAAATTAAATGGAATAGGAAAATTAGGAAATTTTGAGCACAGAATCTGTTTTACATAGTATACACACATAGGAAACAACCAAAATATTTTGAAAAAACTTAATTTTAAAATGTTTGCTTAAATCGTAACATGTCTCTTTAATACAGGAATTTTAGCCTCTTTAATATTTATACTGTATAATATGTACTTTTAAAAAATACTTTAAAATAATTTTATACATATGTGCTCAAATGTTGTTATAACATAGTTTCAAATTTAAATGTGTTAGAAAAAAATTTCTCTTCATGTATTTTGGGAGTTTTTTCCTACCCTCTTGATAATACGAAGTTTTACATTAGTCCCTTCAAGTTCGACTTATGGAGATTCGCCTGTATTTATAGGAATTATAATTTATAGCATAAGGCTGTGTTGTGGATTAACTGAATGTTAGAATTCTTCATCAACATTCAAAGGAAAACGAAAATATTTTAAATTCGTCTAATTACTGTATTACTGATAAGATATATCATTTGGGGTAGAAAATTCAGATCATGAAATTTCATTTTGAAAATTACTTTATAAAATGATGTAACAATTGCATTTTCATTTCATAATGATTATTTAAAAATTTTAGCATTTTCAAAAATTAGTATTTTTTTTATTTCGTTACTGGGATTGAATTTCCTTCGGGTACCATAAAATGAATATGCACAACAATAATATTTTTTATGCTAAGGATTTACATAAATACTCTTCTGAAAAAATTAAAAAGTAAGGCAATTGTTAAAAATTTTCATTTATTAAGTATTATCTTTTCCTCTATTAAGTTTGCAGTACATTTATAACATCCATAAGTGCAGGAAATATTTATTGTATAGCTGATACAAAGTACTTTCTTTAATTAATTGATTAAGAGAATTAAAATATATTTTAATGCAATATAATAAAATGTTTTACAGAGAAAAAAACTATTAAATATATATATAAATTAATAAAAATAATTGTAACTATACTTTTCTAACATAACGAATGTTTTATTTGTGTAATCTTCAAAAACTGAACGAAAAAAAAAATGCGTAAGCTTAGTTTTTTTAATGAAAATCTTTACTAGATCTTTTATTAGGAAACTTTTTATCATTATTTTTATCACCAGTCTACAATTGATTTTTACCAAATTAGCATAGTAATTGTATTTTTTGTGGGCTAATTTTCAAATTCATATAAAAAGTTTGATGTTTATAAAGAACAATGTAAATTTATATTTTATGAAAAGAAAAAAAAATGTTCTTTAAAATTAAAGATGAGCCTTTTAAGGCCATCTCGTAGGTATTTCCCTGCATAAATTCCTATTATGTATACAAAAAAATTCCAGATCTCCGTAAAATTATGCATAAAATAAATAAGTCTTGAATTCTGTTGAATTTAATTTACATTACAACACAGTTTTACTAAAAAGAATCATTAAATGGAAAATTAATATGAGATTCATTAAAATTTCAAATAACTTCGGTTACTTAAAAAAATAATAGTAAATTAATACACGTTTTTTATGCCTTCTACTTCGTCATCCATTAATGCATAGACAGTATATTTTTTAATTACATTCATTCTTTTTTTATTTTGAAGGAATATATTTTTATACGAAAACTTGCAACGCCTTTATGAAAATGTAATTTATTTTAAGAATATATTATCTGTATAACTCTTTTAAAACTAATTGTTGAAACTGTTTTAAATTCTGTATACAGACATACTTAAATTATAATTTATTTGATATTTGAAACATTTAATATAAAAAAAAACATTGATACAAATATTTAGTACATTGTATTGACTAGATAAAACTGTAACTACAAACATAGCTTGGTTTTATTATAATCAAATGAGAACTTTTAATATTTTTATGAGAAAAAAGCAACTTATTTCTCTGCTTGGAAGCTAAAAACAAAAAAAGGAGTTTTTTGAGGAAAATTAATTCACAATAACCGAATTATAATTAATAAATTTTAAATTCAATGGATTATTGAGATGTAATAGTTTCTTACGATTTACTTTTCCCATAATGTATTACTTTCATCTAAATGCATTAAAATGAATGAAAGATCGATATACAGGTGTATCAGGACAAATAGAGTAAACGGGGGAAAAACAATATAGGAATACATGGTAGGGGACGCTTTCGAGACTTCTTTTAGGTAGTGACGACGCTCAAAAGACAAGAAATACAGGACGCGGATAAGAGAAGAAAACGTGGTTATTATCTTTAGTGCAGAAAGTAAATTAATAAAAAAGAACATTAAAGGGACAAAAGGGTTATATGGGAAATCCTGGTATGACAGGATTAGACAGTACCTAGACCTGAATACAGTACCTAGACTATACTGTATTCTGCCTCCTGTGGTAACGTTATTCGTACAATAGATGTGCCGACTCTCCTATGTATTCAGTGGCTTTGCATGTCAGATGCATAGCGAGTTCAGCGTTCTTGTAACATTCCCTCCTACTGCCACTTTGTAGGCAGGTCAAATGAAATTTTATTGCGAGAGCGACAAAATAAAACACATGTGTGCATGCATCATTATCTGATGATTTGGTTTACGTAGCGCCATCTATCGCGTACTCCAAACCAGTATTTCACTGAATTTTTGCTATACTAATAATATGTAACATCTTTTTCCTCATATTCTTGCGCCTTTCTTTAGTTTTTTAACGTCACTACCGCGCAAGGGAAGTATTTCCAAGCATGCATTCCTATGTGATTTTTTTTTCACTGCCTAAGTGCACTCACTCTATCTGTCCTGGAAGTTTGTAACCACTGTACTGATAAACCACTGTACTGATATTATAAAATATTTGAATAATATATACAAAGTAATAAATGACCAACTACACTTTTTTCCCTCGGTTAATTTTGTAAACATTGCAAAAATTTTAAAAAATGCTTGCAGTCGCACCAAGGATGAAATTTTCAAACCACGTGTTTGAATTTTTTTTAAAACTAACGGATGCAAATATTTTTTTGTGGACGTTAACACCCGATCATACAGAGGTGCACTTATAAACGATTATCTAGAAGATAGTTTTTTCGTATGGTGCGGCTGGTAAAGTCTCCAGACCTTCCTCCTCATTCGTGGGAGGCTAGGAAGAGCTATTGCATGTTGACAACTTCTCTTGAAGGGTCTTTTGAAAAAAGAATTCCTGCTATAATCATTTATCACAGCAGTCTCATTATTAGATAAAGTTTTGACTTTGGTGTAACTGTACAAGGTGGCCATATTTTTTATTAAACGAGAAGTACAGAGTTAGAATTTAACCTATTTAGAGCAACGTTATTTCCATTTGCATGCCAGCTTTCACTAAGCTCCTGAACATTTTTTTCTTACCATCTCCTGCTTCAAAGAATAGGGTATTAGTATACTAAATCTTCATGCATTAAACCAAACATTTGTTACAATTTCTAATACCTTACGTTTGTTACCTTAATTTTGGACACCAGCGTATTTGGCAGAGCCTTGACATGTAGTGTGGCGTCATAATTTAACATCTGATCGAGTAAGAGTGGCAAAAGTGTTTTCTAAATTGATTGACCATGTTTCAAAATTAGATTATTTCTCAATAAGCTCATAATATATAGGATGCCCGTAGCTTATTCATCGGATTAAGATATATTTTAATAAATTATAGAATAGGATGTTAGGATTAAGACGGAATACTATTAAACATTTAAACAAATTTCATATTAATGCATTCAATTAATGCTAGAAAAATACCAATGCTAGGGTACGTAGTTACCTTCATCTCTGTTTCTATGTTGATTTCTTTTTAATAATTAAATCTTGCACATTTTCAACTTTAAAAAAAATTTAATCGGTGTTTACGCAAGTAGAATTTTATTAAATTAATGTAAAGATCATCTCTAAACTTTTTCAGTAATTTTGCTTCTTATAGCGCAAAAAAAAAAAAAAAAAAAAAAAAAAAAATCATTGTTGTTGTTGTCGTGTCCTTCCCGCAGGGAAGGAATGAAAGTTGCCATTGCTTGTGAGACAGGTTGGACCTGTTAGCATTGGTGAAAATAAGAACAATGCATATCCTTTGAACTGTAAACTATATCAACAATTATTATTATTCCCTCTTCGTAAAATTACATTTTAGATTTATTTTGTAATATAGGGGAGCGAATTTAGGACGAAAAAATTAACTTTATATAAACTTGATATAGCTGAAGGAGAGCTAAATTGTTTAATTGCAGTTCAACGTGTACGTAAGATACCAGGAATCTCTTAAACTCTTCACTGAAACTCCTTTGAAACTGAAAGAAGAGCATAGAAAACATTAAAATGAAGAGCATGTGAAAATATATTTGAGCAATTATGGTATATATAGTTGTTATTTAAAAAATTTTGTAGTAACATAACTAAGCACAATTAGTTTCTTTTCTTCTTCTTATTTATTTTATTTTTGTTCAAAGAATATCCTTTTTTCGAATATTCATATTACAAACCACTTATTGTAACTTGCTTTATTGGTCTGTAAAGTATGCTCTATCAGTTCTGTAATTAAAAAATCAATATTTTCATACCAATATGTAATAATAAATGTTATTTAACGAAAAGATGATTTATAATAAATGTTATTTAATGCAAAGATGATTAATAATAAATGTTATTTTATGAAAAGACGATTTATAATAAATGTTATTTAATACAAAGATGATTAATAATAAATATTATTTTATGAAAAGATGATAATATATGTTAAAAGAATAATTATAACAAAATCAATTGTTATGACATCCACATATTCTCATAACATGATAAATATATAACCTATATTATAGTAGCAATGTATAATAATCAATATTATGCTTTTCATTGATAATAATCGACTTATTCATATCGATAGTTTTCAATAGTGATGTATAATAACAAACATTTTCATATCGATACACAATAATCGAAATGTTTACATATTGATGTATAATAACTAATATTTATGAAGTATATATTTTGAAGTAGTGAAGTTTGTATTTTCGTATTGATAGATAAAAATTAACACTTTCATATAGTCATATTAACACTTTCATACCTTAATCTACATTTACATATCGATAAATAACATTACACATTGTTATATTGATGGACTACAAATGACATTATTTAATACATATTCTTAATTACAATGTATAAAAACTTATATCGGGTCTTAATAATAACATACAAAATAAAAAGCTAGAAATTGGAAAAAAGACACCATTAAAAGAAAACTGATTTATTAACCAATCACGTTAGATATAAAACAAATAAATATGTCTTAAACAAATGCACTGAGTTGCGAAATGTGTTATTTTTCGCACTTGATGTTTCCGGCGTTGATGGATGTCCCCAGGTACAACAGTTTAATCATCTTCCGGGGCTACTTATATCATTGCGTGACACGGGTTATCCCAAAGAAATCCAATAGGAATAGAAATCGGGAACTTTCCTAAGCAAAAGGTAAGTGTGTTGGAGATCAAATCGAAAGGAGTTTTCGAAAACGTCATATTCGATAGTTTGTTAAGTTCTGCGTTGTCATTTATCTTTCTATCGGAATGGCCGGGAGCGATACGCCTCTGAAAACCCATTAAGTCAGAAAGCTTCTTCGGCAGAGCATTCATTATGCATGATTGTATGCAGGCGGCCGAAAAGGAATCATTGAAAAACACAGCGAAGAGGAGGAAAAAAATGATACTCCTTCGAATTTGAATGTTGATTGCAGTGTTGATACAAAATTTACATAATGCTCCTCGTACTGCTTTCTCTTAGAAGTTCCGATCGTACAATGGAAAGTTTTCTTCACTATTTTATTCCTTATTTTCAGTGTTTTTTTTTTCTAAAGTTTTGATTCAAGTTCGCTTTTTCTAACGTGACGGCCATTTCGGTTCACAGTTTTATATGATGTAAAATGCAAAAAATTTAAATGGTGTTGAAACTTTCTAAGGCTATATTTATTTCAGAACTCAAATAGTCTGTAATTTAAATATTTATTAGTTGCATGTATACCTGATTTTTTTTTGTCATTGGTATATTAATACTTGCTTACTATAATGTTGGACGTAATGATAGGCATTGGCATTATATATGGAATTATGTGATGAAATGACAATACTCGTGGTAAAAATGTAACATAGTTTTTTCTGCAAAGTATACATTTCTTTTTTTGTGCCTTTTATAGAAACTATTGTGTAAAGAAAGAAACAAATTATATGTACTTCATGCATCTGCTTTTGATTTGGACTTCCCACAAATAAAGATACTTTCCCTATAGGAAATTTTCTTTTTTTACGTGAGGTTTTTACTTTCACAGAAACCTCAATTTTCTTAACCCAAGAGTTTATACTAGAACATTTGAGTCACTGTTAAATTATATCTAAGCAAAATTTATTGAATCATATAATGTAAAATTCAAGTAATACACATAAGTTATTCTTAAATAAATTCATATTAAGGTTCAGCACAATCAGCCATTACGAGTTTTTAAACAAATATTTAGGCAATTGGAAGTTATTTATATCGTTATCGAGGTAGAGTTGTAAATTATTAAATTATTACAAGAAAACATTTGTTGGAACATTTTGATAATTTGCAACAATAACCTAATATCTGCTCTCCCGTATCCGTGTTACAATTTCCATTTCACCAATAAACCAATTAAGGAATATCCCCCCATCCGGGATAGTGGCCGATCATCCGGTATAGTGGTTAGTGACGCAGACTGCTGTGCCGTAGGGCCTAGGCTCGAATCCCGGAGAAAGCACGGATGTTTCTAAATGTCAAGTGCGGCATAGGGGTAGCTTAAATAGCCGTCAAGCCGCAAGTCTTCTCGTGAGGTTAGTGGAAGGGGAAGAGAGGTGGGAGCCCTTGACTCTGCCACAGGGTATATTCCCTCAAAATCGGAGTGGAACGGAGCTTTATCGTACTGTCACCTGAATGGTGCTCAAGGCTACGGCCAACGACATGTGTACATCTAGCCCCTTGCCATGATTAATTTTGTGGGCCTGAGTCTGACGCAGTCGAGATCAGGTGGCAAAGGAAACAACAACACAACAACAGATTATTGAGTATATTTCTGGTATATTGTTTTCAATCGTTAAAAGTGAATAAAAATTTTATTTTCAAGTATATTTGAACTTACGACGCTCAATAATATGAAATCTCAAATACAATGAGCATATCCTACAAATCAATTGTTAATATAAAATTTTTGGAAAAGACATTTTAAAATTGTTTTAAATGTTTTATTTTTAAAACGCACAGAATGCTGATGTCATAAAAATTAAAGACAAAAAGAAATATCCTCCCTAGGTTGAAAATATTTCAAGCTAACACATACCAAGATGGATGTAGTCCTCGTTATTTCACCGTTAAAACGTTTTATGTATTGTCAGATGTCTAATATAATGTAATTTTATTGAAACATAAAACACAATACAAAAAAAACTGAATCGTTTAAATTAAATGTACGATTTTGAAATGAACAGATATGTAGTATAACATTAGAATTTTAGTAATAATATCCATATGACAGTTTTATAAAAAAATTAATAATGCTTAAAATTAATTTAATTTTGGAGTCCAAAATTTATTAATTTCTTCCGAGTTTTGACGTTTTTAATAGTTCTTCAAATTATTTCTCTGTTGTTAAAATAATGGCAATACAACTTAAGTGATAAATTAAAAATGTGTCATTATTATGTGTTACCTACAACTAGAAACAGATTCAAACACAGGGGAGCAACAAGAGTAGAATATTTTAAAGTACTTATAATTACAAAACCTTTTGTGTATTTGCTTGATATAAGGAAAAATAAAATATTTTTAAAGTAGAAGCAGAACAAAATTTATTTTTGTAAGGTATTGAATTTTTTGACACATCTTTTTAAATGACTTTAAACTTTGAGTCTTTTTGTAAAAATATTGTATTATACTCTCTTTTTTATTTAAATGAAAAACTTTTATCGCGAAAAGTTTCTATAAATAAACTATGAATAAATAAATATATTAAATTCCCTTAAATGTATTATGTTTCAATTTTCTACGTGCTGTAAACTGATTTTCTTTGGTTTAGAGATGTAAGTGTTTAAATATCGATTTCCATTTTCTATAGACACTGGCAGAATGAAAAGAGAGAGGCAGACATAATCAATTGTCATTTTAAAACATGATTATCGATCAACAAAACATACATATTGAAACAATATATCGATAAATTTTAAAACATAAATTGATTTTTTTTTGTGGATGCATGCTTTTTATAGAGGTAAATATAGAAAAAAACATTTGTTGTAGATTTAATTCAACCAGTATTTGATGCAATAAATTTCTTCCATATTTTTTCTCAGCCATTATATGTATAAACCCGGTATTTAATAAGGCACTATCGTGCCTTATTAAATTATGCATTTATCTCCCTTTCAATTAATGTTTTACAATAATTTACTTTAAAACAAATATTAAAACCTATATTTTTTTAGAGTTAGCTTAAATCCCAGTTATAATATTTTGAAAAAACTCGCCCAAAAAAAATGGTCTTGTCATGCAGAAACTTTTTTGTCCTATATCCTTCTATTCCATTAAAAATCTTATTAAAATATCAATCAAAGCCTGTGCTCAGGAAAACCTTTACAACAGTGTTTCCCAGAAGTCTTGGAGGAAGGCTATCCTGAATTTGCGTAATGGCCCAAAGCGTACAGCGGTCGCTGAATTCCTTCTAGCCACCGGACATGAATGCCTACGAAACCATCTATTTTGAATCAAAGTTGTTCCTTCCCCGATATGTACCCTGTGCAGCTCTAGAGAGGCCATGGACTCCGCACATCTACACTGCCCTGCGCTGTACAAGACGTTTCTCGCTGAGCTTTATTGGGAGGCTAAAGACATGTTATATTAATGTGAGAGAATTTTGTTTCAGTTTTTTTCCCCTTCACTTGTATTTCAGTTAATATTTGTAATCGTTTATTTTCATATGAAGAATACGGTCATAGTCGTTACTTTGTTAAAACATTGTTATGGTGTTCAAGTTATTTCATGTGACCGATGTTACAGCTAAAAATATTTGTAAATATGCTGGTGCTAAAAATTAAGAGAAGTTTTAGATTCTGTTTATCATCTCTAAAACTACTGGACTGATTTAAATGAATTTTGATATCTATAATGGCCCATATAACGCAACAAAAATTCCTTCCATAGTTAAAATACACACGCATGAGCATGTGTAGCACTCATTGAAGTCGGAAGTGATGTGAAAGAGCAGTTGCAGAATATTAAAAAAAATGGTTTATGGGGGATGATTCCCTAATGAAGATAAAAAAGACTTAATACAGTCATTTTATACTGGAAAAAAGGAATTTTTGAGTTCCTGTGACAATTAATCCCACTCGTTCAACAACTGTTTTCAAGTATTGAATATTTCTCGGAGGCGATTTGCGAGTGGCAATTTCCCTTACTGTAGCGTCCTAGACATGCTCTATACCGATGAGATCTGGAGATCTAACTGGCCTATTCATGTGACAAATATCCTTACTTTCCAGAAATCCATTGACCAGATGAGTTCCATGTGCCTCGCGTTGGCATCCATTAAAATAAAATTAATTCTAACTCGTCTTCAAAAGGCTAACATGGGGCTCTAAGACTTCATACCTATACCTCACAGTAGTCACTACACATCTTGCTAAGACATTGAGGTATGTGTGGCCATCCAATGTGATGTCTGTCCAGATCACCAAGCCTCCGTTATCATAGTGGTCAATTTCTCAAACATTGGAGGGCAGATAGCGGGTCCCTGAATCTCTCCATTTTTCCCGCCATACCTTTATAAACAGAGCTAGGAACGTTCCTTGATTTTTTTTTTGATATACACCAAGGAATATAAATATAATTAACAATAATGACTCGATTCATTCATTTGGGGTTAATTTAAATGTAATTTTACAGATGTATCTATGTTTGTACTTTTAAAAAAAATCGCTGAAGTATATATTTCTAAAACGTGCTAGCACATAAGAGTTACACAATGTTTAAACCTCTGTAAAAAGTAAAAAATTACAATAAACTAATAAATTTTAAATTGATATTTCAAGCAAATCATATTTCTTTCCGATAAATGAGAACAAGTGAAAAGAACGAAGTTTCATCAGATTGAAATTAATTCAGAATTTGCTTAATAAATTCAATTAGTATCAAATTATAATATTTTGTGAGTGCAATACGCTCATTTACCATAATTGCATTATTCTATTGTTATAAATTCTTTAACTGTCTTTAGAATAGATGTCCTGATTTCTATGTGGAATATAATATGTAAATATGCGATAAAATATATTGAAATAAACCTCAATGCCTTAGGTTATGAGATTGTTTTTATGATCCCATATTTTGAGCAGTTCTTTTATTAGGTTCAAAAACCTAAGTGAATAATATTTTCATACACTTCTATTATAAATATAACTATACAAAGTATTTTGATTTTCAGCAACAATATTTTACATTAGAATAATTTTTAGTTGATATATTATCATGATTTCACAAGTCATTGTATTCCACATTACCCAGTCTGATTTTAAATCAAAAAATGCATTATACTCTACTAGTTTAGTTTTGTTTATCTGCAATATTATTCTTTTAACCCCTGAACTGCCGACGAACAGCTACGAAATTCACCCCTCAGTTCCTCTTACAAGCGCATGTTGCTAAGCGGTTTATTGGAGGAAAAGAAAATGCGTGTTTTTTTCCAATCTAAAAATTGTTCACTTTCAATTTAAAAAAGAATAGAAGGAGAAGAAAAGGATAAAAAATAAAATGAAAATATAAAATTTACTGTCTAGAGTTACAATATAATAAAAAATATATATAATATTAACTTATCTATAGTGTGTGACATATCCTGAACACTTAAACTAGCATCACATTCAATGCATTGATAGCGATATTCACGATGAATATTTTTCCTTGAACAAACAACACTTTTTCGAATCGCATTTGTCATAGAAGACGTTAACGGTACTGAAAAACTGCATAGCTATGAATTTCCTCTTTCCTAGATTATCTCTTTCAAATTCCTTTTCCACCTCTTCTCCAAAATAAATAAGTTCTTTAGAATCACAGTCAGTGTCATTTTATTGTATTTAAAAGCCGTGGGACTAGTTTTAAACAGAGTAACACAATGCAAAAACTCGTCCTTTTGTAGGACGAGTATACACGTTCTGAGAACTAAATGCATCAGCTGAGCAGGCCTGTGGCACTTGAAGGGTTAATGATAAGTCTTGTAATCTAACATGTTTATTTTCTCTTCATTTGGCAAATAGCACTTTTATTAAACATAAAGTGTTTTTACTAGGAATTTATGTGTTTTTATTACATGATATAGGATTTGAAAGCGTGAAAAAAATCATGAAATAAATCACTCGAAAAGGAACATATTTTTTGTTCAAAACCCTAAATTTATTCTTTTTCTTTCAAAATCTTCACTAAAATCTGTGAAGCCTGAAACTGTTTTGAACAATTCAAATTATTTCATTTGCAGAATTATATGTGCATAAATTTAAAATAGCATTTGTTTCTATCGTTATCTTCAGCAATTTTAATAAAAGCAATTATAATTTTAAGCAAACAATAGTTAAAAGAATTACAAATTTGCTAAAATTCCTAAGCCATAGAAATCATTATGTATTGTTTTTTTTAGTTAATTTTTTTTCAACGTAAATCTTTAAGTGTTAAATTTTATTAAAAATAGTATAACTTAGATTGCAATAAATAATATCAAGGAATTTTGTTTGATTTGATTTTATACATATAATTTTTATTGTCATTTGGAAACAAGAATTGCAAGGCCATTTTAGTAGTTTATTTACATGTAACTTAATTGTGTTGCAGGATAGTAAGATGAGGGTATTAAATATATATCTATGCATATATTTTCTTTCATTTCACAAAATCTATTAATAGTATGTGATGTTATATTCGATCCATATTCTTTATGATTTTCTTATAACAAAACATACTACTAATATTCTTTTCTTCATGGAATTGTGTTATATCCTTGATGTTAAAGTATTTTTAAACAATCTAATACAATGATTTCTAAATCAATATTTATTTACAAATAATGTTTTTAACATTTTACTATTTTCCCAAGAGTTCAGAAGGGCATTATATAACTATTTTAACGGATGGGATATTCATAAGTTTAATATAGTGTTCATAAAATTTATTATTTCGAAACACTGTTATAGTTTTAGAATTAATTTAACTCCTTCGAAGTCCTTTAAACTCTTGACAAATTATTTTAAATAAGTAATTTTTAATTAAGAAATCAAAGCCCAATAAAGATATAAATTTATTTAAAAATTTTTTTAACGAAAGTAAAGTATGAATTAATTGTTACATGAAACATAATACGACATTCAGTTATTTTTAGACTAATATTTTGTATTTCAACATTTTTGTTAAAAATATGAATTGCATAATATAATATTTTAACAGTTTACTCAAAATATCTCGAACAGCCTTTCTTTATCTTGGAAACATACCCATATACAAAACATATTTTAATATTTGAAAAAAAATAGGTGTGGTCTCAAAGGGCTGAAAACGACACTTTGACATTTCAATGAACTTCTCATTCTGTTTTCTCGAATCTTCGCTGCACTTCTTTTCTAAATAATGACGTGCGTCTGAAGAAAATTCCTCTCCCAGTATGCATCCGTACGAGAATAGAAATCCAATATATGCATATTTTGATTTAAGTCCTCTACGGAAGAACACACACACACACAGAAATGTACTTTCCTACGCGGAAGCCTGAAAGCTTTTTGCTGTTAGAGAAAAAACTAACTTCCTGGGCTACGCCGCTATTGATCCGAAGCAATATTTAGTAGACAAGAATGTTCAGCTCCCATTTTATTTACCATGACTAGAGCCTGAAGATAACGCGCCAAAACAACTGAATAAATTGTGATGTATGTCATGTCTACCTCCCACGAGTACGGTATACATTAGTCATATTTTTAATATCGCCCGGGATAGTTGCTGCCTGCTACTTTTTGGATGAGATATGTTTCTGTGTTAGGACGATTGCTAATGGGATACGTTTTATTTCTATGCTGGAAGTCTGCAGCTTTTGATGATGTAAGATGTTTCGATTACTGGTTTTTGTTGATGGGTTTTCGTAGTCGGTATGTATATGTATGGAGATGCATCAAATACATTCATTTTTCTTATCTGAAGCGTAGATTAATAAATAGAATGACTGATGAGTTTGTTTCACTGCAAAAGCGTTGTTCTGGGTTTTTGTGACTCGAATACAGTAAAACCTGTTTTTGTGCGATATATAGGAGCTGCATAAAAAGAAACTACACAAAAAACAATATACGGAAATTTCATATAAACCTACACGTAACTTGCGCCGGTTCTATCCGCGCTCTTTGAACTAGCAGTCCTCTTGGGGAATTTCTGGTCTTAAAAAATTATTTTATTATAAAAGTCTTCCTTGAAGAGGATAATGTGAATATGTAAATTATGACTACTATATATAGTCTAGGCATTTAGGTTAAAGCGAGATAGGATAGATTGCTGGCGGAGCAGTGATTAATCAAATTGAATATGAACTGCGAATACTTAATATTTGATAACTGAATTACTTAAAATGAATTGTCATTGAAGATTGAATCTAGATTAAATAGCTAAGATGTCAGAGCTATTGAGTTAAGTGTCTTAAACATTCAAGTCTTCTCATATATCGCATACCTCGTTAATTTTCTTCATATTTATTAATTGGTCTCTTAGTCTTGATCGATTGAATTTGAGTTGTGGTTAATATTGTGAATAAATTAGATTGTTTTGAAATATGGCTAGAGAGAGGCTTCCTTCCAATCCTCCCACACTTTTAGACGCTCAGGTGAGATCTTTGTAAACTAACAACTTTGTCGGCATACTACAGAAATTATTTTTGATGCAAATTCGATGGTCCGCATAGAAAAATTGGCACTTAAAAATTATGACAGTTATTTACGAAATGTATTAAAAAGTACTTCCAAACAAAATAATTAATTCAATTCCTACATAATTTTTTTTAAAACATTTAATTTCTCATTGTATACTTGAAGAAGTTTTTGAAATGCACATACATAATTCGCTGCTACTCGTCGTAATCCCAAGCACGCATCTTCCTGTAAGGAATTAGTTTAAAATCACTTTCACATCACTCGAAGATACAATTTCAATTGATTTATTTTTTGGCACCATAAAGTAAGTGATAAGTTTGTGCTACGACTCAACGGCCGGTTGGTCAGTTGCTTCTAAATGTCATGATAACCAGATTATGTATAATCGGAGCTCTTTTTGGAATTTCAAACTCCTTTCGGAATTGATATAAATTTTAAGAAAATGTGTTTCTGATTTGTTAAGAAGCTAGATACCTGCATACGCTCTCAAAGAGTCCGGTTCTTCTTGTCCGTTTTCATAATGTATAAAATTTAAATTATTGATAATGTCACTGTCATTGGAAGTTTTGTCTTCAATTCATTGCGCTGAGAGAAAGCATCATCGAGATACTGTTTATAACAAATGAACAGAGCGTCTTGAAGTGTATATATGTACATTGACAAAAAATATTAAAGTGGCGCCCTAGCCATTCAAACTCATGTATGAAAAGAAATCCTACAAAAATATAATCGCCTAAAAAAGGTCCGCACAAATACAGGTTTCAATATACATAAAGAGTTTCTAGCTGAGGAGGATATTTGTATGTTATTTGTCTCTCACTGAAAAAATATACGTAGGCATCCTGTTAGGTTTTGAGTAAATATGTGGTAATTTTGAGGCGCATTTAAAAAAAAATATGACATCTTAAAATGTTCAAAAAAATCATCCCACATCTTACTGTTTTGCTTAGAAACTAATAAATTCGATGCATTAAAAACTTATATACTTACAAACTGTTTAATAAGTCATTTATCACAATTATTCAGTGAAATGGGGAATTTTAAAGAATATTTCGCTTAAACAAATCCTTAGTTATAGCTTAGACATGAATCATTAAATATAAATATAAATAAAAATGCACTCTGAAGACAAAAATCCTTACTTTTTACAAAGTTTTCATTTTGTAATTTCCGGTTATTTGTCTTAGAAAAGACTACTCTTGAAGAATTTTTATTTTTCCTTTAAAATTATGACCCTTATATGTGAATTTCTGAGTTGAAATAAACATTAATATATGCGTCAATAGTTTAAAAAACTGATATCACAAGAAACACCAATAATTTGCAAATAAATTATACTTTGTTCATTAAAAAAGGTGCGTTTACTCTTAATTTATAATGCATGAGAGAAAAATTAGTTTTATAAAAGTAAAACTATATTTTTATATGAAACGCAAAAAGCATTATTATATGCAGACTTATAAAGTAAATTAATATATAGTGGCATTGTCTAAAACAAGTACGAAAAGTTAAAGCTGTATCATCAATTCTTCTAAGGAAATTAAAGCTTAACTTCTTTATTATTATATATGATTAGAAATGAATATGTGGATGTAATCTATATTAAAATTATGTTTTTTTTTCATAATTAAATAGTTTTATCTTACCTGCCATAGGTCATTGTTTTGTGAGGAATTTAATGGGGGGAAAATATATAATTACATAAAACGTGAACAGCTGTTAAATGAATTTAATTTAATGATATATATATATATATATATATACATAAATAAATAAACAAAAATTAACACAATTATTTTTCTTATTTTTGACAAGAATTTTTATTGCTTGAATTTTTACAAAAACAGAGTAAATATTTTCTCCGATGATTATTTAATTCTAAAAGTAAAGAACAACAAAATGACTACTTGAATAATTATATGTGCTGAATTCTGTACGGACAACTAACTCACGCGCTTAAAAAATAAGGTAAATATTTATTTAGAATCTAATATGATTAAATACAACGTTTCCCACCCAACTGTTTAAGAATAATAACATAATCTTCATTTACCATAGAATATTCGACTTCATGCCATTTAAATGCCAATGCAGTTTTATTCCGTCTATTTAAATAACACTCAAGAATATCCTGTTCATGAGATTTACACTAAAGCTAAAACCTTCAATTGAGTAAATACGATTCAAATTTTCGTACACGTAAACAGAGGAATGCAAATATATAAAGAATGATTTTTCTACGGGAGTAAGATTATTGTAAATAAGGGCATCTACACAGATGGCTTAGGACTTTATTTGATCTTTTCAATTCCATATTTACGTGCATTTATTTGGAGATTTTATAGAGTTGCTCGCTACCCTTATCAATATGTACTTACTGGAATATTTCACGATCGAATTTCCCATCCAAGCATAATGTAACCAAAGCCCGTGCTATAAGTGCATTTTCGAATTCAAATCCTTAAGCTGATTGCAGTTTTTGCATAATCGTTTAATAATTGTAAATAACCACATAATTAGTAAATTTCCATATAAATAATATCCACCGTGAAGAGGGTCTAATGCACTTTAAATATCTTAAGGCTCAAGTGACTTAAAGTACAGCAGTAGTCTAGTCACTTGAGCGAGGTTCGTTGCCAGTAAATCTTGTGTAATTTTGAAGTGTGACGTTAGTATACAATCAATCAATGATTTTATATAAAAATCTATATGTGTCACCACAGTAAGTTTGATAAAAGGTTTAATAGTATTAATATAAATTAGCATGCAAAGGAAAGAAGTAATACACACGTAGAAGATAGTCTAGACAAAGTTACCTTGTAGGTTGGAACAAATGTTCCAGAGGTCCACGAGATAGTTGATACCCTAGGTGAAGAAGTTCCGGAATCGGTTGGGGAACCGACGTTCAACAGCATCTTGAACCCCAAAAACACAATTTACGTATACTCTAGGTTTTAGACAAAGTTTTCTCCGATGACATGTTTTATTTCTTGTTTTGAAAAGAAAAAAAACACATTGTATATGTGATATGGTTGTTTTATAACAAACTCACAATTTCTCTTATTAACTCCAAAGGTGTATTGAGAAATTTAATAAATAAGTTATAAAAACAATGTTTTATGGCTATCTGAGAATTTTCAAAATGTTACATATTGATAATTTTAACACCGATTTCTTTCTACGAGAAATTTTGTAACGGTTTCTATAAGCAAACCTTCAAATAAGCCTCTTGGTGAAACTATTCTTTAAATGCATTTTGAGAATAAAACCACCTTCTGTAGAGATGAATGGGTTTTATATTAAAGTAAAAGCTATTTAACCCTTTATCTACCGACGGTACTTATAAGTACCACTCACTTTAAAGTTACATAGAGTAACTATTTTTACGAATACTCAGACGATAATTAGCAAGAATATTCTTTTAAATCCAGTCTTTCAAGATATATGGCAGCACGGGTTGTATGATGAGTTGTTTAGCGGGGAAGGCAAATATCTTTTCATAGCAGAAGTTGTTTCAGCTGACATTTCGATCGGATTGCGAAGATTGTTATTTTTGCTCCGAAAAAGTAGTTAATGTCAAAAGGTAAATGTCTTTGATTTTTATATATTAAGGAAGACCTTAGAAAACGATTTGACTATTTATTTTAAGAGAACAGCGTATGTAATTAATTTTACAGTTGAATATTTTTGTGGTACTTAAAAGTACCGACAGCACACTGGGTGTTGGAGCAAGAACTTTGTTTTTTTTTAGTCCGTGTGGTTTATTGTTATTTTTTGTTTTGTTGTAGTGTCATCTCCCTAGTACAATATACTTATGCTTTTGGGGGGGGGGATTTCTTCGAATGTTCTGAAGGCTATCATTCGAACCTGTACTGTTATTATTTTCAGTAAGCTAATTATGAAAGAATTTAACTTTTTTGTTTTTCTATTTCTGTTATTACTTCATACTTAATTTTGTAATGTTTGCTTTATTTTTTATTTAATGTGATGTTTTTGCATCTTACTCTACTAATTGTGGCATCTTCCCTTATTTATGGGGGAACATGCCACAGTTCAATGAATTTCTTAAACGTTAAATTTCTTATTTAATTTCGTAAAGAAGAGAATTAACTTGTATACATAACCAATTAAATATTGAAAAAAATAGTGCATTTTCTTTCATGTTCTTGTCATTTTGATTTTCAATGTACTAATTGAAAAATCCTTAAATGTGGCAATTTCCCTCGAGATTTAGTTTAAATATCTTATAAAAATCAATGCTTATGAAAGCGAGAGATGAGTGATGAAGATTTAAATCAAACGGAAATTTTATTGAAACATTTAAAAACTATATAGCTGAAAAAAGCGAGTAAAATTCACTGAAAAATGCTAATAGAAAAATCAAAACTCCTTAAACAGTTGAAAAAGTAACTTTTACTTAAGTTTTTCAATATAAAAATAGAATACAATTACGTGGGTGAAAATGCAGCATGCAACAAAAAACACCTTTTTCCACTTGCATAGCGTGAGGAAAGAAAATACTAGAAAGCAATTTTTATACATATTTCAACAAAAAATTTCATCTTCGCCTAATGAAAAGATGTTTTTCTTACTATTGAAATAACCTTACAATGGAGTTATAAATAATTTAGTGCCCTGAACGAAAGTTTGCATGTTTCCGAAGATTGAAATTTCAATCAATATGAACGAGGATGGAATGAAAATTTTTTGAAGATGTTATTTCATACTGATGGTATTCATTATGGTTTACATATGGTAAATTTTGAAACGAAATTTCATCATGTCACTCTTTTTTGTCTGTATTACATCTAAGAAGTATATGCATGTATATCGTACACATATAAATTTAACTAAAAGTTGTATAATTTTTTTTTAGAAATTACTAGTTTTGACTTAGATTCTGTTGAGACTACTATTAAATACACGATTTGCATTTGCATTAATACTTTCTGTTCATGGTACATATAAGAAATAGAAAATAAGTTTTAATATGTATTTTAACCTGCTTTAGAGTGGAATTTTTCACCAAAATAGAAGATGAAATTCATTTGAGTTTAAAATGTTTTTACTTAATTTTTTTTAATAAATTTAATCTTACTGAAACATATAGAACTTACAGAATATAAAATCATACTAAACGACACAATAAGAACCTTTACATTGATGTTGCATGCGTTGACAGAAATGTACACAGAAGAACATAATATTATTATCAGTCATTTTATAAACCGGAAGCGGTCACACGGGGCACATATTTTGGGAAAATTGTTCTGTTTAATTCTGGGAAAATTGTTTACTTGTTACCAATGACCTTGTTAGTATTCTCCAATATGAGAATCTTCATGGGAACTCTCTTTAAAATGTATTTGTCACATAAATCTCTCTTTTTTGGGTGTGATAAACCTTTTATACAATCTTAAGGTACTTGGACTGACTGAGTTCCTCGCGCTATCACTTTTATTCCAAAATATTTTCTACAAACAAGCTACATTTTCCCCCTGTGAACTACTTAGTAGTTTTGATTGCTGCGCTGTACGACTGATTATGGTTTATAAATGTAAATGAACTGAATGTAAAAAATGTGTATCTGCAATCTCTGTTGTCTGAAGTTGAACCTGATGGAGCAAGACAAACCTAATGAAATAATAGATAATAATATGATTGCGAAATTACATATGATAAAACCAATTGACATGAAACATTTGAGTCTCTCTCGAAAGGAATGTTTTCAAACTATCTAAAGAACTCAATCAAAAAAGAAATGAAGCCTTAAATGTGTACCCCAAGAGAAACTACACCCTGTCAGAAAGATACCAGCAAGAAAAAGTTCAGCATGCTATTTGTCAATTATTAAAGAAAAATTGAACTAAATTTTAGCTGTTATGCCTGTAAGTATCATTTCTGCAATGTTGACGTTAAGTGTCTGTGGCGTGTGTCTTTTACTAAAGTCACTCGAATTTGAAACATTTTAGTTCAATTTGATTTGATTTTTTTCTCAAATTATCAAAGAAAAAGTGAAAAGTCCTTATAAAAAGGCAACTAAATTTTTTGTTGATTATTCTTATTACAATTTTTATTGTGTACAATAAAATTAATTATAAAAAAAAGGATTGGGGTGATTTCGTCACCCCGCGCGACCACAAACGTTAGTATCGAGTGAGTGCCTTCTTCCGGGTTAAAATTCATTCATTGCAAATATGTCAACCACTAACGTTACTGTCGACTACGGGATTGCTCCGTGGTTAAATTTTTAAAATATATTTCATTCTTATTCATTCCGTAACTCACTAATGGTATTAAACCCTGCGTTAAGAAACCCAGAATAAGAAAAATTAAGCTGATTTAAATCTTATTTCGTCACTATTTTTTAACACGGCTACTAAAATGCGAGTTTTGATCGAAGATTGAATATCATTGTTCAAAAATGACCCTGTGACCCATAATGATGTAATTGTTTTTCACTCGATCCTATTAGAAATAAATCGCGTTTCTTCTTACTCTCTCTCTCTCTCTTCTGGATTCCAATTCTTCCAAATTACATAAGTGAGTAATCGAGGGAATTTTTTTTATTAATTTTATTTATCGTAAGAGCTGAAATATTCCAAAGATGAAATTGTTTGAAAAATTCTATAATTAGCTTAATGCGCAATCATGGTTAAATCTTACCCAATTTGAGCCCAGTCAAAATTTCCTAACCTGAACCGAGGTTAAATTATGAGCAAAGAGGTGAAATGCATTTAGGCGTAACCCCGGTTTTCATTCTTTGACTGCCGGTTTAATTAAATGTGAATACGATGATAAGGGGTTTTCTTTAACAAAATAATGTGATATAATTAATGCGTGGCATAATTAATGCATAATAAGTAATGTGTGATATAATTAATGTGCAATAAGTAATGTGTGATATATTTAATGTACAATGTGACAAAATAGTATGTAATAATTAATGTGATATTGTTTAATACACTTTATTAATAGAGTGGAAAAAACTAAACATTACACAAATCAACAGTTTTAAGGAAATGATTAAGTCACAAAAGTTAGAATAATACTGCATACCGGATAAAACTAAATTTTGTTTAAAATGAATTGTACGATGATTTTATATATTTCTTATAGTAAATGCATTGCAAAGAAAAGAAAAATTGACGAATTTGTAAACTAGACATAAAAAGTTGAATAATTTGGAAGTTGATTAGCACAGTTTATTTTGTTGATTATTTTGTCATGAAACCTATTCCTTGTATTGGTTGAGTCGAACATCTCGCTAATCAATGAGGATTTGAAGAGATCCGAAAGCAAAATAAGGATTCAGAAGCCATTTAATCAGATTAGAATGGTTAACAATATAATATTTACAATTGTTCACTTTTATTAATTTAAGGTATCTGACTACTTGCGACAACCTTCTTTTGAAAAAAGGGGAAATATAGGGATTTTTTTGTGGTTTTCAGATTTTTTTAATACATTTTAAGAAAAATATGCTAAAATTTAGAAGAGAAAAATAAATTATTATAACTAAAATGGGAAAAAACCGGTAAAAATTTACAAAAAATAACCTAAACACGGCCCATTCTGTACCAAAAGTTTATAAACAAATTTCTAATTTTTCAATTTTCATGTGTTGCTATGTTATTCATGTGTGAATGACTTTCAGGATAAAAGCTATTTTAATTTTTACAAAAGCTAGAGCACTTTATCTTAGATATTACATGAAATTGCTTAAAAGAAACGGTGATTATATTAACATAAGGGACTCTTAATTTTGTAATAAAACAATGATTGATAAATCTGTAGATTAAAACACTTCTACTGTTATACGAAACATACACAGAAAATTTTAGTTAATTATTTTCAAAACTTTATGAGCAATCGCTGGCAATATTTGAACATTTAAAAAAAAAACACAGAGTTCGAGTAAAACGCGTTTTAAAGTATGATATCTTGTTTAAACTAATGGCATATGCATTTACTAAAACACTTGTAGTTCTTGTTGTAGCGAACGGAAAATAATAAACTTTGTATTTTTATAAAGCTAATAAGATGGACTATAAAAGAAAATCATAAAAAAATTGTCAATTTTTGACAAAATTCAAAATTTTAGGGTAATTTTTAACCTCACAAAAATCGATCCAAAAATGGATTTTTCAATTTTGATTGAAAAATAAAATACCACTCCTTGTCTTTCTAATACAATTTAAATTTTTGTTCTAGTTGAATTAGAAGTATTTTTAATATTTTTAAAAATATTTGTTTACATCTGTCAAACTTAAAGCAGCTGATTGCCACACCCCTTTCATATCAAAACAAAATACACTTACTACTTTTCAGCCTCATCAAATATTTTAAATTGATTAAAAGGATTTATTTTGATCCGTAACTTGTTAAGGAAAGAAGTGAAGTGAATAATTGTAGCTGTTTGTTTACTTTCTGGAAACTCACATGCTGTTTTTTACCTCTTGAAATATTACGAATTTCTGCTATTGGAAACATTGTTTCCATCAAAAACATTTTTTAACATGGGTTGGTTTAATAATAAAACTTTTAAAAAACGAAAGTTTGGAAACAAAGGTACAAAAACCCAAACTTTCCAGAAATTAAATGCGTCTTAAGTCAGAGTATTTAATTATTCATGAGTAATTCAACTTTAAAAGCTAAGTTAGGTAAGTTAAATAAAGAGTATGTTTTCTTTTTAGATTCATTTGAAAGTTTTTTTTTAAAATAATAGACATTCTACTGTTCTCTTGTGCTTTGAAACCACATTTATTATAAATAAAATGTAAAAAACAAGGTATTCACATAAATTTTGGTCGCCAAATCTAAAGTTTGGTTCTAAAGTTGTTGACATGTTGTGACTTTTGTGGTGTTATTCAAACATTTCTTAATACCAGGTTTACTAAAACAGTTGTTAATAAAGAAAGATACAAAATTATATGAAGTAAACACTGGGCTCTCATATGCTACTATTTTTATTGGAAAAGAGAAGCAGCTGTGAAAATATTTTGTAGAGTTATGAATTGTCACCTCCACCAAAGTGTTTTACGAGTTCATGCATGCATTAAATAACACGACACAGACAGTTGCCCCAGTCTATGGTATTATATATATAACTGCTGCCGAAATATATATATATATATAATATCATTTAATAATGCAAGTCCTAATGTACCGGTGTTTGTCTATGGCATTTGGCAAAAAAGGGGTCATGTTTCTCTGAATGGTGTTGTTACAGTAGTTAGTGTGAACACTGGGAAAGTTGTTGATACCGAAATACTATAGAAGAAATACTCAAGTAATTTTAATGGCAATGTACATAACATTTAGTGTTCGGCTAATTACTTCGGAAGTAGTAGGGGGATGGAGGTTGAAGGTGCACTTTGTATCTTCCATTGCTCAGATGCACAGCGCAATTTACGATACACAAATTACGATTTACAAATTGCGACAAAATATTTGGGTGATGAGGACTTTAAAGCATACAAAGCAGTTTTAGAATCCTAACCTTAGAAAGATGTCAACATTAAAACATTAGAATCTGTTGGTCATGTTGAGAAAAGGATGGAGACATGACAGGGTATTAAAATCAAAATTTAAAGGCAAAAAACTTAAGGACAAAAAATCTCTAGGAGGTCGTTATAGATTGACAGGTGCAGGAATAGACAAATTGTAAAGGTACTATGTTTTGTGTGGCTATTCGAAGCAACTCAGAAAATTTGTCAGCCATGATGCAAACTCTTTGGGCTGTACCTTTTTCATAAACTCTCCACAGATTTGAAAATACGACATGGCTTATGCCCCATGGGAGGTGATTAGTGGAGTTAATATAATAGGTTCATACTGAAAGGTGACACATATAAGCTTAACACAACTCACCTATTGCAATTAGCAATTACATTAAAAAAGTATTTAGAGATTTCTCTAGTCTTGAACTTTTATTTAAGTGCTTTCACGGTAAAACTTAACATTTCAATGAAAGATTAAATCATATTTGGTTTATAGTTCCAAAAACTGTATTTATACAATTGGGAACTTAAAAAACCGGAGTATATGAAGCTACGTTTTTATATAATCAAGGTTTCATTACCAAATTAAAAGTTTTAGATATATTAAATATTCAACCCCTGGATTTTACAAATGTCGAGCGTTGGAAAAAGTAGATCATGCGCATATTAAGAAAGCGAAATAGGCAGTTTTGCAATGAACCAAAGAAGCTAGAATTAAAAACAAACAATTAAAATGTAGACAAGAAGATGATCTTGCATATGATACCAGAAATCCAAGTTGTGGTTCTGGTACGTATTAGTTAATAGTAAATTTTTACTTTATATCACTATTTCTCAAAAGTGTAACTTTCAACACTAAAGGAACATTTTTGAAAACTCTACTTAATTTATAGCTTTGAAACTTTGCAAATGTGTTAACACTATACAAATAAATATTTTAATGAGAGATTTTGTTAAAAAAATAATTCAAAAAAATTTTATAGATTAAAATGTACAAGAATTTTTATCGTTTTAAAAATTTTAACGTGTTACTCCACATATGATTTTTTAAAAAAAACTAATCAAAATTTTGAAAAATGCTCTCATTAAAATAATAAAAACAATACAATACATCTACAAAAAAAATTCATGACTGTACAACTTGTCAATTTTTCAAAAAAGTTCCTTATAAATTTTGTCATTTTTAACATTAAGGAGATAGAGATATATATATATAGAGAGAGAGAAAGAGGGAAAAGGCTGCGTGAAGCGACCCCTTAAACATCGGAATTTTGTCCGTAATATTCAGACAAGGCAATAAATAATTAGGAATAACATTACTTATTTTAAACCAGATGCAACTCTTGAAATTCACCAAAGAGAAATCTTCTATATTTTGCTGTTGTTGTTTGTGATGCCAGTTGATCGGCATGTGCCAGATCGAGGCCTAAGAAATTCATCATGGCAAGCGCATGTCGTTAACCGTAACTTTGAGCACCATGCAAGTGACAGTAAGTTTTGGCTCGTTTCCGACCGAATTTTCAGAGAGAACACCCGGGGGGTCAAGGGCCTCCCACCTCTCTTTCTCTTCCACCATTCTCAAGAGAGGACTTACGGCTCGACAGCTATTTGGCGTGGTGGAGTGCTCATAGCACCCGCCGCACTTCAGTTCGTAACTGCAGCAGGACCGTGCACGGTCTATGCGAAGGAGGGTGTCCGCCTCGCAGAAACCCGCCGGTTGCCTTTTCGAACTTAATATCACCCCGCTACTGGACATTGCGTCACAACACACCACTACACACTTTCACCCCCACCCTTGGGCAGCCATTCAGAGCCATTTTCTTCACTTCACAACATCCAATAGGAAGACGCTCTCTCGTCCACCAGATTTATGACCTGCAAACCAAGATCTTCGCCTGTAAGACCCGCGTACAGGCCCACCACCGCTCGTCCAATAACAATGCACCTACTCTACAGCATGAAAATTTTACTTCACAATGTCATCAAATGAACTTTTCTAGAAAGATACGGGTCTGAGGGTTCCCAGAAACCCATGTACCCGAAAAAAAAACATTCGTAGATTCGTAGACGGCTATTTAGAGTACTCCCGTGCCCCGAAGGCACTACTCATTTAAAAATATCCATGCCTTCTCCGGTATTCGAATCCTTCTTATGACACAGCAGTCAGGGTCACTAATCCCTATACCGGATGGGTGTCCCAATATCTTCTTATAGCAACTAATAATTCAGAAATAAGCCACTAAAAAATTCAGAAATAAGCCACTAAAAAATTCAGAAATAAGCCACTATAAAATTCAGAAACTCACTAATATGGTAATGTTGTCCCCATAATAACTATTCCATAACTCATTGACTATTTATATGGCATTTAGTAAAAACGTTCATTTGCGGGGTTGAGTTTATCTCAAAATGCCAATTTGACTGATGAGAAAATACCGAGTTAGACAAAACAAACCTTACGGGTGTAAATGTTACAAGTTAACTTTTTGAAATAACATTTTTGTTGAAAGTATTGGCCCCTTTAAAATTAGAAGAATCTGTCTAATATTCATATTATCATTTCCACACTATTGGAATGCCTCAAACCATAGGAAAAAATTACACCCAGAAAATTGGTGTCAAAAGATACAATTTCCAAAAACTATTCTTTTTTTCACTTTTATTGAAACTAGTTCAAGATCCCAGTTTAGAGAGAGTTTGGTGACGAAACTAAGAAAAAAGATATTCATAGAAGACTTTCAATATCACTGTCGCTTCAGGCTGATAAATGAACAACTTAATCGACCACAGAACCGTTCTTGTTTCGAAATGATTGCAAAAACAAAAATATATAAAAGAAGTCGCTGAAGATACGTTGGACCATTTATTATACGAAGGAACATAAAATATTTTTCACTGTTTCACGAAACGAAGATCTGGTAGTGTCGAATATGGTTTTATATGAACTCAATATTTTGATATATGATAATTCTAAAATGTTTATCACTATGGCTGCCAAAAATCATTCATTGTATTTTTTTAACTTCATAGAAGAATGTGTTTTGGATTTTACGGACCGCATCGTTTTTAAATTTCCTTAAGGTAGAATATTTTTTATAGATTCACATTTTAGAATTTTTTTGAAATTGCAACTTTAGTTTTAATAATTTCTTTACATAATTTGTTATTATAATATTCTACCTAATTTGTTATCATGTAACTTTATTTAAAAGTTTTAATTTGTTTTGATCATTATTTCTTCATAAATCATGTAGATGCGAGTAAGTTATTATAAAATACCATTTACATTTCTATAAATGACTTCCACTGGATTTTGAAAAAAACCTGCAAAAGATACATGAATGTATATTATGAACGATTGTAAGGACTTATAGTTGTCAAAAAAAATAATATTTATCTTGCTGTTATGAAATATTATTTTAAAGAAATTATAAATAAAGGGTATTATGAAATAGGTGGCTTAAACCATCTGAAAGCTAATTAAAACTTCATAAAACGTAGTTATGTTTAACTATAAATACCCTATATTTTTTAAAATACGGGGGATTTCTTTCTGTTTTTTTTTTACTTTATTTACAAAAGTCACAAATATATTCTTTCTCTGCTCCAGTACATTCAAGATGAACCCACAGAAAATAGCTTGAGCATTGAATCCAAGTTTCCAGTAGTTGATCGTCGGAGAATTTTCCGTTAGAGAAATTACATTCAGCGTCTTAGTTTTCATGTTCTTTAATTGAGTCCATAACAGATGATCCATCAGAATGAAACGATTAACTCTGCTAATTCTTTTACGTCAAGTATTATGAATACCTACCAACACTTCCGTCTTGGAAAATGAACCTTTAAATTGAAGGGCAGAAAATTGTCAGCTAAAAAACGACCAGAGTATTTCAAACAACAATTCTTTAAGTATACATTATGCTTAACTTCAGTGTTCAAGTCACATACTTTTATATTGTAGCGAGGCGTATGGCAATAAGAAGTGATTAACTATCTCTTGCTACAATGCAACATTCAAGTCATTCTTCAATAGTTCAAGGTTTTCCCTAGCATTAGCACCTACAAACATAGCCAAAACCTTTGTTATTCCATATTACCTGACTCTTATCCATATATGCATGAGTAAGACAAAATAAATACTATTGAAATTAAGTTATTATGTATAACCTGTATAAGAGTGTTTTGAATGAATTTTCCTTTACATAAATAAATGTATATATTTGTCGTAAATTCTTTTGAGAACTTAAGCTATTTTAATTACTCACTTTCTTTTATTCAAATAGAAAAATCAAAACATAGTTAATCTATTATAATATTTATAAAAAATACAGTTATTTTCAAAATTTTATAAATTAGTTTGTGGTTATGCTTTGATAAAAAATTAAACTGTATAACAAAAGATAAATATGCATTATCTCACATACGAATTCATAGTTCGGAGCCAATTAATGATTATTAAAAAATTTGTTCAATTATTTAGTACCACTAACTGACCACCTCTACATTACTACTGAACTCTCATTCAATTTAAATTAAAAATTTTAAATGAGAAAAACTTTTTTTTCAAGAATTTTCTATAATAATTTGCTTTTAAATAGAACAAGTTATGGTACTTTTCCGTTTCACTGGTGCAAATATCGTCAAGTTGGCATTGTTGGCGACAACATACAATATACACATACAAATGTTATAAATGTTAGTTCCATTGGTTTTTCATCTATTATTAAAGAATAATGAAAAAAAACGTTACTGATAAGCAAAGATTACGATTTGCTTTGAAAAGTGGTGGTAAAAGGTTACCAGCGGAAATATTCCGTTTGGTGTCGGCTGTATCATTTTTGGCGACTTTATCGTTCGCGCAGGCGAAGCAGAAATGTACCCAAGTTATTTAAAAATGCTTATCAGTAAAAATAACCAAATTCTAAAAATAAATTAAAAATTTATAAATAAACCAAGTGCAATCTAGGATTTAAAAAATAAAAGTAGGCTTGAACTAGTTTGATTGTCCTAACCATTTAACTCTTTCCCTGGCGTAGGCGCGATAACACGCCTAGATAAATCTAACTCTTACCTGGCAATGGCGTGTTTTCACGCTTTGGCCATTAATTTTTCAGCCATTTAATTGTTAAATTGCCTGCCAGACCACGGTAGGATTTAAATACCCCCTGCCACCAGGGAAAGAGTTAAATAGCACCATATATAAAACATCAAAATCATATTTTCATTCAATGATTACTCGTGTAACAGCGGTGGTACAGCGCGAGTTGTAGCGGCGAATTTCAATACTAACTTCAGCATCTATCTCATTTTTCAGAGGATCGTATTTTCAGTTATTTCATATTTATGCTATTCGTTATCACATTATTACGATGTGTATTTTTGATGGTCAGTAGCGCTTCTCTTACTCTATATTTGCAAAAATTGCATCAGAAATGAAATTATTAGTAAATTCTCATTTAAACAACGAACATAAAAAGAAAGAAGAATTATACTTAACTATTCTATAAAGTGTAATTTGTAATCTAACAGCCTCCAAGTAAAGACGATTTAAAAAAAAAACAATGAAGATATGGATTGTGTTCTATAGCAGTTGTATATGGCAAAGATGAATTTATGCTCAGCGCTTATATTTATATTCTACTTCAAAATTTTTAATCTTCTAAAAATGCCGGCTGCTTCACTTAAGAACGAACATTTGTCGTCCTGTGATCCCTTTTGATTAATTGCATCTCATAAGAAAAATCATAAGCCCTCTTTTATTGGATTTTCAGGGTCCGTCGGGAATTTTAGCAATTAATTACGTTCTTTAGGCTCCGACATCCCTTTCGTCTGTTCATGAAGATGACATTAGTCATACAGGAAAGAGATCATTTAGAGATGATGAAATTCAAAAATTGGAATGTGCCATGATGATACTAAAGTACTGGGAGGTAATGCTCAAGGAAAGTTCATCAAGAGAAGCCTTGCATTACCATACTTAAAAATAAAGCCAATTTTATTCATTTCTTGGGTTATATTATATAATTGCATTATATTATAAGTTTAGGAAAATTAATTGAATAAATAAAATAGAAATTAGCACTTGGTCTTGAAAGTAGAAATAAAACTGAATTTAATATATTCAATCTACAGTGAAATTTTGGTTTGTTTTGCATTTTTAGTGACATTGCATTGATTTGCTTGATTTGCGCATTTTTTTTAGTTTAAATAAAGTTTAAATAAAATTAACTTAAATAAATAAGTTTTACTTAGTAAAAATAAATGTCTATTTATAACAAATTAAAAAATTCTTAAAATTCTCTTAATTTAATATTTGTTTCCAAAATATAGAAATCCGTAATATGGCTGATATATTTGATTTCGAGTGGCTATTCAATTAATTAGGGATGTTTTGTGTAATTCCATGATGTGTAAAACCATAACTGGAAACAACTGAACATACAAATGATGAAATTTGTCTTTGTTGTTGTTGCTTATCCCACCTGTCTGATGTAGTCAGATAGAGGCCCACGAAATTTATCATGGCAACGGGCTGGAGATACGTCTGTCATTAGCCTAAGCTTTGAGCCCATGAAGGTGACAGCACGATTTTGCTCACGATACATGACGACACCATTCTGAACCACAGATTTAACGAGCACGTTTTCCGTTTGTACTCGGCGAGTATTTGCTGGCATCGGACATCGAACCCAGGCCTTCCGGTCTGGCGTCCGATGCTCTAACCACTAGACTACCCAAGGCCCTATTTCGTCTGTATTCCCTAAATAAAACTTCTTGAATAGTTTAATTAACAGGTGTGTTTTTGAACTGAAACTCACAGTAGCGCAACAGCCCATGAGAGGTAAGGTCTACTGTGCCCATCTCAGTATATATGACCATTGGCCGCTGAGGTATATGAACAGATGTCTCGATAAGGTGGTCAGTCTGAAGCAAAACCCCAGGTGTTTAGTCCTCAAGCAAGCTTGTTACTTAATTTATTGACCCACTGAAGGAATGAAAGTCTGAGTCAACCTTGCCCACACACACAGCCCGAGGATAAAACCCCTGATCTGTGGTCTAGAAGCGCGATATGCTAACACTCGGCACCTGGGCCTTTTTTTAAAAAAAAAATACTTAATTCTTGCTCTGTTTTTCCAATCTTTTGCTGAAGACCAAAGATACGCGCTTATAATTCACACAAACACAGTTAATCCTCGACTTTCACACACTTGACTAGTTCGAATTTTTTTTAAAAATTCATTTTTTAAAAATATTTTTTCGATATTAGATTGACTGGTAAACAATTCCAGAGCATTGGTAGAGAATAATTATGTCCAAAGTTTTTGTAGAATTTTTACACGGGATTCAAAATGTTGCGATTCTTCCTGTTAATAGTTCCTATCTAATGCAGTCAATGACGCGAACAGTGATAGATAGCTATGTTTAAAATATATTACACGAGAGCAACAATGATTAAGAAGATATGGTACGCAATAAATCCTGAACCTATCAAACTTTTATTAGCTTATTTGATACCCCGAATCTTTATGAACATGTCTGCAAAATTTCAAATCTTTACTTGCATTTTTTATCAAGTTATGGAGCAATATTTGATGCTGGACAGCTCCTACCAATCCACATTTCAGATTAACTGCTAGAAAAGAGTCTGATAAAAAATGAATTAAATATTTTTCTACAGTGCGTACATGAGACTTATATTATATAAGCAGTAACAAATCATTTCAAGAAAGAATTGTGCAATTCATGCAAAAATTCTAGTTTGGGAATTGTTCACTGAAGAGTAAATAGATTTGGTCAAGATTTAAAAATTGAGCGCGCTTTTTATGATGTTATTATAAATGAAATTAAAACTTCAAAACGGATTATCCCAAAGCATAAATACTAAATCTCATTTTGATAATTCAGATAATTAAAAATCTAATTCGCAAGAATAGAAAAACACTCCCATTTTTATATATTTGTTTTGGTGATATATATATATATATATATATATATATATCCCATGTGTGTGAAATGCGACACTATTATTATTTGAATATTTGAAGATATTTATTTAAATAAATGCACATATGCAGTTCTTAGAGTTTGATATATTTTACCTATAAATTGTTATTTCATTTTGCTTTCATTTCTGCACAATATTAAACATGCGAAGAGTTTTAAAATCATGGAAATAAAATAATAAAGGCATAAACAGCTTTTGTACATGTTGTGCATTAGCTCTGAGGATGGAATTAGCTCTGAAGTGTGTGTATGTAATTTTTTTATAATAATTAAGATAAAGGTTTACGAAATATTGATTTTTAATTGGTTTTCTTTTATATATTCATTATGCCAGTACACTGTTAAATTGTTCTACATTTTTGCAATTCTTTATGGTAAGAGGTTTTAAATAAGCTTCATAACATTTCATAAAAGTTTCAGACTATTCGATGAATATCATATCGTGCTATTCAGGGAATGGAAACATCAAACTAATTTTTTTCTATGTTGAATTTTTATTCATATACTGTTATTCAAAACCCTAAGGCGTTTTTGATAAATAAAGTATGGATTTGAGATTTTTTATGCATGTTCTGAAATGTATGTTTTGTAAAACTGTGCATGAAATTGGCTTTAATGTGTTTAGTACTTTTTCTGAAAAAATTCAAAATCCAAATTAATGTTTTTTTGAGAATTTTGGGAAGTTTAGGTATAAAAAAAATAATTAAAAAAATTAAAGAGCAGCAGCAGCAGAAAAAAACTTATGCACAGAATTATGTAGTATATTTCAGGGTACTTGTAAAAAAATTTTGAAAGAACAGAGTCATATTTAAAAAAAAGTGAATAAATTTGAAAAATGTTTTAAAAAGTTCCAAAAGTTTAAATTTTACAAACATTTTGCAACAAATTAAAACTTTTTTGTATGGAATTATTATTAATATTAACCTTTATAAAATACAATTAAAACCAAATATCAAATATTAAAAATAAAAAAAAATTGTGAATATGGTACCACATATCGCCTTAAAGTCGTAAAAGGAACTGACGGAGAAGGTAAACTAGCATTAACAGATTTAATGAAAATTAAAAGATATGGAACTCAATGAATAAATTGCAGTCTCATGGGCTGAAACAAATAGACAACAATGAAATGTTTCTGGAAATAATCATATTTACAAAGGATTACTGATTTAAAAAAAAATAAGGAAACCCTAGAAACTATTACAAATGAAATAGATGATCTTATGAATGACTAAACTTGGACGTCAACAAGGAAGTTGTAAATGATTTTATTGAATCTCACTTAGTACCGATGTTCAAATAATACTTAAATGAGTAATAATGAGATACACAAGGAAAGGGAAGAAGAAAAATCTCTATAAAAATGTCAAGACTTAAACAATTAAAAAGATTACAATAGCCATCATGCATCTTAGAAAGCGTTGACTATTATTAAGAATATTTCATAAGACATTTTAGCATGTTATAGAAATCTTCTTAAAGGGAAAGGGAGGTATTTTTCAACTGACTATAATATTTATAAAGAAAGCATTTAAAAACATTTAAACACGCCTTTTTATTAGGCATACATATTGATATCAATAGCTACTTTAAAACACAGTTTTTTAATGCACATTTTTTACGTTTCTCTGTTTTCGAATATTTAGTATTTCATATATAATTTCAGGAACCACTTATATGCAATAATTGAAGGTCATATCTATAGGTAAAAATTAATGTGATACTACCAAAAATGGCATTTAATTAAGTATTTATTCAAATTTTGTGAATATTAATGTTTCATGATGAAATACATTTTATTATTTTCAAAATATACAAACTTTCAATATAAGTTCCCCTATTTCAAATTTTTATTCGAAATCGTTTCCAATTAGACTGGCTAAAGGCTTTTTCTTTACCATTCCATCTCATAACCTAATTATTTCATCGACATTTTTACTTAACATCTCTTTACATTCTTATTCTAATAAAAGACGAAAAACACGACTAATTGCATGCCCATATCCTATTCGGGGGATTTATATGATAAGTGATAAAATTACCCATCATTCGCGGACATAAAACATTCCGGATGCTAATAAAAATTCCCATCTCTTCTTAAATTAGAATAGTTCGCCGTGGCATTCATTTTCCTTTTTGTGTTTTTCTCCTTTCTTTTCTGTTCTATCTTTCATTTTTTTTCTCCCTGCCGCCTTACTTAGTAGCCCGACTGAATTGTTTTCTCAAAGCCGTCATGCCAAGGAGAGATATTACTTGATGGAAATTGCGGAGACAGAAATAACCTCTGGCCTTTTCTCGAAGAATTGGAACACACAACAAAAATTTGACGGGACTAGAGAAAAAAAAAGTAAGTAAAATAAAAGGGAAAAAAAGGGGAAAAAAAAGAAATACATCTCAATAAGGATAAAACAGCAAAACATAACCTTATTTCCCCTTTCTCCTACAACGAACTTAATCACAGATTTTGAAACGGGGTGGGTTGGAAGGGAGGGGTGCGGAGAGACGTTAGAAATTTGAAATGAGATTTAGAAGTCAGCTCTTAAAGCCATTTGAAAAAAGCAATATCATAATGGCGCGGAGTAGCGGTCGCAAAGTATTTAGTGTGGGATTTTTTTTATAAGCAGAAAGAGAAAGACAATGCATCGGGGGGGGGGGGAGCGCTATTAAACTAAACTATAAACAGTGAACGGGAAAGTAGTATAAGGAAAGTAGTGGTAAAAAAGTTTAATAGTATGAATATTACCTGGTCTAATAAACGCGAGGGGTTTTAATAAAACCGAAGACGGTTTAAAATTATTCTCTTGTTTTATTTCTTGAATATATTGCATTTGAAATGTTAAGCGAAATAGTAGAAATGTCTTTGGATGCCGAATGAAATTGCTGAATAGAATTTCAAAGGCAGATTATTGTTATTTTTAAATATTTCTCATTCAGGCTGCAAGTGTGTCTATAATAGTGGGTTCTCAATGTGTTTTCAATGTAACTTCTAAAGAAATTTATTATATGAACTGTTTGATTGATTAAAGGCATCGCCTTATGAAAGAGCTATGACAGATGGAAATTATAGGCTTTTTTATCGTAATCTGAAATTAAATAAGGGTGGATATTGAGAAGCAGATTGTTAGGAGTGGTTTTCCGATTGCTGATGTAAAGTGAGTCTTTAAGTCTTCACGGATGATTTTCCCATAATATACTGATGACAGTAAAATTCATGACAGAGTTGGTTTCATATTTGTAGCTGAACTTTTATATTTAAACTTCGCAATTAAATCAGTGGTTCTCAAACTTTCAACACTTGCGACCCAAAATTCAATCATAATATTTATCGCGCCCCCTTCCATACAATATCAGTGCATTAATTTTAAGAAAATTATACTTTAACGTTAAAGCTACAATACGACTTTAACTACTTAAGTACCACCGGCGTATATAAACGCCTCATTCTGACAAAGCATTAATTGCCTTGGACGTATATATACGTCTTTCTAAAGAACGATCTTTTCTCTGCACTGCTATCCGCAGAATTATTCCGAAAGCATTGAAATGCAATTGGAGTAACTCGACAGTGTTTGCGGAGGATTTACGTATTTCAGAGGATTTGCTCATTAATTCCTTTTCTTAACCACCTTAACCTTAACCTCCCCCCCCCCATATTCTCATACGCATCCTTACGTGGAAAACGGTGGCATTGGAGAGCGAATCGCATAACTTTTATTCGGCAATTAATGGATTAATTATTAACCGTACAAATTATGATGATAAGTATTGATTTTTGCATATAATTTTGTACATGCCAAGCCCATGGGGTCACTGGTATTTATTAAATTTGTTCTTAACTTAGTATTGTTAAATTAATTATAAAATACATTGTGCACTACTGATACATTTCTATAAGTATATTATGTCAGTGCAAATATGTGTGTACTTTATTCCTTACTATGTCAGAATGTATTTTGTTTGTTACTTTCAGTAAATTAATAATTTCTTTGAATAATTTTTGCATTCGACATTTTAATATGCTCCAGGCTTCCTTGTAGAGTTATCATGCCCTCCTAGAGGGACGCGCCCCACAGTTTAAGAAACGCTGCACTAAATGGATCCATGAACAAAATAATCTTATCTCAGACTATCACATTTGTATCGATTCTCTTTCATCTTTACATTCTCTGAAGTGTAAGTAGGCGTCTAACAACATAATCTTCGAGATCCAAAAATGACTTAAAATCCTGAAAGATAAAAGCATCGCGATAGTTTTAGCATTTGTTCGGGCGTTTCTGGAAATCCGTGGGTCGATTGGTTTGCAAAGACTGCCAAAAATTGCAAAATTCACATTGCCGTTAATATTTTATAAGTCCTTTTACAAGAAGATTACGAAAGAAATAATGGTCTTGGAACCAAGAATATCTCATTTCAAATAAAGGGAGCTTAATTTTTTTCCCTCAATCATTAATAAGAGACCGCCGTGCCATCATTTTTACACTAATTACAAAATAACACAATTTCTCACTGGTCTTAGTAACTTTAAAATATATTTGAATAAATTTAATTTGGTTCCGTCATTTTCCTGAGATTATAATATTGATCGCAAGGAAAATGCAGAGCATGTGCTCTTTCTGTTTTCCAAAGGAGGTGGGTAAAAATCGGCCTTTTTTCGCCCATAAACTGTTAAACTAAATCATAGTCATGGAAATTCAAATTTTTTATTGGAGCTATATTATTATATTTATATGAACTTTAGATGCATTGATTTTTACTTTTTTTCTAAAATAGTAAGAAAAAAATAGCGAGCCACATAAAAAAATCATCATCCTTGGCAAATTCGTTGAGTTTTTTTATTTTAAGCCCTTTTTCTAACTTTCATTTAAAAAAAAAAGAAAAAAATCTGTTAAGCGCTTTAATCACCACTACATTTTTGGTCTCTCAAATACTACAATAATAAGGCTTTTAAACTGACATTCATTTGTTTCGGGGCAACTAACGCGTTGATGTGATACGAAACAAAATAGTTTGTACTTGAATCGGTCGGACTGATCAGCTGGGGGAAAAAAATGTCGATATGGACTTTGTTAAGTGACTATGATCTTCCAGATCTTCTACGATAAACATGAAAGGAGATACGATATTTAACTCTTGGGATATATCAGCTTAAGCAAAGCTGACCATACACTCACAAATACATTAATCTATTGGGGTTGTATACTCTCTTTACGTAAATTGAGAAGATTCTCCTCAGTTGTTGGACTCCATTTGAGATCACGACACACAAGTTCAAAAGTATATAACATATGGATAAGAACAGGTATAGGTCATAATCCAAATATAGAATGTTATTGTCAGTGCAAACTTGGTGCTATACTTGTTATCTGTACTTTGGTACTTGGGATACGGGCGCCATAATCCCACTGAGACAAAAACACCAATTCTAGGATATGCTGATGCTCTTCAAGACGCTGCTATTGGATGGTCCAGTGACGATTCAGTCAGTGAAAGCAAAAAGGAAATATAACCGAGCACATTTGTTATTAAGAGTTTAACATTGTTATTTTTTCGTGTTTTCTCTATTTAATAAATTTTTTTTTTGAAAAAAAATCTATCATTTTCTCATTTTGACTGAGTATTAGTGTTAAGAAAAATATTTTATATACATTTGCCGATGGGCGAAAAAGGGCCAATCTTTACCCACTTACAGAGAAAGAAAGATCCTAAAACTGGCTCTCAAGTGCATTAATATAAATTATCCTCCAGATTTTCACCAACATTTTTTCATTAGAAGTGCTTTTCAAAAGTTTTGTAAGCTTATTGTGTAAATATTTCTAATCGTTCATGCTTTAAAATTATTTTTTCTTTTCTTTGTAATGTCTGTTTGATACTTACTTCTGTAAATTCAATGTGATTACTTTGTTGTGCACGGGAATTTAAAAATGTTTTCAATTAAAAAATGTTTCTTACAAAAAAATTGTCGAGTTAGATTAAAACTCGTAGATTTTCATGTATCACTGATGCTTAGGACTATGCGAGAACTTCAAGTAAAGTTTTGTATTATTATCCTTTAGGATTCAATTTTCAACAAGCTTAGGATGCCCTTCCTACTGAATGTTTGCAATAAGATATATTTATTACTACGAAATTGTATTTAATAAAAGTTAGGTTTTACAATGTTTGCTGATTTAACTCCTCACCACCCAGATAAGGTCCCCGGTTTGCTTCAGATTATAGGGCTTGATAATCGAAAACACTATCGATAAACGTTGTAAAGGTTTATTTTAAATTTTTATACACTTTCATCCGAAGAAATTTTAAAAAAATTAAATGATTTTATTTAACTTAAAAATAAATAACAAATCTTTATTTTTGATGAAAGTACAATTATTAAAGTTATTCAAGTTAATCATTATTTCAATTTTTTAAAATTTCTATAGATCGTTTCCTATTACTACTTATAATTATATTATACTCATTTGAAACGAAAAAATTAAATACAATAAATATACATCTTTGACAATTTTTAACTGTGACATTCAGTTTTTCGAAAAAAAATTAGATATACAAAAATGACACATACATTTAAAAAATGATTCATTTTTTACTTATTTTTAGGGTGCTGTTTTAATTAATGTAAGTTTAACATGAATCAATCCGACTTATATGATTGTTATCGCTCCCATTGTAGAAAATTAAACTTTCAATACTGTACATGAAATGAACACAAGTGATTTATTAATAATCAAAGAATTATGGATTTTTCAACGAATTATGAAGCCTAGTGGCTGAGTGGTAGTGTATCGCGCTTCCGCACCACAGATCCGGGGTTCAAATCCCGGCATGGGCAAGGTCAACTCAGACTTCCATCCCTTCAGTGGGTCGATAAAATGAGTACCAAGCTTTCTTGGTAACTGAATACTGGGGATTTCACGTCAAACTGACCACTTGACCGAAACATCTGCACATGCACCACAGCGCCTAAGGTAATGAAAGTTGGGATGGGCAAAGCAGGCCTTGACCCTCATGGGCTGTTGCACCACTGAGTGCAATTTAGTTCAGGACGAACTATATGTAAGTACATATTTTAATAAGAGTGAGTAAATTAGAGTGGGTAAAGTGCTGCGAATTTCTCCAAGAATTTATATCAATCTGTCCATAAATGTGTTTTAATCGAAATTTACATGTATATCTTGTTTTTACACTGTGACTATATGTATGTGACTATATATATTTCACAGGACCCTATATATGCCAGCCAACAAAAGGATTGCGTCTGACAATAAAGGATGATTCATAAAGAAGTGTACACTTTCCAAATGCTATAAGACAGTAACGATCGAAGACAATCACTACCTCAGAAAACTGTAAGGTAGTTGTACTTCAAAAATTTATGCTTCACCTATGAAGAACATGGCGTGAGTAATGACATGTATTTCCTATGCAAAATAGTGGCATCTGCAGTTTAAAAGGCTTTCTATGCTCTTGAATTTTGTAAACTGTCACAGAATCAACTTGTTGGATATGCTAACACTATGGATGATGGTACAGCTGCAGGCAGACATTGACAGCTTCGTCCTCCTGTAAGATAGTGCACTACCATTGGTCGATTAATGTGTGAGATTACCTCGATGAACATCTCCCTCACCGATAGGTGAAATGAGTCGTGGACCACAGCATGCCACTTTCCCAATGGTTACCCATAAGTCTTGACTATACTTTGGGATTTCTTCTTGGAGAGGAGTGGGCACGTAAAGGACAAGATATTCATTCTTCCCCTTCGCGTTGATCTAGCGTGGGTGAATCAGCGTATCACAACCACTATCGATTGACTTGACTCAGATACCTTTTCACGCGTTTAAGTGGAAATGGATTACCGGCTCAAGTGTGTCTTGTGACTAAGAATTCCTACATAGTGCAACTGTGACTGTCTCTAACAAAGCATAAAATAACCCATACAATTATGTTACAAATAACATATAACATCTTAAATTGTTCTTGATTTATAGTGCATTGAAAGTGTATACATCAGTGTTTCTCACTCTTTAAATATTTGAGATCCAATATTCAACCATAATTTTCATCGCCCCCCCTCCAACAAATAAAAATGTATTGGATTCAATAATACTGTACTTTGACACTATAGCTATAATACACATTTTTCTTAAGTGCAACTGGCGTATATAAATGTCTCGCTCAGCTAAAGCGTCAATTGCTACGGACGTATATATACGTCTTTGCGAAGTACGATCCTTTCTGTGCAATGCTATCAATAAAATTATTCCGAAGGTTTTGGAATGTAATAATGGGGTGAATAAATAAATGGACTTTGAAAATGATTGCGTAGGATTTATTCATTTCAGTAGATTTGCTTACAAAAAATAAACTTTTGTTTTTGAATTTTGAATTTACTCGAGGTCCTCTCATAGGATTATCAAGATCCCTTAGGGGGGGGGTGCACCCCTTAGTTTGAGAAACGCTGGTATACATGCAGGAAAAGGATGCAAGTTTTTTAAAATTTCTTTTCATTCTTATTTGAATTGTAAGAGATGGCGCCACTAATGGAAACCACGTGAATCTTCGCTTCGTGATACAGTGATGTCATATGTCTATGATGTGGCAGAAAAACTGGGAGTTGCACGAAGGTAGGTCGAATGGAATCTGTCTCTCCGTTTTTTGAGAGTGAAGGCGTGTTTTCCGAATTAGTATGGTGCTATCTCGGTAGTAAAATTGCTTTTGAGTTAATTATTCGAAACCCCTTGTAAATAGTTAAATGTTTTGGTTATGTTTTAATAACTTAGGACATTTTAACTCTCTGTGATCATTTAGCATTAAATTTGAACCTTCCCTAGACGCCGTCCCACATACATTTTTGGGGAAATTATTGCGAGTAATTCACTTAAACAGATTATATCGAATTATATAGGAGCTTTTGCATGCTAACAAGATTTACTCTCAAAATTCTCATGTAAGGGTTATTCGAGTGTTGTGAGATTAAAGTACAGTCCAGGATCATCCTGATAATCCCCGTTCAAAGAATGAGATTTATATCCTATATTACTTTACGTAATTCTCGAATGCCTTAATTACAATTTTAAAAAAATTCTCATCTTAATTATCCCATCGTTCTTATCCATCAATTTATGGCTTTGTATTCTTATCAACATATCCGAAATAAAATCCTAGTTTTTTTTTTAAACATTTATAAACCCCGTGCACCACGCAATGTATAACACGGGGGCATACAACACAGACAGAAGAAAGGATTACAACACAAACATTCATGCCTTCTCCGGGATTCGAACCCAGTTTCTACGGCACCGCAGTCAGCTTCACTGACCACTATACCGGATGGGCGGCAAAATCCTAGTTTGGAATGGAATTTTTTTTTAGAATTTTGCAATAAAATTATAATTTAAGGTATAGCGATATTATTAGAGTGATGAAAAAAGGTGTGGTAAATTTGTAAAATCAACTAACTTATATACATTTAAACAAACAGTACGAAAGAAGAATTATGTCTTTCTGTATTAGCAAAGATTTTACCTTTATTTATATATATTTTGTTTTTCAAAAAATTATCCAGTATCACGAATTATAATATTTCTTACAACCACTGTATGATACACCATAGAATATCTTTAAAAAACATTATATATATATATATATATATATTGATCTTGTGCATTAAAGAGTCAAATGTTTATAAAACACGAAATAATTAAAGTTATTTTAAACTATATTTTACTCAAATTTATGTGGTTAAAATACTTTTAACTATGTAACTGAAATTCTTAAAATTATACAGACAAAGACAATTTTAGGTGCAATATTATAATTTCTACGATGAAGTTTTTCAATTCTGACATTTTTTCTTTTATCAGCATTTCAACGGTTTTTTAGCAGGCTTTAAAATATCTAAATGATTTTCCTTCGAAATATGATAAATTCAATAATGATAAATTACTCAAAATAAACTGCACAATCATTTGTATTATCTTTTGACATAAAATTTTGTTCCAACACATACTCACGCTTTTAGACTTAAGTTAGTGCGCAATACAATACTTTAGACTGTCTCTTAAACTGAATGCGTTCGAAAAACTCCACTTATTCAAAATAGTAGCTTTCGCTTCAGTTCCTTTTGTGAGTGGTCGTTTTCTTCATACAGTCATTACTGATTTCAGTTTATCACTTCATTTTATTAAATCAATTGGTTCAAAATAGAAAAAAATACCGAATATTGTAATCTATATTAGGATAAAAATAAACCTTATCCTCATCAACCACTTACTAATACTGATTGAACAAAGCAGTTTTCCTCTCATTGTTTTCATTGCTTCGTAAATATATCGACTTATTAAATCACATTTCTAAAGAGTCTTCATTTTATACAATGATTGATGGAATATTACGAGAGATATGCGTATAGATAAATGATATACAGATTTGATTGAACCATTTTAAGAGTGAAACATGAGAGAAAATATGAGTGAAAATAAACATGAAAAAATACTTAAGAAAACTATCAAATGGAGAAAATAAGTTGGGGGGAAAATATGATTGAAATTAAAATATATGCTTTTAAAAAATTATATAAAATTTACTTTTATTTGTTTTAGCTTTTGGTATTCATGTTTTGGAAATATAAAAATCAATAAGTAAAACTAAAACTAACTATTGCATTTATATATGTGAACTCAGAAAGACAATAATTTAAATAATTAGGCTTTGATCAAACTTTTAACTTAAAATATTTCATTAATGATTTCTGTTCAGGTGTGCTGCAAACGCATACTTTTGGCATTATAAAATGAGAATTTAAAATTATGAAGCTCTTATTAACCACGACATTATCATTAATAAAGTACAGTTTTTAACAGGATAACGTTCAAGTTTACGTATGATATCGTGAAATGTTTATTAAATTATATAAATGCTAAAACAACATACATTTCAACTTAAACATAATCTTCGTAAAATTAAAGTTGATTAAAATTAATTAAAATTAATTAATATTCTGTAATTTATATCCTATATAAAACGTAGCGAAGTTTTTTGAGAAGTTACTAGAATATGTTGCCTATTAAACACGTATATTTTTCAAAAATTTATATATATATGTATTGAAATGACTGGATATTTTCAATAATTATTTTAAATTTTGCATTAATGACGCATTTTTTTTAAAAAATTTTCATAATGAAAGAAAAATTTATATATTTTTCTCCTCATTAGCAATATATAATTATATATAAAATTCTAAAATATAAAAGTAACTTGATATGATATTAAATTATCAGTTCTGATCTCTCCAATGTCCGTTATATTATTATATATAATCCATGCAATGCACTTAAAACAAATAAACATTATTTTCTTAAAGCAATGATGTTTCTCGAAACCAGAAAATTATAACATTATTGAAAAGATTAACTTATGTTTTCTATAAAAAATCAAATGTACCGAATTTTTTATCCATTAATCTTACATTTATGACTAAATATTATAGTATTTAATCAAAATACTAAACGATTGGAATCTAATTTGCTTAGTGAAATAATCGTTTTTACTATTTCTAGGTAATGTAAAATAAAATAAATTTTAATAAATTATGTATTTATATAAACCTAATAACAAATAGTCATGAAGTTTACCTTCATCTTTAGTTTACCTGAGTCTTAATTTGTTAAAAAGTATCCTGATGTTATAGTAGTAAATCAAACGGTAATTTATTTAAAATTAAGTGTTAGAAAAAAGATCCAAGATGGATGACATTGTTCTTTTTCAAATCAATATTATTAAAATATATTTTTTGTTAAAATGAATAAGAACTATTCTGTTATATATATATATATATATATATATATATATTATATTATTTTTTTTTTTTTTTTTTTATATATATATATGTATAAGAAATAAATAAAGGAATACTAATAATACTGTTTATATTGAAGTGTGTGAAATAAGAACGCCGATTTACAAAAAAATAAGATTTTCTTCTGATACAACATACGTTAATGCGTTAAAAAGTTTTAAGAAAATGGACATTTTATTCCATCGCCTAACATGAAAAAAAGAGGATACCAGTACAAAAATATTTTTATTACATTTAAATACGCAAATAAAATATGATCATATTTTATAAATGTGGGATAACTAATAATATGAATAACAAAAAAAATTAGGTTGGTTTTTAGAACATTTTTATTAGAATTATAGAATGGGAAACCTGTTTTATACAATGGGATTAAAAGGAAATATTTGGTTTATGATATGAAGTAATGAAATCCTATATTACAAAAAAAGATGAAGAGACAAAATGTGATTTATAAAGAAATATAGTAGGTTAAGTATAGTAGAAAGTATGAACTTTATAAGTGTTTTTTAAATTCAAAATAATTTATAGGGTTTAGTCACGGGTAATTTTGTCCTTGTGCCTATGTAGCCATCTTCGTCACATCTTTCTATTAACATTCGAGAAGCTTTTCTAATTTGAGAGTCTTCATAATCTTCTGGAGTCGAACAAGTTCCCTCGATGACAACATTGATGTGGAATGTACTGTTGATCCATTGTATGCCACAGTCACAGTTAATTGGATTCGCTGTATCAAAATGAAAAAAAAATCAATTAATAAATTACAGATTATATTTCAATACATAGGAATTAGTTGATTAAATGTAATTAACGAGCAATTTCTGTATTTTCCTTTAGGTTAGTTTAACAAAATGGAAGCTAGAAAATCACTCAATAAGTCATTTTTATGCATTCCTGGTTCCAGTATTTTTAATTAAATATTTCATTTCAACACATAATATATTGAATTAAAAAAAGTCATAAGCTGTGTTAAATTTACGTGAAGTATACCTTCAATGTATTCCCCCCCCCCAATATTTGGAAGAACAATGTTAAAAATTTCCTAGTAAACTAAATTTTCAATGTTTTTTACTTTTATTTTTCTTAATTCAAGAAGAAAATTAAATATTTGTTTTTCATCATATATTATGCTGCTGTTCTCAATAGTGAAAGTGACGCTGTTTACATCAACCAGTGCTTTAACTGCCCCGGACGTATATATATATGCCCTTCCGAAGTACGGTATTTTCTTTGCGCTGCTATCAGTAAATATATTCAATTATACTGATTGCTTTGGAATGACAGAAAACGAATGCCTTCACGAACACTCTCAAGGACAGTGTTCGTGAAGGATTTATTTATTTCAGGGAATGATTGGATAATTTAGCCCCCCCCCCAATACATAGCATACTCGCACCTTCGTGAAAAATGGTGACATTGGATGAGAGAATTGGGGCTAATAAGATTTCTTCACCAAATTCCATATATTCTCTAAATGTAGTGCTTCTCAAACTTTCAATATGTGCGACCCCGCCTTCTCATACAATAATAATACATAGAATGCAATAATAATATACTTTGACGCTAAAGTTAAAATACCACTTTAATGCATGCAAACTATCACGATAATTATTAAATTTTGTACATGAAAAGATTATGAGAGTAATTATTAAAGTAACCCTAGTAATTATTATACTTGTTTTTAATTCAATATTGATAAATTAACTACCAAAAATGTTCTGAAGTACTCATACATTTTTACAAGTATATTATATCTGTGTAAATGTGTATTTTGTTTATTAGTACGTCAGAATGTATTTTGTTTTACTTCCTTTCAGTAAACTAAAACTTATTTTAAAATTTTTATTTTTGACTTTTCAATAATACGCACCCCTCTTAAAGGGATATCACACTTTCCTAGGGGGCAGCGCGCCACACAGTTTGAGAAACGCTGCTCTAAATGAGATAAATAGCCTATTTGTTTAAAACAATTTCGCATATATATAACGTCTGAGATAATGGTAAAAATATTCCACATATATCTGCAATGGATGTAAAAGTTTTCGTATTTATTCAATACTTTATTAGTTTCACTACCAACAGATTAACGTTTCTACTTACAATCCAGACCAATCAATTTCAAGCTGCTTGGAACTCCTTCCCAACTACTTTCTTTTAATTCTACAATATCATTACTACTAAGCATCAGGGATTTCAAACGTGGTAACGAAGTTATTTGTTTGTCACCTATTTCCTTTATACGGTTCCAGCTGAAAAGAAGAAATTATTTAATGTGTGTGCTATAAAATTCAAAATATTTGTTCAATTTTAAATAATAATGTGATTTAAACACATTTTTGTCCTTAATTGGAGTTATATCATATATAGTTTTTAAATGAATTTTTTGAAATTAAAAAAAAATGCCTAACACATTTTCTTATCACTAAGTAAGGAAATAATATAAAAAAAATCTTATTCAACCAACAATTCATATAAATATATACAGGGCCCGGCATAATAACCTCCCCTGTTTCAAAAGGCAGCTGCAAACAAACAAAACAAGATACAGAGAAAAGGGTTTTTTTATCTATGAACAACAAATATGATGTCATTTTACATTAATTGGTTTTAATAATCATGTTCGCTAAATGGCGTCCTACAACGGTGACACATTGACGAAGTATTTCCCTAAAGTTCTTCAGTACATTGGCACTGTTTTGATTTCGTCTGATGAGGACCACTTCCACATGTCATACACTGTTATGACGGGTCTATCTGCGAGAGATTTCCTACTAATCCTCTTGGGGAAACTTTGGGGCTAGCATTTACATTAATTCACAGCATTTCAAGAAGAACACGAGATATATGTAAATTAGTTTGACTATATTAAGTCTATAGGCTTTGTAGATGTGTGAGAGAAAGAGACGGGAAGCCGTCACGAAAGTGCAAATATTGGAATTGTTCCTTCACAAACCTAGCACGCGTTAAGAAGGTAATTGCTGAGATTAAATTATTAGATTGAAGATTTAAGATAGTATAATCAGAATCGGCTATCGGTTCAATAGTGCTTGTTCTCCTTATCTATTTCTGGTAGTCGGGTTTACTTAGAGTTGACTATTAGGAATAATCAACGCTTTAGATATCCTAGGTTTTTTCTTATATTTCCACTCGTGATTGTTTAAGTGTGTGTTCAAAGTCTGAATAAATCTAATTGTTATTAGGGAGTTTGTTGGTGATGCTTTGTTTCCCCCCACACCTAGAGACGTGCAGGACAGAGAGAGAGGGGAGTGCCGGTTAGAACCCCTCCCCCACACTGTGAATAAACAAAAATTTCCCTGCTGGGGGGAGGCAGCAGAAAACCCTCAGCTGCTTCACCAACAACCACTTCACAGTCCTTGTGTGGCAGTTTGGTGCGCCGTTGCTGATTTGGTGTGTGGGATCCTTATATTTCATAAGGAGATAAACTAGTGGTTACTTCAGATCGCTACTGCTACATGATCGAGACCTTCCTTCGACCAAAGATAAACCAGGTTCTTGGGGACCACGAAGAAGCAGAAATCTGGTTCCAACAAGACGGAGCCACATCTTACATTTCGCGGCTTATGCTGGGCATTCTGGGAGTGTTGTTTCCAAGACATCTTCTGTTTTTGTGAGTAGACTTTGCTTGGCCCCTAAAGGAAGTAGCCTAATTTATATATCACCTTGAGGTTTTTTTTTCATTGGGGATACTTAAAGGCTCAAGTGTACAAAATTCGACCTACAGTCCTGCAATCACTAAAGGAGTGAATCACCCAGGCAGTGACTGCCATTCCACCGGAAATGACATGAAGAATTATACACAACTTTCTGGAAAGATTGAGTCAATGTTTCATCATTGAAGACATCATTTAGTGGACATAACTCTTTTAAAACAGTTAATGTAAAATAGCATCGGATTTGTTGTTCACCAATAAGACTTTTCCTGTATCTTGTTTAGTTTGTTTGTATCATCAAATTAAAGGTACATTTGTTTTATATAAAAAAATATTTTTATACATATAAAGAAACAGTTCTTTCCATGTGTGTGCCTTTGGAAACCGAGGAGTTTAATATGTCTGTATTTTAACATACTTCTTAATAATGCATACTCATATTGTTCGAGTTCTGAAGAAAAGTCTTATATATTCAAACACCAGAGTTTTTGAGAATAGATTGAGATATGCATATGATTTTTTTTAAAAATATTTTGAACGTAAGTTTTCACTGTTTTACCTTAAAAATAACTTTATCACTCGTACAGAATATAAGATAAAAGAAATTTTAAGACATATTTAGTAAATAATAATGATGGAAATTCTGCATGTATATATATATATATATATATTCAGCAGAAATGTTTTGAATATTATGATTCATTGGATATTTACTTCAAATTTATAGTCTTATTTGAAATTTTAAGCTTAACGATTTTGCTCTATTTAATGAGAGCTTTTAACAATGTATGTAATTCAAGGTAAGTCACAATTATTAAATACAATCCTAAACACTAGCTAAAAATTATGATTTATAAAATTAGAATTTTTAAAAAACTTGTGTAGTTAAATTATATTTCACAAATAAATTATTACCATAATTCTCTTATTCATTCATGATAAATTATTCCAAATAGACCACTGTAGAAGTAAATAAATTGAATTTGAATGTTACGAAGGAAGTGAATTGAAGAATTAAAACGACTGTGTGAATCATGTTTGTTTACAGGAAATTAATTATATGTAATATAAACAATTGCCGATTAGGAATTATTTTTTTTAAAAAAACTATATCGTAATATCAAAATTATTTCACATTTTTAAAAAAAATTATAAGTAACAAGAAAATAAATACTTCAGCATCAGTTGAAATTTGAACAGTAGGTAAAACAACTGATCCATTGAGAAATATATACTAACTTCTGAATTTCCACTTTAAACTTAAAAGAGAAAATAGAAAAGCAAGATAAATCATCATAGAAAAAAATGAAAAATATTTTTGTAGAATAGGAAAGAAGATTTCTACTTTACTAAAAATATTGCATCTTTGAAAGAAAAAAAATTGTAGTATAGGGAAGAAAATTTATAAATTATTAAAAATACTACTGCTATGAAGCGAAAAAAATTATTTTTAGTACAGAAAACATTATAATTTCACAATTAATATTTCTATAAATAATTTAATAGATAAAAACTAGTTTTATTACTTTACCGAAAATATTCAACTTCTTTTAACAGTAAAAAAATCTTAAAATTCTTAACTTTTAAAATAACAGTATATATTTTTCAGTGTTGAAAATGTGATTCCTTTATACTTTTAAAGAAATGCCATGATAAAGAATTTTATTATTTTTAATTAAATATTCTGAATCATTGGATACATTAAATAATATAATCTTCAAGTATGAATTAATTTTATAACAAAAAATATCTTACCTTAAGTCTAAAAACTCCAGATTCATATTAGTAGTAAAAAAATCAAAATACTCAATGCGGTTGTTGGACAAATCAAGACTGGTGAGTCTCTTCAGCTTCTGAAAAGCACCTGGTTTGATTAAACTTATATCATTATGAGTCAAATTCACCACGAGAAGATCTCTCATCTCCGTAGGAAATAGATCAGCACCTACAGTTATTAACTTTCCATGACTGAACTCAAAATATTTTAATCTATTCATACAACCGATCCAAGAATACGCATTTCCTTTACCGGTATCACACAAGGTGAGAAGTTTTTCTGATGTGGAACTGTTCACTGCAGTGAATCTATAAAAATAAAACAAAACAATGTAAAAATCAAAATTTGTTATTGTTTGTGTTTGTTTTTTATAAATAAATCTTATAGTTAAAGAGTAAAATTTCTATTTTTTATTGTTCTATTTTGTATTAGCGAGATTGCAAAATTAATATTTTCTTCATAAACACATCAGTTTCTCTTATCTGCTTTTCTAGAATATATATTAAAAAGTTCCTTATTTTTCATGCCCTATATATTTAATTAAAAAAATAAGCTCCCTTCTTTAAGTATGAAAAATAAATATTCCTTGCTTATCAGATGTATTTAAATTTTAATATAACTTTATAATAAGCATAAATCTGAGTTACAAAGTAACGAAATCTTATAAAAATCGTCTGCGCAATAATATTTATACAGTTGGCTTAGAATATTTGGCTAGTACCGAAACAAATCTCTTATGAAAAATATCAATACTTCTCACCTGTTAGATACTGTATTTTTGCAAATCTGTTTTGACTGACAAGCAAAGCCAGAAGACAATGCTGTATCAAAAATTTCTATTTCCTTAGCTCTGAGCAAGGTCAGCCAATCTGTAGGAAGAACTTGATTTTCCACAGCGCCAAGCTTATGAGACTCCCAAAAGGAATTATAGAGATGAAACTGGTCTATTTGTACACCCCTCAAAGCTGTTAAGATCGGAATCAAGTTTTTGGTGCTGGAAATGTGATGACAGTTTACTATTGTGTGCATTAGTTTTTTACTAAGCATAATGTTTGCGCAAGAACAGGGGAATACATTTTCTCTGGGTGGACAGAGCGTTCCTCCAAAGGCAGTTGAAAACAGGAAAATGGTCGTTAAAATGGCAGGAAGCATTGTGCTAGTGAATCTGAAAGATGAAAGAATGCTTAGTCAAACATGTTTTTAATATGAAATTCTTTACAATATGAGAAAGTAATAAAATACATAAACAGATATTACTACCTTTCTGATAGATTTCAGTTAAATAATAATACTGAACTTCATAGAGCCAAAGTTAACTTTATATATATATATATATATATGGAAGAAATTTATATAAAATATAGAACATAACAGGAAATAAAAAATTTTTAAAAAAAATTAAGATCAAATATAATGAAATACAAATAAGAACCTAGCGAGTCAAAATGCAATTTCGGACTTTGGACCGAATAAGTGGGGTTAAACTAGTTTGAAGGCGCCAACCTTCCCCCTTTGCAACTCGGTAGGAAAGACCAAAATAAAATAAATAGAAATTTAAAGTATAAAAATTCTAAGTATAAAAAATTCAAAGTATAAAAAATCCAAAGTATAAAAAAATCTCTTTAGAAATATGAAAGAACAACCAACTACTATTAAGCAAAAAATTCTCCCAAAATGTTTAAGCAGAAAAATATCAAAAGAATTACCCAGTCAAAGGATTCTTCCAAAAAGATTTTAAAACTTCTGCTCACAGAGCTTATTCCAGGAGATCCAAAACTCTTGAAACCGATGGAAAGCTTTTATATGTTGTGATAAAAATCTAAATTGCACTTAAACGCATCCTTTATACCAGCTTGTAAGGAAGACGCCAAGAAAGATTACATTCAAATTTGGTAGGCTATAACTTGGTTGGTTGTCACAAATGTAGAAAATTGGTTTGGTTGCCAAAAATGTAGACATTTTTCATTTTAGAAGATTTTTAAGAAGGGTGTGGAAAAAATAAACTGTGTGAAGAGTGTTAAAACAGAATCTTCACAGCAAAACCACTAAAATGCTGACTTTGAAATCCTATTGTTGTATGGTGGTTCTGAAATCAGAAATAGCAAGACGGTTAATGTATTTGTGATGAATATATGTTCTTAAGAAGTTAAAAGGATAGTCATGATCTAAGCAGCATTGGAAGAATTTCTTGATATTATTAAATTTATCTATTTTGTTGGTAGTTAATTTATCATTCCTAAGTAAAAAATTCAAAACAATATTTCTGTAAATTGATAGATGCAAATTGCTGTTCCATACAGGAATTTTAATTACATGGAAACTAAAAGAATCTATTTTGTCATAAATGTTACAGACTACTCTATTGTCAATAAGATGCAAGTCTAAATCTAGGAATTCAACCATATTAGAGTTAAAATTAGTTTTAAGAAGGTTGAGATTGTCAGGGTAGAACATAATATTTGGTTTGAATTCACTATTTATACCAAAAATTATTATATCATCTATATAACGGTAAAGTAAGAAAGATTCATCAAAAATATGATCAATTTCAAAAAAATGTAAATATAGGTTAGCTAAACTATTACTGGCATGACCACCCTGAGGTAATCCTCTGATCTGTTTAAAAAGATTTTGATCAAATGCTATGAAATTTTCTTGTAAAACAAGATTAACCAGGATGTCAAATTTTTCCTTTTTCATTGAATTATGCAATTCATATTTATCATAAATTAAATGTAGAACTCTAATCATATCATCTATATCAATAGAATTAAAAAGGTCCTCGAAGTCAAAGCCGTGCATGGAAAAAACTGTCATATCCTTCGTGAATCTAACAATCTCTAAGCTATTTTTAATTATTGCTGTGTGTTGAAAGCTATCGATAGTATTTTGAAGAAGGAATTGTAAAATCTTCCCAGACTTCGTTATATATGTATTATACCCATTAGTAATACTACGGAATTTTATTGGATTTTTGTGGAATTTTGGTGTTAAAAAAATGCGTGGGTATTTAATAGTTTTGAGATGAATATTTAATCTTTTGTTTAAAGCCAAAAGACGATTATCATCTTCTCTATTGCTGTGAATCGACTTTTGAAATGCATTATTCTTTAAAATATGATCACTTAATAATTTACTATAAAAATATTTACATATTATTGCATAATTAGCAGATACTTTATCAACATAAGTTATCACGAAATCCTTTTGAATATTATCTATTGATACTTTAAGGTCTTTATACATAATTTCATTTTCAACGTTGAAATCCAATTTTCCAATTTTTATTGCAACAAGAGATCTAAATTGATTGAATGCTTCTATCGGCATTCCGTATTTAATAGCCATTTTAAGGTAGAAAGTATCCAAATCTCTAGTGATTTGTTTTACAACGTTGGGTTTATTTTTTGTGATCATAAGTCTAAAGCCAGTATCTTTTTTCATAAAATTTCTCAATAAATCCTCTTTTACAATGCCAAGGTCTCCAGTGACAACGTGCTGATGATATTCATCGATATAAGCACAATACAAATACCATTTACACTGCTCCGGACATAGGAGCTCCGAAACTAGATTATAACTGAAAATAAATCTACCAATTTTCTTGTTATATTTGAAAGCCTTTTTAATAATAATATTTTAATAGGAAAAAAGGATTGATATTTCTGAAATATACCTGAAAAATTAATATATAAATATATATATATATATATATATATATATATATGTGTGTGTGTGTGTGTGTGTGTATGTGTGTGAGCGTGTGCTTGTGTATGTGTGTGTAATATTTCCCTTTAAGTAAAATTTAGTTGCTGTCCAGCATCAAATATTGCTCCATAACTTGTTAAAAATGCAGGTAAAGCTTTGGACTTTTGCAGGCATGTTTATGAAGATTCAAGGTATAAAATAATCCAATAAAAAAATTTGATTATTTGATGAATTTTAGGGTACTATATCACCTTAATATCTAACAAATATTAGAATTTTAAATTCCATGTCTTTATAAACAAAAGATCTTAGGGAAAACAAATGTATACTTAGAAAAAAAAGTCATTTAAAAAATGAGTGACATTACTTAAATATATAAAATGATTGTAAAATATCCGTAAGAGTTAAATTAATATTTTTAACAGGATTTCAGAATATGTAATTAATTACTTAGAGACTTATGAAATATTTAAGAATTTTGATATACATGTTACCGGCAAAGTATGAAATCCGGCATTCTATACAATGCCTAAATCTAGCCGGCAATGTATGAAATGATTCCTATTTCACACATTGCCTAGGCATTTTATAGATTGCCTAATGAGAACCCCGCAAAGTATGAAATACATCTCAAATTCATTTCGAATATTGTCAATTGGCAAGACATAAAACTTGTAACGCGTGTCTCAGGCTCAGAATCTGTTATTTGTTCATATTGCTGTTTGTTCGGAAATGTCAAAATACTCAATTTTACTTAAACTTGTTCAACAAAAATTGTTTTTTTTCTGTGCTACCAGAAAATGGAGAAGCAAGCTATAGTGTGGGAGAAAGTGCCATGGTCTATAGCAAGGGTCGGCTACCTATGACACACGTGCCATATGTGGCACGTGGTACAATTCTCAGTGGCGCTTTGCACTACTCAAAAAATTTGTAAATGTTTGAATTGTTTCAAATGCTCTACTTTGTGGTTCGCTGAATCATATTGGTATATTGGTTTGACACGCAACTGCTAAAAGGTTGCCGACACATGGTCCATAGACATGAAACAACTATTCAACGGTTAAATGCCCACAATTCGAGTTGATGCTCCAAAAAAAAGTTTTTTCTTAACTGGAATTACTTACTAGAAGTTAATAACTGATATAAAAAATGCTAAAATGACTACTAAGAATTAATCTAGGGACTATTGGTTGCTGAATAGCTATGATGTGATGTTTGCGGAAAATAAAAGTAAACTCTTTTAAACTGTTAAAGAAGGTGTTAGTACCATAAAACAGTGGTACGCAAACCTTGACCCATGGATCAAAGGGTATCAGGTTTAGAAGCAGTATATTTACTGAGGTGTATTTTTCTCGTGTTTCGGCAACTTTCAATGGAAACCACTTTATATTTTATGTAAAATCATTTTATAGTTATTTTTTGGTGCAACTGAATTTTACTCTGAAGGCATGTTTAAATACAAATGAATTATAAAATCAAAACAATTTAAAATACAAATAATCAACGTCCCACCCTCAGTGGGCCGCAGTAAAATTATGAAACGTTGACCGGTCCGCAAGAGAAATCTGTTGGGAAGAACTGCTTTGCAGTATTACGTCACGGATTCTCCCCCCCCCCCAACTGTACATCCACCTACGGAAAACTTGCCAGAAAAAACAGAAAATTATTTTTAAAAGGTATTGTAGTACAAAACTTTAATTTTTTTTCCGAATGCCAATATATTGGCTAATGTAATGAGTGAGAAATAGGATGGTTTCTATCAACTTGAAACTTCTGAAGGAATTTTAATACAAGAATATGCAAAATCAGAATTTAACACTAATTTTTTTTTAATGGCAGTCTCATTATTTTGTCAGAATAACATTTGTACTTTTTGGAATGTAAGTTATTGATTTTTTATATCCTTATCATGACTTTTTTCATACTTTGCCCAAATAGCTTTAGGCATTCTATACAATGCCTAGGTAAAGTATGTAATAAATCTCATATTTCATACTTTGCCTAAAAACGTCCGGCATTGTATAGAATTCCTAGGCATTGTATAGAATGCCGGCATTTCATACTTTGCCGGTAACATATATAACTCAAAATGTAAATAGCGAAATTACTAACCTCATATTCTGTTGAATGATTGAAGAGATCTTCAAAACTGTTTATCATTTAATTTTGAAACGGGTATTTATATATTCTGTGAAGTGCATGCAACGCGTTCAAAACAATGACCTGAAGAATGGGTATTTCCCCATTCAAAGGGAAAAGTCCCGTTTTCTTGAATGAATGAATGATAAGCGCGATTTCATTTTTTGCAGCTTAGTTACATTACTATTTTAGGTTTCGAATTCTTTGTTTAGGTACCGAGTTTCACAGCTCGCTTCTTTGAAACATAAAAACAATGATAACAAATACTTCAATTCTGATAAGAAAACAAAGCGTAAATACATTTTATGCTGGTTTTAAGGGCTGGTGTTTGATAAGATATAATACTTCACTTTGAAGACATGTAATTATCTAATTTGACACCGATTGGCGTCGTCAGTAGCAGATACCAAATAGTTAATTGGAAACCAGCAACAGTTTCTGTCATGGAAAATTTTAATCCTGATGGGTAGAAGTGAAAGAATTTAAATTAAAATAGTTTTTGTAAAATATTATTGGAAACAAATACAATTAAGTAGGAACAAACACAATGAATACAATTTGAAAGACGAACAAATTCATAAATTAAAAAAGATGTATGAAAAAAAGGTGCTAAAAATTTTGATTTATTTTAATAAACCATCAATGGGTATGGAGGATTTAAAGTTTTGGAGTTTTCAAGGATAAACATTTGTCGTAAAACGTGAAAAAAAACTGAAAACAATACTGATTAATGCGAAATAATTTTACTATTCATCTATTCTTAAGAATTATATTTTGTTTGAGTGTGTGAACCGAACGTAATAACTTCAAAAAAAGTAGTTATTTTAATTATGACTAAAGATTAAAAATGAAAAAAAAAATAGATTTTTAAGGCAACAATTTTATTTTAGTTATTAATTGTTTAAAAATTTTATTTTCATGCTATAAATAGAACATTTAAGCTCCTTAACCTTAGAATAATAAATTATTGTTAAAAATATCATATTTCATTATTTCGAAAAATTGAACTTTTTCAAGTAAATTATTATTTAAAAGCAGTTATCTAAATTATTAACGTTTTCTTAAAAATAAAAAAAAGCAATGTGTGTTTGTGCTTATAATCGCACAATGGAAGTGACGATTTCTGATTTCTTCTTGGCAAGATAATCCAATTAGCCGGATGCACAACAATTTCTCTTACGAGAATTTCGTATGAGGGAGTTAAGTATTTCTTTCTTTTTTAGCCCATTCATCAGTGGATTTCTTTATTTCATCGATTTTTTGTAAAGAGTAACGTTTAAATAATTACGTACTCTTATATAATTATATATGGTTATATATGATGTAAATATTAATTAGTCTAATAATTTAAAGATATTAAATGTAAATTACTTATGTAGATTATATTTATATAGTATATATATAGGCTTATATGGTACTTACGTACTATGCGAATGTTTAAGATAATTCGCCAAATTGAAAACCCTGATTTTTCAAGTGTCGTTCACTATGAATCGGCATCTTTAATTAGTTAGTACTTTTCACAATTAATGCTTTTATTTTTTCGTAATCTCTTAGATACTATCACTAATGAAAACCAAAATATTGACATTTTCCTCGACAATTAACTTCATTAAAATTTCAGATTTTAATTTTTTTGAAATATTTCTGTGTTTAATACTGTATCGAAAAATAGATAGCATTTTTTGTTTATTCTTATCTTTGATCTCCTACATACCATTTTTTTTAAAATTATTGCCAATATTACTCTCCTCTACACTCGTTCACTCGCTGGAGTTGAGTGGACATGAGCTGTATGATGGTAATATTTAAATAAAGAAAATAAAACTTCACTCGAAAAGTAATCATGAATTTTTTAATTAAAAGAAAAACGTGTCTAAAAAGTTTTCAATTCAAAACTAAACGATCGTCGCTGACCCGAATCCGATTACCGACTGGAGCCGAAATGATCCCAATGATCGTAAGGCAGCCGAACCTGACATTTAATTTAGAATGACACTTTAGCAAAACGCGCCAAAAGAAGGTATAACTTCAAAAACTGTACTCAGATTACTGATATGCCTATTATGTGTTTAATAATGTTTTAAATGTAATGGCTGTATTGATTGAGATGCTTTGTAATACACTTTATTATGAGAAAAATGCTTTATTTTCATTTTAATTATGAATTCCCAGAAACAAATTTTAAAATTTAAATTACTTATTAGAAACTCAATTTTATCAGTAGTTATCATTTTAATTTATGGCAGTGATTCATTGAATAGATATTTTTTTCAAATACTTCTGAAATCATATTTGAATTTTCTTAAATATATTTTCCTTTATTATTATCAGTTTTTGTCAATTTTTTAATTTTTTTTATTTTTGTGAGAAAATACAAGGTTGAAAAAGATGTCTAATGGAATGAAAGAAAAGACATAATAAAGAAAACATTTTCTTCTTCAGCAACAACAGAATAGTTTCATGCTTTCTGAAAAATAGTGAAACCAAAGGGAAATGTGATAAAAAATAGCCTTTCACGAAACAAAAGACAGGCAATAGAAGGATAAATGCAATAAATCAGAAGGTACAGGCTAATTTATCTCTTGTTTGTTATAGGATGCGTTGATATACAGAGCGTTTAGAAATAACGGTGCAGTGGTTAAATTACAGACAAAGCTCCATATAGGGAACCTCTATTTAGCGAATTTATCTATTTGGCGAACTTTTCCCTAGAACCAAGACCATTTTAATATTTTCTTCATAAAACAACTTCCAAGTAGCGAAGTGCATTTTATATTTACGAAATTTTCTCCTCTAATTCTATATTTCCCTTCCCAATTTTCAAAAAAAATTCTACACTTTTTTTCAAATTATTTTTTTAGCACATTTTATCGCTATAAATAACCTTGAACTGTTTTTAACGGGTACCTAACTCACCTAGAGCAACGAAATTGCCGTAAGTATTCAAACAAAAAACACACAAAAAAATTAACAGATTTTATCAGAAATTTAATGTAACGAGACGCATGCGGTAGTATATGCTTAAAATTATTGGCTACAATATATTGTATGTTTAAAATTACTTATGGGCTTGAAATTAAAAAAACAATGATGTTCAAAAATTCTCATTAATTCTAATATAAAACTATTTTTTTAAATTTGAAGATACAGAGTAATATATGAAATAAATAGATACTAATTTTCCAAAAAAAATGTGAGAGAGAGAATAATAACTTTTTTTTATATATAATATATAGTTTTTATGAATTTAAAATTTGCTTTATATGGTCCCAAAAGTATGTTAAAAAGACGAATCTCCATTTAACGAACTTTCCATATCACGAACTTTTTTTCGGGATTTAGAGACTTCTTTAATTGCATGTCCGATCACAGTAGTATTTAAGAAAGTGAAATTTGAATTGTGTATCATATGGTTTCTGTAAGATTTCTAAAACGTTTAAGCCCAAATATTTAAAGTAGTTTATAAGCAGCTTAATTTTTGTCATAAAGAATAATTTTTATCGCTTCTTTTTTGTTGGAACTATACTGTCTATACGATTTCGTTCCATCCTTGGAGTGAAAAATATTTAGCCAAACTAATACCATGTCAGAGTTCCTATAATTTAACGAAGACTACAGGTAAATAATTTTTGAGCAATTGAAAGCTTAGTAGTTATAAGTACAGAGATTTAATTGAAAACAGTAATCGTGAATCTGACAATAAAGTTTAAATTTGATTCTGTCATAAACCACAATTTAAAAAAAATATTTTAAAAATGAGTTGATTTATTCATGCGGAGAATTAGTTTATGTGAAATTGATATTAAGAACGAATTATTGTCTCTAATTGCTGCTTTAAATAAATATCATTTAGATAAAACAATATTATTATATATTTAATATTATTACATTAAAATCTTACACCACATTTTTTTCGCAGAAAGAATTTTTTTTAGAAATATGTTGCATGGCAAGGCACAATCTTCCCCAATTTTTGAAGTATGCTGATTCCAAGAACTCTTTTATACATATTGGCAACAAAGACTGTAGTTTAAACATTCAAAGTTACGTTCATAATTATAAGACAACTCCCTAGAAATCTTGATATATCAAGTAAGTTTTTCAAAAAGATAATTTTTTTGAACCGAGTAACTTAAAATTCCTGTAAGGGAAAAAAACGTCTAAAAAGATGGTCATATATTATTTTGAACCTAAGTTCAGTCTTATGCAAAGCTTTTAATTGTTCAACAGAATTGTATAGCTGAAGCATAGTAAAGAGAGATAAAAGAATAGCAGAGAAATATAGACAGTCATTATCATTATATTTCCAGTCATTTAGAAATTTATATAAACGCAAAATGGCAGTAAAAACTGAAACTGTTATAAAATATTTAAAGTTCACGATATAATTAAGGTGAAAGTTAACTTTCAACTTCCTCGGAAAACAAAGTGTTTTTAAATTAAACTGCAACGACAAAATTTATTGAAACATGAACTTATAATTTCTTTTGAAGAAGTATGGCAATCTCTTTTCTTCGTATAGTATAATAATAAATATAATGTTTGAGACTAATTAACCACTTATTTGTGAGAGGGGAAAATGATACACACACACATGGGAAATTTCTCTTTAGAGTATATATGCTGGTTACATGAGTTTATGCAACAATTTCAATATTTAAAAGTTCTAACTATACCCATAAATAATAATTTTTATTCACAAGTACGCATATTTTTGAAGTTTCTACTATGCTTAATCGGACAATTAGACTTCGAGTTTCGAAATAGTTCTCGAAACAACTTAAAATTAAAAAAAATTAAATGTTCAATTAATAAAGGAGTTCAGATAATGGAAACTTGATCCCCTGAAGAAATAATAAAGAAAAGCGAGAGTATAGTGAATACAGCCTATATAAATCATTTGACATTTTATCTCTAAATAAATAAAAGCGATATATATATATATATATATATAAATGTTATGTTGGTTTGTGTACGCTTCCATAACTCAAAAAGTTCTGCATGGATTTATCTGAAATTTTGACACAACGTTGCATTTGACTCCGGTCAGGTTCTTATGTACTTTTTATTTTGAGATACTCTAAATTTTTTTAATTAAATTTTTAAGTGATTTTTTGGTGTTATAACATCATACAATGTCATGATTCGCTCTGAATGCGATGATTTAAGCTTTACACACAGTTTTTTCTGAATTATTACATATTTTTACAATAGTTATGTTTATTAGTTGTTATATTTATCTATTTTTTTGTTCTTTGATATGTATAATTGGGATTAATTTTCGAATCATTTTTTTTTTAAATTATTCTTTCAACAACTCAAATTTTGTTTTGTAGTATTCCAATAGCTAACGCGTGATAAACATTTTTTAAATTTCATTTGATGTTATTATTGAAATACAGGTTAGGGTTTCTGATATATATCATTTTTTAACAGAATACAGATTTTGGTTTGCTTGGTACTTACTTATTAATTGACGGGGTTTTAAATAAGTTAGTTTTTTTTTCTATTTTAAACAATGTTTTAAATTTTATTCGATGTTATTATTGAAATACAGGTTAGGTTTCCTGATGTATAATTTCAGTCATCAAAATATTAAACCATACTTTTGTTTTCAATGACTTTTTAAAATTTAAATTTATGTTATAACCTTGTTAGTGACTTCTTTCCATTAGTAATTTGTTAACAGAATACTCGAAGTTATTACGGTTTGCTTGGTACTTATTGCAACAATCACCAACGTTCAAAATAACTCTCCAAGATGGCAACCCTGATCTCCTATGTGTTGTATGAGTTGAATTGGCAATCATGCGCTTCATTTCATATAATGTCACTAATAGGTTCTGTTTGCTTTTGTCAGGGACATAGCTACCGCTGTATCAGCCGTACCAATGATACAAGGCCCCAATCCGTGTTACTACAGTCTCACTACCACGGTGCTCATATCTGAAAAATGCCCCAACCCCAAAGGAATTTTAATGCAGGTCTTACTCAGAGCTGTTTTGCAATTTCGTATGTTTTTAATTTAACCTTTTTAAGTGTAGTCAATCGGCTTCAGTACACAAAATTGCCTTGCAGAAAATAGAACTTAGGTCATCATACTGCACACACACACACACACACAAGCAAAAGCAGTGTTGGTAGTAATTACATATCAAAATTGCTCGAATACCTGTTGAGGAAGCAGGGGGTCGTAAGATTGCAATTATTTTTGATATTTATGTACTATTGCAGCAATCACCGGCGTTCAAATAACTCGTCAATTTGGCAACCCCAATTTCGCATGTGATGTATGCGCTAAATTGGCAATCATGTGCTTTGTTTCCTATAATGTCACCAATAGGTTGCGATAATACATAAGTACCTTTAAACAGACTGACTGCAACACACCAATTTGGCGTGATTTCAAAATCATGCCAAAAACAAATAGCGTGCCAATATGAAATTAATCTTGTGGATGTTATTTTAGCCTTTTTTATCTTTCTTTCCAGTAATCCTTAATTCACAATTGGCTGGATGGACCAGCCCTTTTTTCCATTTAACCAGACAGAGCCACAGCAACGCGTGGCAGGGTACAGCTAGTATATATATATACGAAAGTATATATCTTAACTAGAGTAAACTACCATTTTTTAAAAAAAATTTCCCTACATATAAAATTGATAAATGATATCCTAATTTTAGTGCTGGAATTAACAAAACGAGTTTTTACGAGTTAATTATTGTGTAATAAATTATTAAATTGGTGAATTTTAGCCTTAGTAGTAAAATCATGGCTTCAGAAACACTGATGTGATTAAAGTAATTAATTTGATATTTTTTGTTCTACGCAGTATTTAACAAGAGTATTATAATTTTTGGACTTTCAACTCTATAAGTTCTGGGAAACTACGTATCTGTTACGTTGTATATAATTTATAATAATCTTTAAAAAACTTGATTAATGTATATTACTATTCCAAAAAGTTAGTTTAACAATTCTTAAATATTAGAATCATCTCTCTTGTTATGTTTGTGTGTGATATATGTAATAAATCTCTTAAACATTCTTTCGAGGGATATTATTTCATAATGATCTTAAGCCGAGCAAAGGATTTCGTGATAGTTAATTTTTAGTTTTACCTGCCTATCGAGAAATAAATACAACCTTATCTCCCCCACCCACCCGAAAAAAAGTTAGCTTTTTAAAATCAAAATATTGTATCACCCACGTATTCGGACCAATAAAAAAATAGAATTATCTGAAATCATGATTCTGGAACAGCTTCCGGTTCACTATGGCTATAAACAGACGAGATATCGGGAGCGAACAAAGGCTGCTTTTATGAACTTTCTACGTAAATAAATAAACGTGAATCTATAAATACCATGCCTTCCTTGACTGAAAAAACCAAAAATATGTGAATACCAAACAGCCGTAATCTCATGTACGTAACTTATATATAAGTTATTATTATATATATTATGTGCGAATATATTATGTGGACAATATTTCCGCACCGGTTCTGCCTGAATTTTAATCGCTTGTTCCTGAATTTTGGTCCATAATTACAATCACTTGTTCCAGAAGTGAAGTCCGGAATCTCTCCTTTATGTCTCGGTTTTTATAGGAAACGGAGACCGGAAGTTCAAAACTCACATGACTTCCGAACTGATTGGTCCATATTTTCGGGTGATGTTCGTTATGTAATTTTAATTTAAATACTCTGAGGTGTTAATTTCAAAAAGTTAAAGTTAAGATTATATCCCGTTATGCGATTAAAGTTACTTATACTTATTAAAGTTAACAGTTGCTTATTTACGTAAAGTCCTGGAGGATCAGGGCCATTATAAATTAAAAACTGTACAGATGAACTTAAAGCGAATTATTATATGCATATATATTTCCAATTTAAAATAGGTTTTATAAGTATATGACTTACAAACTGTAACTAAATCTTTTTTGCAGATTAAAATATTTTTAAATCCTTCAGAATAATTCAGTCATTCTTCTTTCTTTTGGACAAAAATGTTTGGGATACTCACATGGAAGTTTTTTTTCCATATATTCATTCTTTAGCTAACCTTATGGATCAGAAAATGATGAGTGGAACGAAAACAAAATCTACCTATAATTTCTGAATATCATGCATGAGGAAACTTTTTCATCGTACTCACATAAAATTGAAATATAAAGACAAATTCTGTTTCATAATAAGAAAAAATACTTTAACCTTAGATGAAAATAGTACAGTTTTATAAATAGACTATGTTTATTGGATACATATATATTGATGTTATTAAGCGAAGGATAAGATGTCACAAAATAAATAGAAATATACAATTTATTTTAGTGTTTACCTACTATGTATTTCTTGAAGCTATTGTTTGTTTATTGGAAATAAATCTATGATAGACACGATTGTACCATTCACATATTTTTTCGCTTGATAACTGGTTTACGTAAGTTGACATTCAATAAATATGCTTGAAAACATTGTATTTCTTATGCTTATTTAATTACTGTAAATAAAATGATAAGAAATGTGATTCTGGAGCTTTCTTATATATTTTTATTTTAAATAAAAGTAGCGTGAAAAAGTAACCTTACACATTATTCTTAAGGCTCTCGTTTTAAGCAGTTCCATAAATATTTCAAGTTTGTGTAATTAACGACTGAAACTTTATAAGAAAATACATTTAATTACCTTCAATCGTTTAAAATGTTCTATTTTTATTGCGCTGGTATTGTAAAAGCACATTATAATGCACTGTGTATCAATACTATTTAAACATTTTTTTCGTTTCAAAGTGGATATCAATGCAATAGTCAATAGCTTGATTAAATAAAACAAATATTTAAAACCGAAAGCATTAAATAAGGATGTTTGTTTCCTCATACTTTCATATGACAAAAATATGTCAATAAAAATAATAATAAAATAAATTATGGAAATTGCTGACCTTTAAACTTATTACCTTTTTCAAATTCTATACAGAATCTTTTATATTTATTTGTTTATGCATATAACATTCTGTTTTTAAAAACCCTGAAATTTTTAAAGATCAAATTAAACACAGTTGAAGTCTTAAGTACAGACATAGTGTTTTCTTAATTGGTAGTGGAAATGTTATTTATATATATGCCACGCACACGCGCATAAATATGCGTGAGGGTGTGCGTGTTATGATTAACTATTAGATTAACATTAGATGTATTATGCCACTCATTTTTCTAATTTATAGATATATGTTAACAACGCCATCTAAAGGAAAAAATTTTAAACGACTTTAATCTAAAAAGGAAAATTTAACATATTTCAAATAATTTAGTTTAAAAAGAAATAAAAATAAAAATATGTGTTATTTATTTTTCAAAAAGCTTTAATAAAGTAAGTAGTTATTCCAAGTGTTTTTGAAAATATAAGAGAATATACATTGGGAAATATTGGCGCATGTGCAAACATAGATCTTCCTAACATTTAATAACAAAAGAATTTTAAAAATAAAAATTATTTTTAATATTTGAAAAATTAAGTATATTTACGCATGCAATATGTATAGAATTTGAGTTTTGATTGATTTAATTTAATTAAATAATAAAGAGTTTTTGGAAAAATTCCAATTTTTTTTTATATATACAAATTTAAAATTTTAAAACTTTAATGTATAAAGATAAAACAAAAAACTCTTGGCAATGTGCAATTGTGAAAAACATCGTTTTCAGTTTTTTTTCTCTTTCGCCGTAAGCTACAAATTAAAACGAAAATGCGTATCAGAGTATAGAAACATTTTTTTAAAAAATAATCACTAATGCTTATTGCTACCAGCAATTTGAATTAATATAGTTACAGCTAAATATTCCATTATTAAAAAAAATTAAGTTGTAAAAAAATATATCTTAATCTTTGAATTCTACTGAGAGAAAATTCTACTGAGCATAGTTAACCTCATATGTTCACATTGAAGTGCAAATTATAAATAACATTAAATATGTTTCATAAATAACGATGAAAGATTTTCTTGAAGTGCACTTAGCGTTTTGTTTTATTAATTTTTGGTGGAATGCGTCGACACCTTAGTTCATTACAATTATCGACTTTGGTATTGTCTCTGTGTCGTATTTCTGTATTACGATATATATATATATATATATATATATATATATAATCATATAAAATATTTTTTCATTCAATTCATCCAGTCTCTATCAAGGATAATATCTAAGTAATTATACCTTGTAAAACAACATGAATTAAATAAAAGTATTATTTAATTTGAATGAAAATGTAAGCTGCAAAAGTTTTATTCATAAAATAACCGAATATTAATTTTTCTTATATAAAAAAAATCGTCTTACTAAAGTTAAATTAAGGAAATCAAGTTTTTTTTTAAGTATTCAGTTTATTTAAAGCTATTTATCATTACCGAAATTTTAATCGAAAATTCATAAAACATATTTTAAAACAAAGGTTGATTTTTTATAGAGATTTTGTGAAGTGTTTATATCTAGAAGTTTTTCTTTTGAAGTGTTTGTTTCTTCAAACCGAAAGTCCAAAATATGAAACTGATAATGAATCGAGAAGTACTTAACTAGAGTGAAACCATTATCTTTAGAAACGAAACTATTCACAAGCAACATTATTTGAAACTAATTCTTAAAATCTAAATAAATGTATCCTAATGATCTATTGTTTATGGATATGAAATAAGAATTTATATATATGTATATACTAGCTAACCCGGCACAAACGTCGTTTTGCCATATAAATTATGTCTAGTGAATATTTTGGTTGTCAAATAAAAAATAACTAACTCATTGTAAGTGTGTGGGTATGTGGTATATGACTGAAAGAGGAATGGAGCGCTGTGAACGATGACGGCCTATAAAAAGTAACAAAACACCAAACATTCATTTTTTTTAATTCTTTGCACTTTTATTATTTTAACTAATAAATTTCAAATTAATCTTTATCACAAATTATGACAATTAAAAAATAGCATTAACAGTATTTTACTGCAATGGAGTTTACGATATTTTTTAATGAGTAAACAACACCAACACAAACAAACTAGATGGTTTACCCTCGCGCGAACATGCCGTATTCCATAGTCCGTGTAAAGAACACGGTGTGCCCAAATCTAAGCCATAAACAGATTTCGTTTGGCCATGAGACTTATTGATTGTCATTGCGAATGCCAATCTAATTGGAAATTGAATCCGTTTGAATTCAATTGGCACATCTGTGGGAATAATAGGGATTCGTGGTAGTAATGCAGCTTCTTCTCGGAACTTGTCATTCAAAATGCTAGCTTCGACAACGTTTTCAATCAATTTTTTCATGACTAATCGCGTGCCATTGCACAACCGTGGTGGGTTTAAATTACGAAGCAAAATAACCGGAGATCCACACGCACTGAGTATTACAGATTTACTAATTGCGTTTACTAATAAATAAACTAATAAATATAAGTATAAATGTCTGAAAATAAGCAGAAAAAGTTTATACAGGTAACACAATAGTTGTTGTTGGCAAGAGCTTGTGACACGTGTTGAAAACTATTGATTTATATGAGATCACTTAATTAACTGAACGTGAGAACTATCTTGAGCAAAATGGGAATAAATAATTATAGCACTGCAAATTGATGATACATTTAGTATAAGAAAATACTTAATATGAGAGTTGCACTGAGAAAGTAAAATGATAAGTATAAGCATCACTGATACGGTTGATGCGCAGTCAATAATAATGGCCGAAAATGGTTTAGGCGCTAAACTTGAGTGAAAGCTTATTATATGAGAAATACAGGAGACCGGCTTCTTTCCCATCCCTACTCTGTGCTGTTTACGGGGTGAGAAGTGACACTGGTAGATGCCTGGCGGGAATAACTGATCAAGTGGTAACTGATAAATTATCGAATCAAGAGTAGAAAATTATTAAAGTAGTAATATCGCCATAAAAAATAGGCGTTGGTGGTAGAAAAGTAAAAGTTTAGGATTGTTTGTATTTTTTAATGTCGAATCATTAAAAAAACTTTAAAAAATTTTATCCAAAAAAGAAAAAAAGAAAAATTTAGGGTGGACCACCCTTATCACTTAGGAATATAAAAAAAAACAGTTTACGTCCTATTCTCAGACCTAATGAATATACGCACAAAATTTCATAAGAATCGGTCTAACCGTTTCATTTGTCTCGTATCACTTATTTGAAATAATGCTAACGAAGTAAAAGCGATTAAGTTTTATGCAAATATTTTAGACATTTTGTTTTTTTAAACCTGCAATATATAAATTTTTGACTCTTAAAATGTGCAGAAAAAATGGGGAAAAATACTTTTCACTCGCCAAATTTGGTGATTTTTGATTTGTTATAGACACCCATTTTGATATTGTAACCTATGCAGAGTGATTTGGATGGTGGAATAGAGAAAAGTCGCACATTTGGCGCGAAACCTATTTTCGACTTTAAGCGAAACAACAGAGATGGGTTTTATGGTTTTTAATTAATATCTTCTCAACTAATTGCAATATCGGAATGAAAAATAGTTTACGTCCTATTCTCAGAAATACTGAATTTACGCACAGAATTTCATAAGAATCGGTCTAGTCGTTTCGGAGGAGATTGGTTACAAACACTGTGACAGGAGAATTTTACATATTAGATATTACAAAAATATACAAAAAATAGTTATAAACCTAAGATAACTATAGTCATGATACACTCATGTCCATAAATTAAGGATAATGAAGTTCAGGCAAAGAAAGAGACAGAAGCAAAACAAATTTGACTTATTTGTAAAGTCTATTTATTAAACAAAAAGTAAAGAGCAAAAAAGATGCTATATGTTTGACATAATTAATACAAATTGCGATTTTTACTCCCTGGAGCAAATTTCAAAAAATAACCTATTTTCAAAAAAAAGTATAACATAGTTAGTATAATGGTAAATACGGAGAATATCTCCTGGACGATGCAATACAGGCCTTACAAAGCCTACGCATGCAGAGTATCAAATTATCAATCTGATCTTGGGGAATATTACACCACTCATCAAGCAATGCCCTCCGAAGTTCCAGTAGACAGGTGGGAGGGGGTTGACGGGCTGCAATTCGTCGTCCAAGTATATCCCACACATGCTCTATTGGATTCAAGTCCGGTAAATATGCTGGCCAATCCAAACGGGTGATATCCTCCGATTGAAGGCATTCGTCTACAATGCTTGCACGGTGAGGTCGGCCGTTGTCATCCATAAACAGAAATTCAACACACATGGCGCCCCGAAACAAACGTACATGTTGTCCCAGAATGACATCCCGATAGATGTGGCCTGTCATTGTTACACTATGAACATGCAGGTCAGTTCTGGAACCAAGAATATTTCCTCCCCAAACGAGCCATCCTTTAGAACCGTAACGGTGTCGTTCAATGGTGTTCTCTTAGTGATAACGGGTACCTGGCGCTCTCCATATGAAAGTCTGGCGAGAATTAGACAGCAAACTAAACCTGGACTCGTAGGAAAACATCACACAAGAACACTGTTGCGATGTCCACAATGCATGCTCTCTACTCCAGGTTAATCGCAGGCGACAATGAGTTGCGGTAAGGGGAACACATCTGACAGGCCTACGAGCATATAGACCAATGTGCCCTAAGCGTCTGTACACGGTCTGCCTTGAAACTGTCGTACCGTTAGCTGAAGAGAGCTGACAAGACAGGTCTGATGCTGTGCTCCGTCTGTTTCTTTTGGCAGTAACTGCCAAATACCGGTCCTCATTCGGCGTTGTAACTCGGGGGCGACCTGTGCTGTAACATCTACTCACATTACCATCATCTTGGAATCGTTGCCAAAGCCTGTAAATGACACTCTGAGCGATTTCAAGTTCCTCGGATACTTCCCGCTGGGTACGTCCACATTCCAGTCGTCCAATAATTCTACCACGTAAAAAATCATCCAAATGCTTCTTTTGTGCCATAACTATGCGGGTATTGCACTGAAAGGCTTTTAAAGCGCTTGTGAACAATTTTACTTCTTTGTCACTATTCCTTGTATACCCCTCTCTTACACTCTCGTCATTGTGACGTACTATCCGCGCCATCTGGTGGTTTCCTGTAATTTACATATTCTTCTTCAAGATGTGTGTGATAATTCTACAGGTGAAAATTTTATTTTAGAGTTCAATTTCTGTGTGATTCTGAATTATCCTTAATTTATGGACATGAGTGTAGAATAGTTTCAGCCGCAGTAGTACTAGATCAAAATCCTTGCCTTAGGAACCAGGATTGCAGGTTTAAAGAATATTTTTCGCCCAGCAAACCTTCACCTGATTTTGCCAATACTCTGGGCCATAGGGAAAGCAAGAAGTTTCTGGAGTATTTTAACTAGTATTAGAAATAAAATTATAATCTTTTAATGTAAAACGATAATATTATAGCCTATAATCATCGCTAAAATATTTTTAAATCAAAGTAAAAACTATTAGATAAAGACTTACCACTTGAGTACAGCAAAAAACATATTCCCGGGCAATGGGCAATAACAGTAACGCATAAAATTATTAAGTTTTGATAAAATAACATTAATACTATATATATACATACACTAGTGTCCAAAAGTTAAGCATAAATCGTAAAATGTGAAAAAAATGAAGTAAATATTAGTAAAATTATTCCAAATTTCTTGCGGATATTAATTGGATGAAGAAGAAACATTAGGTTCATGGAAAAATTTTCAGTCGACTACGTCCTGCGCGAAACACCGGCGCAGGTCAGAATGCGGATAAACCGATTCACGCAGCATAGGCAGTTCAGACAAGTGTCGAGCAACTACTGTGCGAAAGAATGTTGTTAGCCACCAAACAAGGTAAATGATGGCACAAAGACGTCAATTGGACATGTTTACGAGAGGAAGAATCGTTGGAAATCTGGAATCCTCACGATCACAAACCGAAGTGTCAAGAATTCTGAATGTGGACCAGTCTGTGATCTCAAGACTGTGGCACAGGTTTCAAATAACGGGAGATGTTGTCCGACAACCAGTATCAGGTCGACCAAGTGTCACAACCCCTCGCCAAGAACGGTATCTGGTAATAAATGCGCGACGACAGAGGGGCAGTACTGCCAGAGCACTAGTTTCGGTGCTCACAGCCGCCACAGGAATACGAATTTCAAGACAAACTGTTTACAGGAGACTCAAACATGCTGGCCTGTATGCCAGAAGACCAGTGGTTTGCATTTCCCTTACGTCTGCGCATAAATGCGCTCGTTTGAACTGGACTTTGAAACATTAACATTCGAGTGTGGGAGAGTGGGCCAATGTGATGTTCAGTGACGAGTCCCGGTTTATTCTGAGTAGTGATTCTCGGCGGGTAACGATATGGAGAGAATGTGGAACATGTTTTGAACCAAGAAACATAACGGAAAGATATCATTTTCCATAAAGGGGGTAATGGTATGAGCAGGCATCATGATGAACGGCCGCACAGACCTCCATTTCTTTGACATTGGGTCTATGACTGCTCAAAGATACAGAGATGAAGTTCTTGAGCCTTATGTTTGCTTGTTTCGAGGTGCTGACGGTCCTGACTTCTTATTCATGGATGATAATGCGCCATGTCACCGAGCGGTGCTGATTGATGACTTCCTTGAAACGGAAAACACCCAGAGCATGTCGTGGCCTGCGAACTCCCCTGATTTTAATCCTATCGAGCATGTATGGGATATGCTCGGGAGACCAATTGCAGTCCTTTCGCACCCACCAAGCTCCGTTACAGAACTGAAGAGAGCTCTCCAAGAAGCTTGGAACCGTTTGAGCCCACAACTCATTCATCATCTCATAGCAGGTATGGTAAATCGCTGTGCAGCGTGCCTGGCTGTTAGAGGTGACCACACGCCTTATTAAACTGAAGCATCAGTATTTTATTTAATGTTTTCTTTCATTTTTTCTTTAAAGTGGGAATCCTTGCTAGGCTCAGTTTTCTTTCAAACTGCTACTTTGGTCAATAAAATTAATTATTATCATTCTTTTGATTTGCTTCCTTATTTTATAACCATTTTACACTCGCATATCACGTTTCCTGCCATTATGATTTACATGATTATACGGCATGTAAAAAAAACCTTGAAGTGCCCGTTTGGCTTCAGTGCTCTTGACAAAATTAAATTCCTAAGTTCAATTTTGCATCGTCAGATCTCAGGTGCTGCCCTCTGGGGAGTAAACTGGGAATCATAATTACTTGCGGTAATTGGTATCGCCTATACGGAGCCACACTAAAAAGTGATACCAGCTCCTGGGGAATGTACTATGTCTGCAAAGTTTAAAATACCAATGTGCAGTCGTATTAGAAAAAAAATATTCAAGAATTTTTGGTAAATGTTAAACTTAAACTGTTTAACTGCTTATTCAATTACTATATGAAAGTTTATACTTTATGTATTTTTTTACTAATTAGGTTCTTTTTGGGGGGTTTATATTGTATTCCGAGGTTTCCTTATTGGCCTACCAAGTACAAAGAGGGAAGGTCGGTACCAACAAACTAGTTTAATCCATTTTATTTGGTCCGATGTTTAAAATTACTTTTTTTTTATCTGGGTCTTTTTTTAATTACTGAAATGGAAAGAAAAATTTTCTTATTGGAAAATTTGAAAAAGTGATTTAAATATAAACTCAGCCGTGAAATAAAAAATAAAGGAAACTTTGATCCTCTTACAATTGTTTAAATCATTTTGAGATAAATTATACAAAACACCAAAGTTAGGAGAAGCTAAAAGTTAAATAAAATATTAGCTAAATATATAATATCAGGAAGAGGAAAGAAATTACGATCAACTTCAACTCGAATATTTGTACAATTTAATTTAATCCTTCATTTGAGAATTTATTAGTCTATTCAATTCAAATAATTAAATCTCTTTTTCTTGGTTTTTTTAAACAACGTATAGTTATAGAGAATTTTATAATCTCTACAATCACATTGCACTATTTATTTTATTAGCTATTTTATCCTTTGATTATTTTTATTAAATTAACTATATTACCGTGTAATCTATGCTATTTTATCAAGTTGTGCTTTTCAGTTTATACAGGAAGGGAAGTTTCTTTGAATCTGCTGCTTTCTCACGATAGTAAGTTAAATAAGTTTTCCACCACGCAAAAATAAAAAATAAATAAATAAATAAAAACATAACTATATTATGCCTTTTTATTGATCCTATAAAGGTAATTAATTTATTTTCAATAATATTTAATCCAATTATTTTAATTTCAATCATATTTAAGGTAATTAATTTCATTTTGAATTTTTTTGTGGTCTAAATTTTATATATAATTTATTTGTTTCTTATATTATTTAGCAATGAAGCATTTTGAACAAGCGATAGAAACGACCTGTTGCCACTGGTACAACACACTATCCAAACAAAAAGATGTATACCCGTACAAAAAAGGCTGATTTCGACCAGTATTCTAGCTCTTTCCACATGGATCCAACGGTCATCTCTTCCAGTTTTAAAAGCGACCGCGGTAGTGTACTATTCAAGATCAGGCTCCGACTTGAGGCTGGAATATCATGAGTTCGAACCTGGTACCGCTGAGGGTCCAACCTGCAGAGAAGATAAATACACGTTAAATATATTGAGGCCCAGTCGTCTTGCTGTTGATGTAGTGGGGAAGGTTTGTGGGTGACAGCTTAGGTGTCATCCTCGTCACTTGAACTTGGTTCAAAATTACAAGGTCCGTCACCAATAGCCCTCGTGGAACTTTATTGTGTGACGTTCACTAACTCAAATTTAATACCCTTTTATAAGCTTCACTTGTATGTTACGGAATCTTTGAATTCCATTTTTACCCACTTTAAAAGGTCAGGTTAATTCAAAAGTGTACTCACTTGTCCAGGACCGATGACAATACAATAATTGATTAATTTTGTTCCATTGTTCCGATCAGGATCAACAGGATTACGATTTCTCATTTTCAGATCCTATCCTGCATCTGGCGACTAATTTTAGATCCCATTTCCAGATTTGGCAACTAAAAGATTAAGTTACAAATGAGTTCGATTAGCTATAAAAGGGAGTTCTGGATCCCCTGCACTGTAAAGATATGAAAGTCAAATAAATGCGGTTGGTCAATGGCGAAGGGTACTATGCAGCTTCCCTTTAGACGACGAACCACTTGGGCGGAAGACTGACTAAACCACATACTCTACGAATGTTGTAATGCTAAAGGAAGATGCCTAAAAAGCTGTTGTGGACACAAAATATACCGAAGCCGATTTTCGTGAGATGGTGGAAAGTACCATGTGCTATTATGTAAGAGGCTGCAGTACGTTGAATAGAGGAAATTATTTAAATCGGAATATTTCGAGCCTGAAAGCAAAATTGTCCGATTTTGCTTTGCATAATACAACTCGACATTTTAGAATCTTCATTCCACCAATGCAACAGCCATTGTTGTCCACGCCTATACTAGGTCATGTCTAGTACGTTGCAGGTAGAGAGAGAGAGAGAGAAACCTACTATTGTTCCGTATAACCAAACAAATTGACTCATTCTGACAATATGATACCTCTTGAAGATTAATTATATATAAGGTCTTCAAAGATATCGTAACTTAATTATGATTATGTCTTCAGGGAAATGCACTAAACAGGGAAGATAGACTGTGCATTCCACTTTAACTTTCATTGCCTTAAAAATTTAATTATTTGCATAATTTTCATGAGGAAATTTGAATGATATATTTCGCAATAAGTGGATTAAATATTGAAAGTGCTTTTTTCAACCTGCAGCATTCTTTATTCGTTAGCTATGAAATTCCCAGCTTTGTTCTCAGCACATTATTAGTGCATAAAATAGCTTTTAAAAATTAAAAAAATGACAAAGCGTTGCAAAATAATTGGCTACATTGCGAAAGAAATCCAATTTTAGGGCAAACACTAGTCACCCAAATGATGGAAATAGGTCGGTATCATGTTTTTAAACGATAAAAATAGTCACAGAAAAGATGATATAATGAGAAGGGTTTTTTTTTCTTTTTCAAAGAACCGTTTTACTGAATAATGGAACCGATTCCACTCCCACACTTTACCTTCATTAAATAATTTTCTACTTACTTTTAAACATTAATCCCAAGTTAAACACATTTATTTATAAAACTCGTGCTATCTTCGTGTAAGGTGTGTGCTTCTACATAATATTAAGGGAAAAAATGTTTTTTTCAATTTCTCTTCTTAAGAAAGAGAGAAAGAAATAGCAAAATTATGAATGCATTACATTTGAACAGACAATTCATTTTAAATAAATACACTGTATTCATTAATATACTATTTCTTCTATTCCTAATTTATTCAGAATTAGCCTTTTTCTCATTAATTTTAAATTTTCACCAAATAGGTTCAACTGAAAATTTAGACCTCATACATTATTTTTACTTATGTTACATTATTATCATTAAATTAATCAGTTCCTTTATGAATAAATTAATGATGAATAATTAAGTTTATGTACCACTAAAAGATAATTTTTCCTGTGTTGCTCCATATATTTATTCACTAAAGATCCAAACAGTTGAGAGTCCAAAGCGCGTTTAATGTGTCATGGCTGGAAGTTCTCACGGAAGTTTGAAGCTTTGGTGCCAGTTCCGGCGTTGCGCTCTACTATAGACCGTGTGATAGCGGTCACACGCTGCTTACATCTGAACCCCCTTGTCTACCTGTTACCGGGTAGGTGTGTGGGAGAAACTCAATGATCGACAGACTTGATTTCATTCTAATCAATTTATTATTTCCAAATATCAATCAGGCACAACAACAATCTAATTTAAGTAGATGATTAAATAATAGAGCGTGGAGATGAGATTCTATAACACGGGGATACTACTACAGACCCTCAACTGAATCTAGGATAGCTTGAATATGCTCAAATAGAACTACGTCTCACACTAATAAGCTAACTTCTACTTAATCAAGCTCACAATACCTGTATTTTTTATTATTGGATCCTACGCTGGAAACTTGTAGGTTATCTCTATCGGCTTGACCAATGTCGTTGGATCCATGCTGTGTAATATTTTTCCCGAACAACTCCAGACTTCTAACTAATTCCACTCTCTTTCAATCTTTAACTAACAACTAACTCGCAGACTCTATATTAACTCCTATTTTCCAACTCCAACGTGCCATTTCACAAACTCGTGAAAACAGAATTTATATATTATACTTCATTTATATAATCACACTTCCTTACTCGGTGAAAGTTCGGTGAAATAAATATTTTCCGAAAAGAGTCATGAAGGGTTTAGTAGAGCCGCGTGCAGATCCGTCACAACCGATGTTCAAAAATACAAAGACTGACATTAATTGCCTTTGTGCTGCATGGAAACGGGACGTTAAGAAACGATCAATCAATTAATCAAAATATTTATGTATATAAAAAACTAATAATTACCACATATATAAAAGTATTAAAGTATTCAGAAGGAGAATAAAGTCTTGTTCATGCTTAACTGAACATCCATAAGTAAAATTTCAGAATACAAATTAAAATATATATTAATATTTTAATACTTAAACAATTTTTTGTACTGGGTAGTATTTTAGCAACTTAGCCTTTGCAGACATGGCAAGTCCCCAATGTGAGAGTCATTTCATGGGGCACCATCTCGTGGCGGCCTCGTTACCAAAGTTGGACGCTTGAATTAATTTTAATTCATGCTCTTCTTAGATGCAAAACATTGCCGTAATTTAATTTTTCCAAATTCATTATCAATGGATCTTTTAGATGCAACATAATCATATGAAACATGCGTGCTAATGACTTTCACATCCAGAGAATCTGTCGACTCCAGTCGGGGTCGAACCCACAACCTTAAGCTTACGAAGCGTGCTCGCTTCCCGTAAGCCACTTAAGGTATCCGAACACGTTCGGATTACTTTTTTTTAACATATAACGTACTAAAACATTATAAATGCTCTTTTAGGACTCAATATCAATAAATATTACTATTTAAGTATCAAACTTTAAAATAAATTACCTGAATTTTACAAAAATCACAATTCTAAGTGAAATTTTAGCAATATTTTTGAAAAACTTCAAAGCAGTTAGAGAAAAAAGTACTAAACATATATTAGTAAAAGTATTATACTAAAACAAATTAGATGCATTTATCTAGAAAATGTACTAAAATTTTAATTTTTTATTAAAATTTGAAAATTTTAGTATAACATTATAAGAAATATGACATTTTTTATGTCACCATGTATGAAATAACAAGCCATAACTCAAAAAAATATTCTTACAATACGAAATATATTAGTGCATTCTCTAGAAAATGACATAAATATCAGGTTCAAAAAGTTTTATAGAAATACATTCCTAATATTTTGAGTTATCAGACTCGCCATGATAGATTTTGAGCAATTTAAATGCCCACTTTTTTGGAAAATCAAAAATCCACTTCCAGTATTTCTAAATTTATAAAATTAATTTTAACTTGTCCTCTAGGTCGTGTAGAAACAAAACAAAATACGTTTCGTAAAGTCAAAAGATAGCTCTATTCAATAAAATAAAAAATAAAAATATCTGTCTTGACTGAATTTGGTCATTTTCAACGTGTTCGGATACCTTAAAATTAATCATTTATTCCAATGTTGCAGTTTAAATTGTCATTTGAATATTATTACTTTCAGAGCTCTCTTAAGTACTTTTTATTGTAGTATTGAAAAGTAAATTTTTCTTTAAAAAATCAAATAATTTGTATTGTTATTTTTCTCTTGATAAATAAATTCTAAAGGGGAAAAAATTAGAAAAAAATGATGTCGCATTTTCTACATATTTAACAGAGCTGATTTGTTTTATTAGCAATGGTTTATTACGCAAATTAAAGCTCTCCATCCTTAAAATAGAAAATTAATTATAAAAAAATAAGGCAATTCATTTTTAAGTATTTCGACATAATCTATAAAATTAAAGGACATCTAATTGAGATTGAGAAAATGCCAAACCAGAGATTCCATTGATTTTAACAGAACAGAAAATGATAGTATATTATATTGACCCCCTGAGAAATAAATGAAGTACTCAATACTAATTTTTAACGAGGAAAACTCATATTAAATGCAATTAAATTCAGTCTTCATTAGAATCCCATTGATATGATGATGAGTTATTCCTTTATCGAACTCCTTTAACTGTGGATTTGGCTTTCTTCAATCAATACATAACGTTAATGGCATTGCGTACAAAATGTACAAATGAAGTCTGCTGTTTTTAACATTATGTGTAACGAGTTCGTTTCGGAGGCGGTAAAAGTTGTTTTCAGAAATTATTTCATATCAGGAAGTTTTACAGATTAACATGTATTTAAAAATAACTAAGTTTCTTATAATATTTTAATAATGAAACAATTGATCTTGATATCTTAATTATGAATATATGTTTCAAATTGTTTTCTTTGATTTTTTCTACATTAATACAATACTTTTTTTAATTTTTCGAAAGAATCATTTGTAATTAATTTTGTTTTAATACTTACATTAAAGTTGAGATATAATCTAATTCATATTTGTATTTCACTTAATTTTATAACAATTTTATTTAAATTAATGTAAATAGATTCAAATAGGTCTTTGAATCCAAAAACTGCATATAAAGAGATTTTTATTTAAGACTCCAGGGCTGAATTTAATAGTATTTTTTTAACAAGTATGTACATCAAAAATTTATCTAATTTGTCTACAGAAAGTAATGAATTATAGAACTGCCAAATTTTCCCACAATGTCAATTTCTGAGTTTTTCATTGGAAACAGTTATTAAAGTATATTATTCAATTCAGCCGTATATTTTAATATTAGATCGTAAATAAAATTATTCCGTATATTTTTCGTTTTAAATATTTTATGCTTATTTGGGCATGTCTACTAAAATTTAATCAAAAAGAAGTCTTACAAATATTTGAATATTATTTCTCTTATAATCATCATTGCGTCAGAAAATAATTTTACACACACATGAAATTAATGACATAGATTTAGTTTATTTACATTTACAGTTTAATGTGTAGCATGTATTATTCTACTTATAAACTTTTTCGTTCTTATAAAATGTATTATGTATTAAAACATACATACATAATGCAATTACGTAATATATATTACGTATAGAATACTTATATTCCACTCATTTAAGGTATCCGACTACCCAAAAAATGTTAATTTTGCCATAAATGGAAAAAAAAATTTCTATTATTTTGTTTTGTACGCCATCTTATTAGCTTTAAGTTTATCATTTTCCGTTCACTGGAACATAAACTAGAAGTGTTTTAGTAAAAGCAGATGCCATTACTTTAAGCAAGATGTCAAACTTTAAAACGTATTTTACTAGAAATGTGTGTTTTTTTTAATACTCAAATGTAGTCAGCGCGATTGCTAAAAAAAATTTGAAAAAAATTTATTGAAATATTTTTTTAAAATTCTGTATAATAGAAGAATTATTTTAAACTTCAGATTTATCAGTCACTGTTTTACTACAAAATTCACAGTCCCTTATGTTAATATAATCACTGTTTTTTAAGCAATTCAATATAATAACTGAGATAAAGTGCTCTAGTTTTTATAAAAATACCAAGTTTATCATTTTCCGCTCACTGGAACCAAAATTACAAATATTTTAGTAAAAGCAGATGCCATTACTTTAAGCAAGATGTCATACTTTAAAACGCATTTTACTCGAAATGTGTGTTTTTTTTTAAAAAAAATACTCGGAGTCAGCGATTGCTAAAAAAGAAATTTGAAAATAATTTACTGAAATACTTTCTTTAAATTCTGTATAATAGAAGAATTGTTTTAAACTTCAGATTTATTAGTCACTGTTTTGCTACAAAATTCACAGTCCCTTATGTTAATATAACCACTGTTTTTTTAAGCAATTTCATATAATAAATGAGATAAAGTGCTCTAGTTTTAATGAAAAAAGAAATATATCTCTCTCTCTTATCCTGAATGTCATTTAAAAAATGAATAACACAGAAACGCATTAGAATTTCAAAATTGAAAATTTGTTTATAAATCTTTGGTACAGAATGGGCCGCGTTTATGATATTTTTTGTAAATGTTTATCTTTTTTTTGCCCATTTTAGTAATAATTGTTTCTTTTTCTCTTCTTAATTTTAGCCTAATTTTCTTAAAATGTACAAACTAAATCTAAAAATACCAAAAAAATCCCCATATCTCTATTTTTTTTTTAAAAAAAAGTTGTCGTAGCCAGTTGAATAACTTAAAATTCACAATAATACGTTCTTATTTAAGAAATCAAATTAATTCACATCATTTATGAAGGAAATACTTAACTTTCTTCAATGTCACAACTTTTTCTATGGATAAAATATTTGTATGTCTATCTCTACATTATCCAAAGGAATATATTTAATCTCTAACTTTTTTTTTTCCTTTTTTTAATTCGAAAGAGAGTTTTGATACCAGGACAAACAGTAAAATAATTAATTCGTGTATTTAGTTTTTAATCGCTATTCTTTTTTTTAAAATAAATTGTGGAACACTAAAAGTAACAAGTTTCCTCATCCTTTTCACGACTGAACTGAATACGTGAATGCATTCAATGTGGACTCCATAATTCCACATAAACGTCTTAATTCAGCAAATTGTGTCATGTTTATTATAATTGCGATAAAATGTTTCTGTTAATAATTTTAAATTTTAAATAATTATGCTATTTTTTTATTATATTATTACTCGTAATCCAGAATAATAAATACCGTGTTTACTCGAATCTACGTCGTAGTATTTTTTCAGTGTTAATGCTACTGGAAATCGGGAGCAGCTTAGAATCAAACACAAAACTTCTTGCTGGATGGGGATATTGAGTTTCCATCTCTTTCAAAAGCAAAAATGTAACCATCCCTTCTGGCCACTTGCATTAATGACTTTCCGCAGTTTATCTCCAGTATTCAGTCTATCCTTAACGTCGTTGTCTGCTAGTATATAGGAATTTTTTTTTGTATGCACCTCCTTTTAATCCTCTAAACATCAACGATATCGGTAAAAGTATCAAGACGAGTTCCCTTTGATGCATGTATGAAAAGAGAAGCCGTTTGATATGCAGATGAAAACGGAAACAGAGCAGCGGCCACTGAAAATTTGACACGAATGAAATAAATATACGTCGATGGCGTAAACAAAATCATATAATTTTTTCTTGTAAGCGTAAACAGTAAGCGTTAACAGTAAACAGTACTAATTATTTTGCATTCTTTTACAATATATTCCTTCAAAACACTTTCGCATAAAAAACACATTGGATGGCACGGAAGATGGTATCACATGTGACAATGGCGACGCTGGCACCAATTTGAATAGCGCGTCCTTCCATTAACCTCTGGGGAATTATTTTTAGAGAAACATTTTTTCAACCAAGTTTCTCTGAAGACAGAAAGCGTAATTATGCAAATTATGTTTTATATATATATTCTGTATTCGCGAGTTTGAAAGTGAGTGAAGTGAGAATAGATTGGATGTGATGGGAATATATAAGAAGCGAAGTAAATCGACAGTGATACGTATACGTAAACATTGTTCGAAGCGAGAAGTTGGAATCTTGAGGAAGTGATTAGTTCAACTATTGCAAAAAGTGTTAAGTCCACACAAGGAGATTAGAAGATTGCAAGAGTTCAAGTACAGCGATCTTAATCATGTTAGGGAGTTAAATTATTAGAGAGGTCATTAAAATAATAAGCTCTGTATAAAGTTATTTTGAGGTTACCTCTGCAGGACTGGTTATATTCTCCCCACACCATCTCGTCTCACCTTCGTGCTCTGACTGATGAAATTTATCTTATTTAAAGTGTTGTGTCTGAGTTGAAGTAGTCATAAATAAAATAACTGAAATATATCATGTGGTCTGATCATTTAGTTCCTCCTACACCTCTAGCCAGATTACAAGGAAGAATGAATGCAAATTCCTAAAAGAGTGACGAATCATTTTCGAAACATGATACTGGTGGTTAAAGTAATTATATGTTTATGTTTGTATTTGAAAGTTTTTCATACTGGCAAAATAAATTAATTTTTAACTTCTTATTATTTCTCATTAAAAATTTCTTAAGTATCGAATATTGATGAATCTTTTATGCATTTTTTTTAAAAATATTTTTTCTCAGAAACTTTTAGAGGTTTGGAGATGCGGCTTAGAATTAATGACGGTTTAGATTCCAGTAAATACGGTATATCTCAAATAATTTCACTCATAAATCGGGGGAAAAATAGTACAAATAAGCATAACGTTTTCTGAACTGAAATGCACTTCTATTAAATTAATTAAGTATAAAATTTTACTCGCACGTATGAGTTTCTCAGTGAATTTAAATAATGCAGTCTATCTGTCTTATGCAATATGCATTTAAAACTGATAAAATGCGTTTACTTCTACAGTTTAAGTAACAATTAATCAATCAAAATATAATCCATATTTACAAAAATCAATTAACTTACAATTCTTTTATGTAATTATACATAATCAGAATCTTATAATTCCTACTAAATATTTAACCAAAACAATAAGATTGTACTTTTCTGAACTTGGCAGAGTAACCTATGAATTAATTAAAAGTAAAAAATAAAGTGTTCTCTCAAATTAGAAGATAATAAGGCGTCTTACTCCTTTTTATTTTTTCCTTTTCCCTCCAAACGTAACCTTCATTATGAGGAATAATTAACTAATGAGCTTAAGTGCTTGATTCTTTCCAAGCTAATTAAAGTTAGAAATATTGTTACTGCTTTTGTGTTAATTTCTTATTGCTCATTAATTTGTGAAATGAAGTCACCAATAAAAATCAAATATTTTCAATTTAGACTTAGTTCTATTTTGTTTTAGCTTTTAGCAATTTATGCATTATCATTAATACAATGTGTGTTTGAAAGTGAAAGTAATTTGGACTCAACAACATAAGGCATTTAATAAAATCATAGATATTGAGAACTCATTTAATTTTATACATCATCTGCTTTTGTAATTATGTTGGAATGGCTATCATTAGTTATAGCTGTGTACATTAAATGTAAATATTTGAAATAAATTGTATTTTCAATAACTAGTGTGAACATTTTACGTATATCTATTATAAATTTTAAACATTCACTGCCATTTAGAAACGGATTTTCCCTCTACTTATTATGTACTTTGGCACTCAGCGAAGGGCACATGCAGTCAGTCTCCCGTTTCCTTCTTTACGCTAAAAACTGTTTGATAAACATAATTCCCACAGGATAATTGTAATAGCGCCATCTATTGATTCAAGTATGAACCTTAACAAATATTACTCATTTCAGTAAAACATTTTCAAACTGTCAATTCAAAAACAGAACAATATATTTTTTTTTGCCAGTTTTGTTTGAGTATTAATTAATTAAATTTTGGGGGCTCTTTGAATACAATGTCTGATAAAATCGAACTCTATAATATAATATGCGATACGATTTTATTTCTTTTTTACAGGTTCGTTTACTATATTTCTATTCATGTAAAAAAACTTGATATTGAAAAAGTTTTAATTTTTTTTTATATAACTTATAGATCAACAGGTTTTTCTACCAGTTTCATTTCAATATTTGTTTAGTTTAAACTTAAGGCTCTCTTTGAATACAGAGTCTGATGAAATCGAAAACTTTAATCCTATACGTAATACGTCTTTATTTATTTTGTTTCATTCTGGTTAATCTATTTCTATATATGTGAAGTGTTGCATTGCTCCATAACAGTAGGTCCCATTAAAGGTAATTTTCCCTATGAGTTTCACTGAGTAATACTTATGTGAATAAAATTAATTTCATAAATATATATGATTTAATTAACTTTTAGAAATTCATTTGAGGAGACAGCGTAATTAATTTAAGAGATTTACATTTTTTAATCGTGGAGTACTGATGAAAACCCATTAAAACTGTATATAATTTTTTTTATAATATCAGTTATTTCATCGTGGGGTATAAAAATATATCTAATTAGTTGATACAAATATACATTCTACGTTAAAAATACTTTTATCTACTAAGAAAAGATTTAATTGTATATCTGATAACAGACGATTTTACATTATATTTAATTTATTGTGTTTTAAAAGGGTTTAATCTATTTTTAAAGAATATTTTACATTTCTATTATTTTAAGCAAATTTTACCTTATTTTCCTGTTTTTGCCTCAAAAAATTTGTAGATGGAAATTGTATATTCGTCTAAAAGAATCCCATTTTTTTATTTGGTTTTAAATAGGTACTTCAAACTGATGAATCACACAATTGGATTATTTTTCCCTTTTTAACCCAGTGCACTTATAATCTTACTTAGTACCATCATAATAAAATACAAATACAGTCAATACATCTTAAATATAGAAATAATTACCACCCCCAAATATGATTAGAACATATATGACCTCCCCCTACGAACATGAGAATGCTTTTGTGTTTTCCGGGAGAAAAGGAAAACAGGAAGAAATAGGATAGAAAAATGAGCCTATCCATAACACGAGGCAAAGTGACAAGCTGCAGAAGAAAAGACATACTAAATCAGCAAGACGAGGTCTATTTATCTTATCTTTGTTAAAAGGTAAGCTGATATATGATGCAGACATATATGACGCTGCATTGGTTACACTATTTGTTACCAAAAAAAGAGCTATTTTGGTATGTAATGGCTTCCATGAAACCTTAGCGTTAAGTTTTGCTAAAAATGATTCTTTTTTCAGAGATCATGGGAAAAGGTTCTATATTTTATTCTAATTAAAGCATAGTGGCTTTTTTAATGAGAGATATATTTTATTAAAATTTTCAAAATCAACTATTCTAAACTTTAGGTTAACTCCTTAAGCTGTCAGATTTTGCCCAAAGTGTTCCAAAGAAGGCACATTTTTCATTGCAAATACATAAGCATAATGCTTACAAGAGGGAGAAAACGGAAATATTATATTTTAATTTTCAATTTTAAAGTTGTCACATTATTTTTTATTTTATAATTGTGGAATTTAAAAACTCCTAAATATTTGCTTTATTTAAGTAATTTCTATATGTTATGTAGAATGTTTCATGTATCTGAAAATAATTTCTCTCATACTTACAAATAAATTTCATGTTCGTACTTGTTTTTCAAACGCAAAGAAATAATGCAAAGAAAAATATTAGATTATTTTTCAAAAACTCGATAAAGGTTTTGTTTTTCAAAAAACTTGAATATTTTGTTTTAAAGTTCTTGTGATTATTTTTGTTTCATTGATTTTTATTAAATACATGCGTATACATATCTATGTAAATAAATTAAAACCTAATAAACTTCGTTTTGTTGATTATATATATATATATATACATTGCATTATCCTTCAACACAAAAAAAGTATTTTAGTTCTTTCAGTTTCGTGCTATGCGATTCCCGCTTACTTCATACATAAATTGATAAAATATATTTATTATTTTTATGCAGTGGTCCAACTATAATGAAAGCATTCAGGCAGGTATCAAATATACTTGAAGGTTTATTTTGATACCTGCTTGTTATCAATACGTACAATGTACTTATATTGATATTAAAGTAACCACATTTATACGTTGTGATAAATGCGGTTGCGTTGTGTTAATACGTTGTGTATATCTTCCTTTCTATCCTTTAATTTTTCAAACAAATTACTGCTTATAACAGGGAAATGTGTGCAGTAGTATTTAATTTTTTTTTAAATCTAAGAGATGGAAATGCTCGTTCTTTCCCTCTCATAAGTGAAAGACTATATAAGACATTACATGTTTCGAATTAATATTGAAAAGAATAAAGTTTGTAATTAATATTTTACAAACCATTGATGATAAAATATATATAGTAATTATCTTAAACTTTTTAATTCATACCAAACAATGACTCATAATATTACGATTAAATTTTGCTATTTTGGGAAATTGCATCATTTGTCATAACATTTATACGAGGTTTGGGCAAAAGTCATGGTAACTATTTTTTTTCTTGAAGATACCCGTACGGTTGGAAAATGTGACATATTCAGAGGAAAGAACAAGGTGTGAACTACATGTGTGTAAAATGAATAGCATTGAAATATTTTAACACACTAATTCACTAAGGAAGTATACAGGCAATAGGGTCTCTACGGGGCAAAAATGACAACACAGTACACATAAAGTTGACATGACAAACCTGGCCTAAAGACCCACAATGTAGTCCCCTGCTACTGTCACCACACGCTGCCAACGATGTGGAGAAGGCATTAAATACCATCAGCCTTAGCATTTACCGCATCATGTGTGAATCGAGTCACCTGTTGGCGCACAGCATTAGACCCATCGCGCTGAGAATTTAAGTAGGTGTAGCTCATTACGCAATATTATGTGGACGGTGCATTTCTCGATGGTCACTTGCCTTCTCTAACTCCAGTAGCGTCCATCGTCTTTCTTCATCCGTGAGCTGCTCGATGACGGCACGAGCCAAGTCGGCCCCAGTCCTCTCGAATGTTGCCCATCACTAGTTGACACACGCCCTAGCTGAAACTTTTCTACCCACTGTGATACCGTACGATATGGTAGGGCATTATTTCCAAGGTCTTCAACTAATTCACTGTGACATTCCATCACATTTGTCCCTCGGAGAACGGATATTTTGATGTAAGCGCACTGCTCAACGTGGGTTACTTCATCTCACACGACCCTCACCAGCTGACTGATTTCACAGCCCTCATAGCGCAACTACCAGCTTTCATGGAGGCATCTGTTGTTCTGCATACACCTCATGCCAGCAGAATTCCTACGCGACTTATATACGCCTATGATCCTTTCACATATCTACAAGATAAGAAACAGTTGCCATGACTTATGCTACAACTCTCGTATATCTCACGTTTAAAAGGATAAATTATAATGCTTTTGTTTATCATTTTACCATAAACACATGCTTGTGTTACAAACTTCCTTAAGAAGTGTATAATGGAAATCTTTAATTTACCAGATATTTAATTAACAAAGGAAACTCCTGATGCAGTTTCGTTGATACATCTATAAATTATATGAACACAAATAAAAGAATCCGTAAAAATATTCAGTCCATATTTTTAAGTAAATATGGATAAAATTTTTATTTATTATATTTATAATACAACGTTTTTTTAATAGAAATATAAATAAACATGAAATCATTTATTTATATGATAATATAATATGTTCATACTTTCATATCGAAAGAAAAATTAAAGTATAGTCCCAGAACGTCTAGAAATATGCATCATTTTATATCCTCCCTTCTTTCCATGTGAACTATATTTGCTTAAAAAGAAAAAAAAATATTTGTTGCTATTAGTAGAGAAAAGAGGTTTGGGGTGTATTTTCCACTTCCAAGGGAAGTAAAACATTTTTGAATTTTTAAGGCATTGGTGAAGTTTTAATGTTACAAGTAAAGTTCTTAACGAGTATGTAATTGAGATTGATTGACTTATTGAAAACAGCCCTAGTCAGCAAATTGATTTTAAGGGAAAAGAACGATATCCAATCTTTTATTTTCTTCACTCTAGCACCAATAAGCACTCTTTACTCTAATTTCTTTCATAATATCCCCTTTAGTGTTCCATTAAGTTCAAGTACTGTAAGGAAAGTCTAATAGTTCTGCTATTAATATAATTGTTTATTGACTTTTCCTAGGAAGATTAGCTATTTTAATCAAAGCTTAATTTTCATGATGCTAAACCAAATAGAAGGAATTAAGACTTAAGTCCTCTGTAAAATTTGGAAATCTTTTCTCATAGAATAATTTTATATTATCTCTTCCTCTTTTTTTATTTTCTATCTCATTCAATATTTATGTAATAAAATGAAGTTTGTGGTAAAAACGTGTAAACCATATTTATATTGATAAAAAAATGTATTATGCAAATGTAGTTTTTTATTTATGGACATTTATATTTATACATGTACCTATATATATATATATATATGCTATGTATATGCAATCCTGGTTCCTAAGGCCAGGAGTTTGTTCTAGTATTTCTGTGGCTAAATCTATTCTATCGTGACTATAGTTATCTTTGGTATATAACTATTTTTTTAATATTTTTGTAATATATATATATATATACTGCGTTTTATCCCTGATATGAGCTTCTTCAAATATTTTTAGTGTGTGTGAAATAGACATAAACTATGTGGTCAAATCAAATGTGTGTACGATAAAAAATTCCAAAAATAAATAAACACTCTATAATAAAAAAACGACGCACCAAGAGGGACTTGCCCGATTGTAATGGTATTTCGTATGCAAAGACATTTGTACCGAACTTGCAAATGATTAATTATTTTTTTCTAATGAATGAATAGCAGGAGCTACAGTGCATAGGAAATGCGCACTCAGCAAGTGTCTATAAAAAGCAATTCTAAATCTGATGGTCAAAATACCAGTTGCATTCCGATTCAGGATGCCTTTCGACGACTGAAAAAATACCTCGCCGCAGGATTCGAGCTCATTAGAAGCAACTGCCAGATTTGAGAAGAGGTATCATTGGAATTCAAAGAGGCAGGTTGGGCAAATCGGAGAATCACTCCTCATATGGGTCGAAGCAAAGCGGGCATTATTAGATGCTGGCAAAAATGTGTGCACAATGGCAGATTTAAGCATCTTGATGGTAGCGGTCAACCTAGGGCCACAGTAGGTAGGGGGGGGGAAGATTGTTTGACACATCAGCTGACACAGAGCCTGATATATTGTTATCAACCATCAGACGTGCGACCCGGCACACAAGTATCCTCCATGACCATTCTTATACGGATGATAGAACGAAATTTACGCTCGTACCAACCGCTACGCAGCAAGCCATATTACAATGATGCTTCGCTCAATCAGATTAGAATCTTGCTGACTGTTGACGTATAATGTATAGCAACGAATCCCGTTTTCAACTGTGTCCTGACGATCATCGAAGACGTGTCTGGAGACTCCCAGGGCAGATTGCCGATCCTGCTTTCACTATTGCACGTCACATAGGCCTTCAACCAGGAGTTTTGTTCTGGGGTGTCATTTCTTTTGACAGCCGGATACCTTTGGTCGTTATTAATCGCACACTTACAGCAGAGCGGCACGTCGACGACATTCTGAGAACTGTTTTGCTACCATCATTTTGTAGTACTCTGGACTAATTTTTCAGCAAGATAATGCCAGACCACATACGGTACGTGTTGCTACAAATTGTCATACAGCTTGTCAAACACTTCCTTGGCCAGCCAGATTACCAGAACTCTCTCCAATCGCGCATGTCTGGGATATGACGGGAATGTACCAGGGAATGTTGCTGGCCTGCCCTAACATTTGGAGAAAATTTGGCAAGAAATATCACAGGAGACCACCAGAGTTCTTCATCACTCTATGCCACGTCGTGTGGCAGCTTGCACCAAGGCTAGAGGTAAGTGAACACCCCTTATTGAGCTGGTTATTTTGTAACAATATAACTCTGAAACAAATCATTCAATTTTTCTGAAATTTTAATCATTTTTTTATTTTTTGCATACTATTTCAACCCATCCATTTTTGTCTCTATCGAACAACTCGTTCATGGTGTGACCTTTTTTGTTGTTGTTATAAAGTGTATTTCTATAGCTATGATGATAACATGTTTGATAATATAACAATAAAATTGTGGTATGCATCTGTTTCTGAAACTGATATAAGATATCAGGGAAATATGTCCCCTCTAACTCTCGGTCCCTTCAATCCAGCCAAATTGACACTTTAAAATAGAACAATGCCTCACTATGAATGAGGTCACTAACGAATAACGTATAAAAAGTCAACAAAGTAGACGTTCAAGAACAATAATAGGTGATTATAGATAGTAGTAGGTGCACGTGGACAATTATACGCATTAATTCATGTCATTACTATATTTGCGAAGCCCCTTATATCGTACAAGAATAAGGAGGATATTCACTTTTCGAAGTATGAGGGGTTGCGTCTCTTCATGTAAGTAGAATCTATATATTATTTTTTTAACTTACCCTGTTTGCATATCATGTAGTCATTGCTGAATATTTACTTAACCCAGAGGAATCACGCGGGGCACAGAATCACCCAAGGATCACCAAATCTTTAATTCTGAGAGAAATGTTCATTTGTTACGAATGACCTTGTCAGTATTCTTCTATTTGACATTTTTTATGGGATCTAAAATGTATTTGTCAGATATCGCCCTCTTTTTTGGGAATGGCCAACTTTTATTTACAATCTTAAGGTACTTGTTTTGACTGAGTTCCCTATGCTACCACATTTGATGCAAAATATATATTTTTTTATGAACGGGCTAGATTTTCCCATTGTGAATGGCTTAGTAGTTTTTAAGGCGGTGTTAAATGGTTCATTATGGTTCATAAATGTAAATTAACAGAACATAAACATATAAATTGGCATCTGTGATCTCTATTGAAACTGATCAAGCAAGGAAAAACCTGCTGAAATAATGCATATTAATCATGATAGCGTAAGCAAATTTGACAAACGGATGAACATGAAACGTTTGAATCGAAAGGAAGATTTTGCAAATGATGCCTTAAAAATCCTTCCCATAAATATATGAAGTCACAAGTGTAGCACAAGACACACAGCGGGCTGCCAATAAAACAAAAGCAAGAAAAAGTTCAGCATGCTATTTGTCGATCATCGAACTCCAAAAAACCTACAATAATTCGAGCAAAATATGAGTGTTTTGCTTGCAAATATCATTCCTATAATGTTAGCAAAAAGTGTCTGTGATTTGTATCCTGTATTAAAGCCAAGCACAATTGAAATAATTTAGTTCAGATTCATTCGATTTTTTCTCAACTTATCAAAGAAAAATTGAAAGATTCTTAAAAGTAGGTAAGTATATATTCTCTTAATTTATTCCCTAGAATTATGATTTTTATAATGTACAATAAAAATAATTATAAAAAAATGTGTGACTCCATCAACCCTAGTGACCACTAACGTTAATATCAAGTGAGTGCCTTCTTCCGGGTTAACATTAATTCATTGCAAATATAGCAATCATTTAGAGCTCGATTGAAAGACTTTTTTACCCATGATGCTTTCGAATTCCCCCAGAAAACAATTAATGAGCTTGAATTTTTCTTCTACCAACATGAAGGAAAGGTACCGCTGCAAAGGATACGATTTTTTTCAATGCATTTTCAAATGCACAAGTGTTCACGCATTTTGTAAAAACACATATGATTTCTGATTATAATATATTAAAAGATTAATTACGCATAAAGATAAAACTGTATTAAATAATTAAAAGTAACAATATTCAATATTGTAAAAGTATATATTTTAATAATTGGAAAGTTATACATATGCCTGATTTAAATATTATTTTGTTTTAATTATTTTACTTTTAATAGAATAACATTATTTTCCTCTTGTTAGAAGAAAACGTTTCGAATACCTCAAACGCATAAGTATTAAAAATAAATAAATTTAGATTTTTAATCATAAACATCTTCTTTTCAAAGAAGTTTTAAACACGCTGATAAAGTATTAACGAATAATTCCCCTAGCTCAAAATATTGCAAAGTTATTGCACGTGCTCAAATTTATATATTTTTAAGTATTTATGCTTCATCAGAATCATTATAAGTTACTTTCAGCTTTCAAAATCTAGTAACGTTAGGCAAATCTTAGAAATTATTCAATTGGAGCACACATAACACTCTTGTTTTACGAAACGTGATATAGAAACATTCCAAAAACAAAAAGAAAGAAAAAATGAGGTTTCTCATATTTTAATAGATAACTTAGCCCTTCTTTTCTCCTTTTTTATTCATTCTATTTCTTTACATAATAATGTTCATTAGAAGGCGAATGATTAGTTAATTACCTTAACTCCTTCCTGCTTTCAAACTAATTAATGTTAGAAAAATTGTCTTTTCTCCGTAAGGCTCATTATTTTCATTGATTTTTGAAGCTGCATTATGTTAATAAACGTCATATCTCTTAAAAATCGATTCAGGGGTATTTTTATTTACATAATACAAAAATGATGTGCTTCTTTATTTTTATATTTTTACAGGAATAAATAGTAAATTAAATCCAATAACGAGAGAATTAAGAATTTAAGTTTATTTTTTTTTATTCTCATATATTAAATTTTAGTTAAATTTTTGTAATGCGTGTACTTTTAGAATATTATTTGTTTATTTTCAATGTTATGTAGAAAACTGCCCATTCTAAAACAAAAAGATTTCGCTTGTACTTGAGCAAAATGGCGCTTATGTAAGAATAAAATGTGATTAAAAAGAAAATGTGCTTATTCTTTTGACAATTAATCGATGCAAACACTAAAAAAATATAGAAATATCCTTTTTTAGAATATACTTGCTGGTATACCCATTCTTTGCATTGGTGAACTGAAAAATTAAACAATACAGATTGAAGGATAAAGATTTTTTTCAATGAGGTAATTTTACTTGAATTGCAAATTTACTTGTTAAACTCACTTATAATATCACTCAATATAATTCCTGAAATGACAGTGAAAAATGTCTGTGATTTGTGTCCTTTATTAAAGTCATGCACATTTGAAACGTTTTAATTCAGTTTGATTCTAATTTTTTCTCAAATTATAAAAGATACATTGACAAGTCCTTAAAAGTAGCAAATTTACTTGTTTTTACTGAGTTTAACAAAGAAACGATACTTGTTACATTTTAAGTCTAAAGGTCTAATTGCTGATAAAATTTTTTTTATTTTATTTATAACGCCTCGTAACTCTCTTGTGGATCGATTTTTGAAAGCTAATCTCTGCTCAGCGAAAGTAACACATTGTTACAAACTTTGTAAAATGAACAATTAAAATAGTATAAATAATTTATATCTGATTGTGTAATGTGTTAATATTACTTTCTGTTGCATTTATTTAATGTTAAAGTTAAAGTATTCGAAAACAGCGCCGTTTCTTACATTATAATGACGATTCAATGGAAACATAGCGAAATGTTGGCGCTAGATCCAAGTTGGCATCATTTTTGCGACCATGTTGACAACTTAGCGATTGATTGAGTTATGCAAAAATTGATTTTATGTAGCACCATCTTGTGGGGAGCTGCAACAAAGAGGATAGTACGAAACTCTTATCTACCAAAAAAATACATATACATGTAAGTTTTCATAGTGATCGTTTGAACGGTGTTAAAGTGAAGCGATTTCATATATACAAACATCCATTTATATATATAGATAGATATTTTGAATTATTTGTGAATAATATAACGGATTTATCAATGGAGAGTGAAAAAAGGATGATACACGAAGACAAATAGACAAATAAACACAAAGAAATATGACAACAGAATATTTATTGTGCCTTATTCTAAGCAAGCTTTACAACTTTCCACAGAAAAGGCTCCCTAACAGAGTTTCATTTCAGGAATTCAGCCAAACAATGTATCTATCTTATCTCAGTCAGCGCACACGGCTGAACACTCTAGTTAACTGCTCGGGCGTTTTCACCCCTAGTATTGATCCGTGACACCCTAAAAGCCCAGCGGTATGTCCATGACATCCTGCAACCACATGTGTTGCCACTTATGCAACGGCTCCCATGAGCCATTTTTCAACAAGACAATGCACGGTCTCACACGGCAAGGGAATCATAAGACTGTCTCCGCACTGTTACTACAATTCCTTGGACTGCCCCATCCCTAGATTTGTCTCAAATCTAGCATATCTGTGATCATTTGGGATGGCGAGTTGGGCCTCCCTCGAGTTAGAGGCAAGGTTACAGCAAATACAGAATGAAATGTCTCAAGACATTATACAGAACTTGTTTGCCTCAATTCGCGATCGTATCGCATCGTGCATTCGCGCTAGAAGAGGTTAAACAGGGTATTAAATCCTCCATTCTTTTGCCTTTTTCTCTGAAATAAATTATCATTTTTCTTTGATTTTCTAATCATTTTCTTATGTCAAAGTAGTCATTACGTTTAAAAATTACGTTTAGTTTGGACGACTCCTTCTTGGTGAGTTAATTTTTTTGTCCATGAGTGTATTTCTAACCACATAATGAGTAAAATGAGTCTTTTATAGGCGTTTAAAAAGTACAATAGTTAAAATATGTATTTAAAATTTAACATTTATACCACACGTGCCGGGCACTTTTTTCTATAATATTTATTTTGTTTTACTTATTTATTTATTTTTGTTCTACGAAAGTTTTTTTCAATGCTTTATTATTTTTCATTATATTCAGATTTCTCGGGGAATTTTCCTTTGAATGGGCAAATTGATATTTACTATTTAAATTTCTCTTAAAATGCTTAATATTTAAAATTTATTTAAAAAGTAACGCACACATGCATTTTTTCGTGAAAATTTCTCCAGAACATTTTTATTTGCCAGAAACAAAATGTCAGCTTAATTAATTTTTAAATTGTTCATTTTTAATTAAAAACCAAACGAAAAACCCTTAAATTCTCTTTCTTTAAATTTTGTGTTTAAAATTACGTTGAACTTAATGGGAAAAAATATTTTAAGCATTAAACAACAAAACAATTTAAATAGCAAAATAAATAAATAAATAAAACATAGTAATAATATCAATAATTTAAGCAAGAATAAATATTTAAAACGCATTTTCAGGATAATTGTTCTAAATTTGAGGGTAAAGGAGAAGAAAAATAGAAATTATAACCATTTATGTCCTATTTTTTTTAACATAGTTCATGAGCAGGAGTTCTATAAATCATTAAAATATATCCATACAATTGCATGGAAACTTTAAATTTACGAAGGAATAACAGAAAACTATTACTCAATAATATCTAGCATTACTAAAAATGTATTTGGATGTAATTTAGAATTTTCATTGCTGCATTTTATTATGTTTTGATTCAGGACATTTGAATCAAATAATGGGCTTACAACAGTGATTCTCAAACTATGCGCCGCACCCTAAAGAGGGCAAGATCATCCTATCGAAACATCGAAAATAAAATATTATTTTAAGAAATTGTTTATTGTATCTGCAGAAGCAAAACAAAATACATTCTGACACATTAAAACATAAAACGTATGGGGCATGTGTATTGCAATCAGCTCTAATTTAAAAAGAAAAAAAAAAGAAAAGTAACATAATACTTTTCCTTTTACTTATAAGTGACTTACTTAAAATATGTATTACTTAAAAGAGGCATGTACAAAATTTAATACTCTTCCTGATGATTCGTACTGTTTATAATTATGGTGGTATTATAGCTTTAGCGTCAAAGTGCATTCAACACATAGGTATTGTATGTTAAAGGGGGGGGGGCGATGAAAATATTCACTGGGAAATGGGTCGCAAATACTAAAAGTTTGAGAAGCATTGGCTTGGAGATTTATAAATCATGTCAAATTTATTAATACTGAGATAGAGTTTCCTGATTTAAATGATAAGTGAATATAAGTTTATCAATATTGGGACGTTTAATTCAAGTTGTATTTTCGTATCCAAATTCTTCTAAAGGAACCACTGGCAGTTTTACATGTTTACATTCCTCATGTCATTGCATAAAATCTTGGAACAAAAAATTATTACTCTAAATCCTTTTTTTTCTCTAAATGTTATTCTAAGCCATATGGTTGATGGTTAAAGTCTTTGAATGTGACATTAACAGCTTTTGCACGAAATACAGTGTCACCCCATAATCACGAAATCTAATTCTGGGAAACATGTTTATTTGTTACCAATCCCATTGTCAGTATCCTCCTATATGAGAATCTTAATGAGAACTAAAATGTATTTGTCACACTTCTCCCTCTTTTTTTGGAAACGGCAAACGTTTTTTATACAATCTTAAGGTACTTAGGGCGACTAATTTTACCACGCAGACACTTTTCATCTTAAATTTTTTCCATGAACATGTTAAATTTTCTCCCCGTAAACGACTTCGTTGTTTTGATAGATGCGTTGTACCACTCAATATGGCTTACAAATGTAAATGAACAGAATATATATTTAAAAAAAAGAAAAGGGCTTCTACGATCCTTATTGGAGAAAATTGAAATTGATCTAGCGAGGGAGGAATTGGATTAAATAAGGGATAATTATCATGACAGCAAAAGTAATTTTAAGGAAAACGAAGAAAATGAAACTTTTAAGTTGAAAGGAACATTTTAAAATGCTACCATAAGAGCTCCATCAAGAAATATGTGACACTAGAAGTGTACCGCAAGACACACTGCACCCTGTCAAAAAGACACAAGTAAGAAAACGTTCAGCATGCTGTTTGTAGATCGTCAAGGACAACAAAACTACAATAACTTGAAAAAAATATGTCAGTTTTAGCTACAAATATAATTCCTGAAATGACAGTGAAAAATGTCTGTGATTTGTGTCATTTATTAAAGTCATGCACATTTGAAACATTTTAATTCAGTTAGATTCTAATTTTTTCTCAAATTATAAAAAATACATTGACACGTCCTTAAAAGTAGATAAGTGTATTTTCTCTTAATTAAATTATACCCTAGAATTACGATTTGTATCGGGTACAACAAATATAATTATGAAAAAAGGATTGGGGTGACTCTGTCACCCCACGCGACCGCTAGCTCTAGTGTCGAGTACGCGCATTCTCCCGGGTTAATATTAAAAATATATGTTTAAATAAATAACCAAGTAAGAATAGCAAGATTCATACTCAAATAACTCACTCAGATTGTTGCAATTACAAGTTAGCTGCAAAATTATTTTTAAGGCACACCAATTATGCTTGTGTACCGATGTAATTTAATTTTATTTGTATTTAAAAAGAATATATTTTTGTTGCCAAAATTCAAATCAGTGGGGAAAAAAATGGTTCAATGGTTTTTCTTAAGGATTTTCAAAAAAGTAGTTCCAAATAAAAGAGAAAAAATAAATTGAGAACAAACATTAAACTGGAGCATTAAAAACAAAACTTTCTTATTTTAAACGCAATTAATATTCAAATAAATCAGAATTATAAAAACAAAATGACTTAAGATACAAATTGAATACTAAACAGACAATAAGAATGAAAATGTGCACTTCTTCATGCGAAAAATTACTTTGTGACTCTACAAATTCAATTATATATATATACGACTTTTATTCAAAAATAATTAAATGCACTAAAAGCTAGTTTAAACATATTCGTTTTCGTTGATATTTACAAAGAAAGGGAACTCTCTAGGGTGATACTTTCATTTTTAATTTCATAATTATTTCAATTGACTTGTTTATGCATCAAATAATTCTTTTCGGAGGTAATTACGAAACGTCGATGAAAAATATTTTCAAACGGCATGTTTTAGGTAAAAATAAGTATTTTAAATCAAATTAATTCACAGCTAGTAGGCATGTTATTAAATTTAAATTAAATGAAATTACTTATTTGGTGTTATATATATTTGCACTCTAGCATTGTTTTTATTCTTTATACTGCATTTGCAATCCAGATGTAGAATAAATAATATTATTAATCTATTTAGTTACTTTTTGATATTATGAACCCTTGCTTACCCATTTCACATTTTATCTATGTGGAAATGGAATTATGCAAAAATATCATTTTATCAATGTTAAAGTCCAGTAAGTTATAGGTACTTTTCCATTTCATCGGCGTACGCGATAAAGTCGCCAAAAATTATACAACCGAAGCCAAAAGGAATGTTTCCGTTGGTAACCTTTTACTGCCACATTTTTCAAAACAAGTGGTGGTCTTTTTTAATCACAGTAACCTTTTTTTTACATAATACATAATTAAATCGAGGAAATTCCATTGAGCACTACAGTTTGTTAATATTTTTATGTGTATGTTGTATGCCGGGTCGCCAATAAAGCCTGCTGGTGATTTTTTAGCTCGCGAAACGGAAAATTACCAAAATATATTTGTCCATTACGTAATCAAAAAAGAATCATTTCAGGAACTTTCCTATCTTTAATCAAAGTAAAATATTTATCCAGCAAAAATACATGTTCTTCATGAATGTACGAACTATATATTTACCATAATATTGATAAATGTTATGGAAATAAATGATCAAATTCAATTTTAAGGACACTTTTCTTACAAAATATCATTATAATAACTTGATACCCTATTACACAAAAACTTGATGCAGTTTCCTTTGTAGTGATTATGTACGTTCGCAAAATCAAATGCAAAACTTTATCTTTAGTAAGACTTTTTATTTGCTTTAAATTAAAAAAAAATATGTAAGAACATTTTTAGCTGTATGCACCGAAAAAGTTATATGTACCCTAACATAAAAATATAAAGCGTGACAAAAAATTAGTAAACATGAAAAGAATGGAGCAAATATATTTTTATATATTATGTATAAAAATATTTTTATTTTAATTACATTACACTTAAATACATTTAAAGCAAAAACGCTTAAATCGAAATATCTGTTAACACGAAATAATACAGCGATACCGACAAACTACTATTTATTTCCTTGCAATTTTTTTTCTTAACATGAAACGAAAATCACTTAACACGAAAAGATTTCCCTTCTGAGAAAGAACAAAATTCGGAAAAAACCAGCTTTGATTTATTGGACTCTTCTAAACTATCATTGCAAGAATTCGTTGCAGTAGATGGGGACAATATGCCCATAGCCCTATTTATGACAGACAGAAACCTTTTGGAGTTTGTTTAAAGCCATTGCTAAAGCCAAAGCTAAAAAAATACCATTGATGCAGATTCCAAAGACGTAAATGAAATGAATAATGAAGCTTATTTTTCTACGTCTTCCGAAGTGAGAAACATTACGAAAAGTATGATCAGTTATTAGACACATATTCCAATGGTGAAATGAATAAAAAAAATGGACGATATTGAAAAATTTGATGATAAAAGGACAACGTAAAGAAAAATATCAGATTATTTCTTGAAAACCCAATCAATGTTTTGTTTTCCGTAAAAAATTAAAATTTTGCATTAAATTTTATTAAGTTCTTGTAAAGGTTTTCGTTTCATTATTTTTAATTAAATACGTGCATATATACATATCTATATGAATAAAATGTACTCGAATAAACTTAATTTTGTTAATATATATTTTTTTTTTTTGCAATATCTTTTTGCACGAAAAAATATTTTACTTCCTTCCGTTTCGTGTTAAAAGATTTTTACTGTATAATCCATTATCTTTATAAGAAATACTTTTATGATGCAATATTTCTTGAATAAAAAAACTAATTTTTTAAAAACTCGATTTCTAACAGTGAAATTACGATCAATTTCACTGGCATAGAACCGCTCCTTAATTTTTGTGGAGTACATGGAAATGAGATAAAAAGTAGTATACTGATATACATTTTACAAGCGGAACGGCCAGTAACTCAAGAAAAGATACAGTAAATCAACTGGACAAGATCTATTTATCATATCCTTGTTAAAAGGTAAGCTGATATAGTGTATTCATACATGACGATACATTGCTTACACTATTTATTACTTAGAAAGATGTATTAGGGTGTGTAGCATTGATAGAGAGCTATATTCTGTACATTTTATTCAAAAAAAAGCATGTTTTTTTCAATAAGGGAATGTTCCTTTTTATGGTTATTGGATTCGGACATAAAATATGTTTTGTACATGAAGTACAATTAATAATTTTTTTGAAGGAATACGATAATTTATTGGGTTGTTCATATTTGTCAGTATTTATATGCATTTATCTTCGACTAATTTTGTTTTCTAAGGTTCGAATTATTTTTTATATTACTCTTTAAAGTCAGTTGTAGCAGTAATTCTAAAGTATGTGTTGGTAATTCCGATTATTTCATTCCAGAAAAATCTAAAAAAAAAGTCTCAAGATGACTGTGCATGCCATAGGCATAACAAATTGAGAAAAACAAAAAATAATTGTCCTCAATTTATTGATAAGATTTTTTAAATTAGAGATTAATTATTAATGATTTTAAGGATTAACTATTAAGGTACTATTGAATAAAATAACTATATTTGATGATAGAGAGTATTCGCAGACGAACAAGTTCTAATACATTAACAAAAGATTATTTATCTTTGTGAAGCAACATGAATGAAGATCAGCTCCTGAATAATGATCATTCACGACTTCAGACTATCTAATTTTTTGACTTTGTGACGGGTTCTATTCGAACCCTTTTACTAATCCTGTTGGGGAAAAATACTTCCTTAAATATTGTTTGAGTTTAAGATCACCTTTTCCGTAGAGAGAACTTAGTTTTATGCTAATTTAAGAGCTATTTCAATTCTTTCAAAGTGAGTATTAGAGTTAGTTGTTAGGCTGCTATTAAAGACGGGTTTAGGAATTGAATTTCGAAAGCCTTGGTGATCTTGATAACAAGCTTTGGACAAAAATACCTAGTTGACCAGGAGGAGAATTGGAGGGTGCTGTTTCATAGGTACACACGCAGTTAAGTGCTTAATTATTTGTTTTAGGAATTTATTGTACATTTTATTTGACTGTCTGTTCTTACGGAATTCCAATCTTCCCTTACGACCTTAGAGTCGCATCACCTCCAGGAAGCATTTGAGTCTATCTTCTAAAGAATAGTTGTAATAAGATCCTAATAGATGATTAACTGTCACCACCTTCCCATTACCAATTATTTCATTTTGCTCTCCACCTCTCTTAACAATAAAATTCACTTCACTTTGTATTCAAAACATGTATTCACTTTAACTCACAAACATGTACATTCAAGAGTTCGCTTTAGTTCATTAACATATTCATTAAAAAATTTACATCATTTTATTAACATATTCACTCAAGTTTTCACTTTAATTCATTAACATATTCATTGAAAAATTTCCTTAAATACATTACCATACTCTTAAAAAATTATCTTTGTATCCATTAACGTATTTTGTTTCTTTTGCTGCAGGAAGCAGATAAACCTTTCGATAACATGAAATAAAACTCTAGATTAGTTTCAAGGGAGAATTTTTGTGAGATAAATAACTACAAAAGTTAAAAAAGGATGTACAAATATAGTTTTTAAGCCTTAAAACATTTTTAAAATTTGAAACTTAGACAAATATCAAATTAAGCACAAATACTTTGAATATGAGGAAAAAATATCATACAATAAAAAAATGGACAACTTGAAATACTTTTGTAATTTAATTAAACACCTTTTAAATAAGTGCCCTTAACTGATGAGGTAATTCAATTTTTACACTCTTAATTAACAATAAGAAATTATTCATCCAGTTAAAAAAGGAAATAAAGGTAACTTAATTTATTTAATCATAAAATTTTAAAGAGATAGAAGTTTAAAAACGCATATATTGCGTGAAAAATTAACTATTGAATATTTAATTACGAAATTACTATAATGCGAAAATAATTGCTCAAAATGTAATATAATAAAAAGCATTACTTTCCTATATCACAAAAAAAATAATGAACTTTGATTATTGATTACTTTCCTTATTCTTCTAACAATTTATTTACCCTATTTATGACGTTTCTGTGATTATGTGACTAAGTTAAGCAATGTGATTGGTAACTTTTCAAGATAACCTTTCACCCCTTTAGTGTCATTGGAGTATATATACATCTCACTCAACAGATGCGTTATGTGTCTTGGACGTATATATCCGTCCGTCCGAAATACGATTCTTTTCTTTGCCCTGTGTTCAATAAAACTATTCCAAATGATTTTGAAAGCAACACAATGATTTTTGACCGTGTTTGTGAAATACATACTTATTTCAGAGAAAGATTTGCTTATTTATGCATTTTCTTTTCCTCCTATAAGCTACAAACGTGAGCCTACGGGAAAAACGGTGGCACAGGGAGCGAAAGGTATAACTTTTAACCGGTAGTTAGCGGTTTAATTTTACGCACTCGTCGTTCGCTTTCTATGTTATTTAGATTTAAAATAAAACCAATATTTTTCGAAAAGAAACGTAATTAGTAAAATTTTTATTCTATTTCTAAATATATTTTATTTCAAAGTTCTTTTTCCTTGGATAATGAGTTTTCAGCTTTCTGTAGCAATGTGTTCCTTCATTTGAAACTGAAATATTTATAATGCTGGTCACATCTATAAAGTAAGTTCATGAAGGAAGCGTACAAACCACTTGAAATTTGTATTGAATATATAAAGCAATTGGATTTGCAAACTTTTTCGTTAGAATACTAAATCTTTTTGAACATTGGAGAGTAATTGTCAACTGATAAATGATTGAATTTTATTTTCAACACATCATAACTGACAGTCGTAATAATATGAAAAAAAAACAATATTTTACTTTTCTTTCTAACTAAGCAAATTTAATTGGTAACTTAATGTTCATGCCATTGTTAGAAATATGCTTTTCCTTTTTTGAATGTGTAGCTTGTTTTCTAGAAAAAAAACCAGAAAAGATACAAAGATACATAGATAATCGACTAATAAATTTCCACTAAACCCTTTTTTTTAAATGCTTGTATTCTTAAATCCAAATAATTTTATGAAGAAAGATTTATTTTAAACGGATAAGAAAAAATGTTTTATTATTGATGTTTATTTTTTATTTTTGAAGAAGTAGTTTCCTCCCTCCTATTTTTTTAGAATGCATTATGATACTAAAAGAAGACTCACATACAAATGGAAACTTTTTTCTTAAGGACCATTCATGAGAGTACGCTTTTCTTCAGAAACGGAAAGTCTATCCAATTTTATATTACTATGGTATTTTTGGTTTAGATGAAAGATCCTGATTTTAAAAAAGGTAAGCCATGTTTTATATTCTAAGTAATATCTGTCTATATGTATGCATATTTCTTTTAATAAATAGGAGGAGAGATGACCTAAGTTAAAAGAAAATGTCATACGACTTTAGGTAATTTGGTTCAATATAAACGTCTGCTTTTTAAAATAATTAGAATTAAATACACCAGGAAAAGTTTTCAATATCAATCATGCCACTAACATTTAAAATTGCATTACTATTTTTATAAAATTGATCTTCGTTACGTAAAACAATAGTTTTAAAACTTTTAAGTTTAAAGTTTAGAATAAAATAAATAAATAAAAAAATAATAATTTAGAAAAATTTATTCAATCGCTCCTATCTAGTTTTGAAAGAAAGTTTAGAATTCTTTCATTTAAAACGAAGTCTCTTTTTTGATTGGATAGATCAATAAAGGAAAAAAATTCTACTTTATGCTTGTATTATTTCTAAAAATTTGTATAACAACTTATTATTTGTGAATATTCCTTACCGTTTTCTTGAAAATAAAACGTTATAACATGGTATGGAGTTAGAAAAGTGGAAATTTACACACAGGCACATTTTTCGTAACTAAGATAAAATCTTCCTATGTAAAATCATTGCATCTGCCAACTCACTAACTGTTCTCCATATTTTGACCAAATACTCCACTTTTAGCTCATTCAGCTTTAATCATTTTTAAATCATACGCTTTAACATTGACAGATTTAACGGCGAAAAATTATCGTCGCTGTAATTTTTTCCTTTCTTGCATTGCATTGATTTTTTCCCTTGCATTTAATTTAAATAAACTATATTTCTATGCATTGAACAAAATTAGTTTTTATATTTTGCTAATCTGTTAATTGATTAATTTTTTTATTCAATGAAAATTCAGTGCTAAAAATTAAAACAATCTAATCAACCATTTTTCAAAAAAAAAAATTATTAATCAAAATCCTTACGATTTAAAAAACAAGCAAGTTATAGCATTTACGTGGGTGGCCAACTTGGAATGACAAAACACTTTTCTATGTCTCTGTCTCTCTCTCTCTTTTTCTATATTTTTCTTCCTCTTTCTCTGTTTGTCTCTCTCGTCCTCTCTTTATTTTCTCTCTCTCTCTCTCATTCCCCTTCTATTTTTGTATTTCGCTCTATATTTCTTTTCTTTTTACTTTCTTTTTTCTGTCTTTCTTTCTTCTTTCTGTCTCTTTCTTTATTTTCCTCCTTCTCTTTTTCACCCTCTCTCTATATGATAGTAATATTAATTACTTGAGACTTCATATTCTCAACACAGCAGCATTATTAGAAGAAAATTTTAAATTTCTCTTTCTTTGTTTACCACTTTCTCTTTTTCACCGTATCTCTCTATGGTAATAATATTAATTACTTGAGACTTCATCTTCTTAACACAACAGCATTATTAAAAAACAATTTTAAATTTCTCTTAATTTATTTTCCTCTTTCTCTTTTTCACCCTGTCTCTCTATGGTAAAGATATCGATTACTTGAGACTTCATCTTCTCAACAGCATTATTAGAAGAAATTGCTTCTTTAAACACTTTATTTTCTTACATGCATTGATTCTTTCTTATTTACTTCTTTAAACCACACACACATCATTTTTCCTTACAATCATTGCATATTAGTATATTTATATATTTTTGCAAAAAAAATAGTCAAAATGTATATTGTATTTCATTAAATAAATAATAACAGAATCACAATTCAACAATTTATACATTAATTTGTCTTCTACTACCTTTGAATCATAACTTTAAAAGAAAATACTACAAAATAAATGTAGCCACTTTTTTTTATTCTTGGAAGAAAAATCAACTTTACGACAATCATCAAAACAATTTAAGTAATATCCGATTTTTAATTTCGATTGGAGAAGTTTAAATGCCACAAAGTCTGTTCTTAACGAGCGTCTAATTGAGATTAATTATGGAATGCCTTTGAAGTCTCATTGATTTTATAATACAGAAGCGAATGGGCCTTTTATTGGTTACATGTGGGTACCAATGGGTATCCTGGGTAAAGACTTTCTTCTAGGAAATCCATTTTAACTCCCATTAAACTCAATTATCAATTAGAATCCTAATGTATTTGGTAGCAAATTAATTCTTTATCGAATTTCTTTAGGGAGAAAGGCACTTTTTCAGTAAATGTCTAATGTGAATGGCATTAAAGTCAAATGGGCGAATTAAGAGAAAGTTTCATCAAGGTTGAAGTCTGATTCATTAAGCACCAGTGCTTTGAGTGCTTTTATGAAGTTCTTTGATTGGGTAAATCATTTAGTTTGATTTCTATTAAATATTTGCGTAGAGAATGAGTTTTGATTAATATATTAATTTTAAAAAAATGAGAATTAAAAACTGTTTATAAAATGTTTATTTGTGATGTTTTTTTAAGATATTATTAGTATTTTATTTTTTAAAAGAAACAAAATAAAAAAAGTATATGCCTTATCGTAAAAAATAAAAAATAAAAAAGTTTCTTGTAATGAAAATTAATACTCCGAACTATTAATACTGCCAAATCTCATTTATTTCACAAATTAACATGCCAACTAGAGTCCAAGACTCACCTAGTTATAAACAATTTTTTCATGGAATACTGTTAATTAAAAACAAAACAGAACAAAAACTTCCTTGTTGCCACAGCGTACAAAATAATATACTTTTGCAATATCGTTCAGTTCACGGTGACAAAAAATTAAACAATGATAAATAAATTCACGTGAACAAAATAATAAATTTAAATAATTGTTTTGCTTTTAATATAATAAACTGAAATTTATAAAGTGGATCTCACATCCTCCCACCTTGAGATGTGGAAGTCCCACAGCTCAACAACTATATTAGAGATCCAGCCTTTTGGGAATTTTAACAGTCCGTCCTAGTCTTGTCTTGTTTTGAACAACTGCGTAGTCGATGGAGTTATCGTCAGAACACTTAGGAATAGGATTCTTCATAGAGGCTATTTTTGTAGATAATGTATTTTTTTGTCTGGTGGAAAAGACAAATCATTAGAAGAGATCTCTAAAGGGAAGACGCGCTGAATTGGACGCAGAATTTCTCCACGAGATGTTCTAAGTTTAATGAGTCGACACACACCGTCTTTCCCTGGCAGAATTTCTGTCACTTTCCCCAGTGGCCAGTCGATTCGATTGGCGTTGTCACTTTTTATGAGAACAATGTCCCCGGGAGTTATCATCGAAGTTCTAGTCTTTTCCGGCCTCCTTATCAAAGATCCAAGATATTCGGACCTGAACTTCTTTCGAATGTCCTTCTGTAATGCTAACCTGTATTTGACACGATGGTTGAGACTTTTATGATCTGCCGCATCACAGTCTGGAACACCAGAGCTTTTGATATCCTGAAGAAACATCGCAGGGGTAAGTGGAACAAATTCTGAGTCACATTCGTCGATGTAAGTCAAAGGGCGTGAGTTGATTACAGATTCACAATCACAAATAACTGTTGTAAACTCCTCAAATGCCAAACTTGCTCTTCCAAGTATTCTTCTCAAAAGACTTTTAAGAATACCAATTAGTCTCTCCCACCATCCACCCCACCATGGTGAAGAAGGGGGATTAAATTTCCACTTAATTGGACGAAGAGCATTGTCGCTACAAATGCGGCCCCAATCTAAACTTCTAAGCAAATTGGAAGCTCCGACGAAATTAGTGCCATTATCACAGTACATGGTTTCACATCGGCCTCTCCGAGCTATAAATCGCCGTAGAGCTAGCAAAAAGCTCTCGGTCGATAGCGATGAAACAAGCTCTAAGTGGACAGCTCTATATACGGCGCATGTAAAAATGCATACCCAAGCCTTCTTTCCATCTTTTAAAAATAAAGGTCCCGCCAGGTCAATTCCACAAATCTCGAACACGTTTGCCTGTCGTATTCGATCTTCAGGCAAAGGAGCAGATACAACATCACAACATTTAGAAGAAAATTTTTTGCAAACGACACATTTTGAGATAACAGAACGCACTGTTTTTCTTCCTCTCAAAATCCAAAAATGTTCTCTCAAAATATTAAGCAAAATTTGAGTTCCAGCATGATTATTTAAGATATGGTGAGAAAATATTAGTCTTTCGACAACTTTATGATTGGACGGGAGAACAGCTGGTTCCCTAAAATCTTCTGTATCCTGACGGAAAATTATTTTCGTCTTGAGCCGTATTATTCCATCGGCATCCTTATATGCACTCAAAGTTTTTAGTTTTGCATCATGCTCATTCACAAAAGATTCCGACTGGACCAATTTTATCACTTGTTTCTCTGCTGCCCTGTATTCTTCAGCATCCAAACTTCCCTTTTTCCTTAGCTGAACATCGCATCTGCAGCTCTTTACAAATCTCAAAATCCATCCCACTAACTTCACAATGCTTTCATATTTTGAAAAGCGCTGATAAAACCAGCCTGCAGATGAATCTTGATTTACAGACACCAAAGCTAATATTGAGCTTTTCCTTTTCTCTTTTAGTATCTCATCTTCATCAAACTCATATTCATTGCATGGTCCTTCGTCTTCAAATAAAGTAAGCCATTTTGGCCCCTCCCACCATCTAGTTTTCACTAAAATACTTGCTTTGCATCCTCGGAAAGGTAAATCAGCTGGATTTTCAAAACCAGAAATATGACGCCAAGAAAAAACTTGGCTAATATTCCGTATTTCTTGGACTCTGTTATTCACGAAAATAGACCAATTTTCATCTTTAATGATCCAGGTAAGAACGGTAGTGGAATCACTCCAATAAAAACATCTAATATCATTCCATCCAAGAGCATCCAACACAGATTTCGTTAATCTTGCTCCCACCAATGCAGCAAGAAGCTCTAATCTTGGAATTGTAGCAACTTTCAGAGGAGATATTCGTGATCTCGAGGCTAAAAAATGCACCTTTCCACATTCTCCCTCTTGTACAAGATACGTAACTGCGGCATATGCATCTCTACTTGCGTCACAAAAGGTATGAATGGAGAAGTTCTTCATATTTTCTGGATTAACGTTGATCCAGCGAAGAACGGTAACATTTTCCAATACTTTTAGTTCCCTAAACCATTGTAAAAATTCTTGTCGAAGGGATCCAGTGATTTCTTCGTCCCATTCCAACGATAATTTCCAGGTTTTTTGTAGCATAATTTTAGGACAAAGCATTACAGGAGATACAAATCCAAATGGATCAAACACTTTGTGAGTAACCGATAATATTGTGCGTTTAGTAATGTTGTCGACATTTACTTCTTTCAACCAGCTGATATTTAGCGAAAAACAGTCTTCAATTTTATTCCATTGAAGGCCTAACAGATCTGTTTTGAAGGATCTTCCATCCTCTGTTAGTGAAGATTCCCAATCCCGCAGAATGAAACCACCTTTTTTTAATAACTCATTAGAAACACTTATCACTCGCTGCAAATCTAATTCACTGTGGACGCTAGTTACAAGATTGTCCACATAAAAACTCTTCAAAAGACAACTAGTTACAAAAGGATCAACATCAGTATTTTGCTCAAGATGATACTTTAATACAGCTCCTAGTAGAAAAGGACTGCTGCGAACGCCAAAAACTACTCTGGTATGCCCAAAAAACCTGTAGCCTTTGCAAGCCTTATTTGTCCACCATAGAAATCTCAAGAAGTCTCTGTCTTCTTTACAGAGGCTAATTTGCAAAAAGGCTTTCTTTATGTCTGCGATTACACCAATCTTCTTTTCTCGAAAACGCAGCAAAATATCAGGAATGAGCTCAATTAAGTTTGGACCACTATGTAAGGAGTCATTTAGTGACGGATGTCCTTTGAGTCGAGCAGATGCATCAAAAACCGGGCGAATAGGAGTTGTCTTACTAACTTTGATAACAGGTCTGTGAGGTAGATAATTAGCAGGCAAATCTTTCTCTTCAATTGGTACTTCTTCGATAATTCCTTCAAGCAGCCATTCGGAAAATATGCCCTCATAACTATCGTACAAATTTTCCTGAAATAACTTCTTGGTTGTGGTGTCTAACCTTCTTTTAGCTTGCTCAAAATTATCAGGTAAAGGCACACAGTTATCTAACCAAGGCAAATGAACTTCATAGCGATTATCTTCATTGTACCTAACAGTTTGAAGAAAATTTTCAGTAGTCAAATCCTCTTGCTCTTTTTTAGACAGCTTTTCAATAGGATCCTTGATTCCAATAGAATCCAGTTTCCAGAAGTCCGAAATGTCAAACTCTTTAGCGAAAAGTGATGTCACTAACATGGCATTGCTTGTAGTAACTTTACTATCAGGAACTTTCCCTAACAGAGTCCACCCAAGCAAAGTTTCAATGGCTACTAATCCGCATGGTAAGACTCTACGCTGACCGATTAAAATCTTTCCAAAAAGATCAGCTCCTATAAGCACTTGTACAGGTTGTGGCTTTTCTCCCACATCACTTAATGTTATATCCCTTTCTTGAAGCTCTTTTAACCAAGGCCCGGAGTTCACAGGTGATACATCATTACAAATAGCTACCTGATCCAAAGCTTCAAAGTTGCATGCAAAATTGTTCTTAATATTTTTCAACCTAATTCTGTAACATGTATGTACAGATTCTTTAGATTTAATCCCACCAAACAGTGAATGTACCAGAGTTTCTTTCTTTACAGGAACGTATCCCATTTCTTCGGCAAGACTCTTTACAATATAAGACTTTTGCGAGCCGGTCGGTGTCCAGAACAATTCGCACGATTTTTTCTTTTTTATCTGATACGGGCTTACACTTTAGAGTCTGTAAAAACACTTTAGGACCCACACTTAGGTTGGACATGTTGACCTCGTTGAAAACTTCAGCTTCTTCCGTCTTCTTGAAATAATTTTTTCTTGACTCGTTTGTTTCGCACATCAAGGGAACATGTTTCTTCCCGCAAATTACACATTTTAAAAATGAACGACATTTTCGGACGGGATGACCGGGAGCCAGACAGGCAAAACAACAATTTTTTTCCCTCAAAATCCTTCGTTTTTCATCTAAACTCATTTTTTGCGCAGAAAAACAGTCTGCACTGGGATGAGTTTTCTCGCAAAACGCACATGACTTTTTGGTTTTATGAGTATGTGGATTGGTAAAAAGACCGGAGGCGGTGGGTGTTTTATTTTGTTTTACTCTTGGTTTAAATTTCTTATTTCTAAACCCAATATTGTCTTTCTTTTTGTTTAAACCGAAACCTTGCATCGCCAAACAAATCCTTTCTTCTGATTCTACTTCAGATTTTAAGAATTTTAGTAAGCTACTAAGCCTTTCTTGTGGTTCGCCACTATGATGGAAATCAGGACCTCTTTGTCTTTGCCATGCTCTTAGTATATCTTCCGGTAAGCATGACTCAACCAAAGGATGAAGTAGAGCAGCGCTTTTATCCGTTGTTACGCCAAGTGTCTCTAATGCCCTAACCTGAGACTCCAAATGGTCATACAGCGTACATAAATTAACAGTCGAACTTTGCGAAGCGTTTTGTAAAACCACTTTTAAAAGCTCGCGGACATAGAATTCTATAAGTAAATCAGTTCGAACAAAACGCGATTTTAAAGATTCAACAGCTTTGGCGTAGTTGGCGCCGGTGGGTGGAAAACTTTCCACTACCTCCCGAGCGCGTGAGCTGCTAACGGTTGCTTGCACTAAATACTGAAATTTATTTTCTGGTGCTATATCAACATCATTATGAACATGTTCGAACTGGCTCCAAAAAGGTAACCAGTCCTTTAAATCTCCCGAAAAATGGCGTAATTCTAACTTAGGTAAGTGAAATCTATTTTTTACACTACCTGACTCTGGCGTTTGATCCTCTAGAGTATGTAAAACTGTCCGGGAGTTTAATCTCGCCAAATCCAACTCATGTTGTCTTTGTCGTTCTCTTTCTTCTTCTTGGCGCTTTCTCTCTTCTTCTTGGCTCTTTCTCTCTTCTTCTTGGCGCTTTATCTCTTCGTCTTGGCGATTTCTCTCTTCTTTTTTCTGCCTTTCAGAAACAGTTGTGGCTAGTACGGTTGAAACAAAGTCCGGATCATTTTTATATTCTTTACTGTTTAAAATTATATCTTTCAGTGTAGATATGGTAACCTTCAACGGTAAGTCCTCATTGATCTCTTGACACAAATAAATTAGGTCTTCTTTCTTGAAGCCTTTAACAGATGTAAACATATTGACACTTAATAATCCTGTTACCGGACGCCAGATATCGTAAAAAATAAAAAATAAAAAAGTTTCTTGTAATGAAAATTAATACTCCGAACTATCAATACTGCCAAATCTCATTTATTTCACAAATTAACATGCCAACTAGAGTCCAAGACTCACCTAGTTATAAACAATTTTTTCATGGAATACTGTTAATTAAAAACAAAACAGAACAAAAACTTCCTTGTTGCCACAGCGTACAAAATAATATACTTTTGCAGTATCGTTCAGTTCACGGTGACAAAAAATTAAACAATGATAAATAAATTCACGTGAACAAAATAATAAATTTAAATAATTGTTTTGCTTTTAATATAATAAACTGAAATTTATAAAGTGGATCTCACATGCCTTGTAAAGAAGGTAGTCTGGCGAAATTAACTTTAACAAAATGCTTGAATATTTTTTTCAGAAAAATTCGCAAAAGTGTTTGAAAAATTTATTTTTTAAATATGAATTTATTTTTAACTTCTGTCATTTTAAGTAAAACTTGCAAGATATTAAATAAATTGACAAAATAATTCAATGATGTAACGAGTCTTGCGCACATTTGATAAAACAATTTAAAAGATAAATATAAAAAGTATCGCAAGAACATTACAAATTAAATATTTCAATTAACATTTATGCTATTTACAGAATTTTGCGTTTAAATGAAGGTTGGTAATAATTTTGAATAATTTAAAAAACTATTCTTGAAGTGTTTTGGCTCATTCATTTTGTTTGTTTTTACTAAAATGTTTATATTTGGATGAAAACTGAAAATAATGAAAATTGGATAAGTGATTCATCTTTTATTTACAATAATATTAAGAAATTTATTCTTAAGATTAAAAATAAAGGCGCATACTTGAATGTATTATAATGTATCAGATACTAATAAGATGCTTTTCAATTTTTACGGTACTTCTAAATCTCATGTGAGCTCCGTATACCACTATATCAACATCGGCGCCTATACAGGAGGGTGCCGAATTCGACCGACAAATTTAGAGGGGTGATAGTAGGCAGCATGGAGATGGCAAATCAACATAGAACATGGGGTCGCAAACCACGTTTAGTTGAAGTAATTCTTAAAAATTGTTACTAAGGGTGTAATGTCGAGTGGAATGAAAATGGATTGTAGGAGGTAACAAATGCATTTGTGAGAAGTAAAACATGTTTACAATACGAACAATGCATCACAGCTCTACGTCAGAAAGGCAATGCCAAGTGATTGCCTCAGGAATCGTTTGAAGTTGGAGTCGCGTAGATCGTAAGCCAGCCTACACGAACGTGCAAAGGATTGTCGGACACGTTCAAGCCAATCCGGTGTGGTGTCTGTCTCAGCTGAAGCAACGAAAATTCGTTCCAGATGATCATTCACTCTGGTTACAAGCGTCTCTTAAAAAAGATATTTCAGATTTCTCCAAAAGAAGATATCCAAGGGATTGTAATCTGGGGAGTTTGGAGGCCAAGCAACAAGACCGCTGAGTTCAATCGACCTTCCAAGATATTTAACATGAAGTTGGTACACACCACAACCAAAAAATGGGTTGGTGCTATTCTCAGTTAGAGTGAATATCAGCCATAATGAAAAAAATATAATTTATTAATCCTTTTATAAGTTTCACAAACTCAGGCTAGGAAATGCACCTATAAATAAGTATCGGAGCAAAAACGAGGTAGACAAGATTTTTAATATTTAATTGATTCACTTGCTTTTGAAGCGTTTCAGTAATATACGTTCTAACTAAGCTTAATTCCGTTCTCGTCTATTCGACCTCTAGTCGAAATTAATCTAATTCAAATATAAATATTATTGACTAAGTTGTCAAATGTCAATCTTAAATATTAAGTAATTCATCAACGAGTAAATTTCAACAAGTTTTCAACTACTTTATCACATTTTTTAATCACTAACTTCCATCATCTAACTCATAACATCCCTCTCCTCGAACCTAAAAGTTAATGCTTAAATAAAAACCCGTATTTACATAAACCGCATCTTCTTCTTTGGGAAAAAGTTTTCAATAGAATAATATTTAAAGAGATAGAATTTCCTTAAAAGGATTAGTAGGAGGCACGCGAATAGACCCACTACAGTGCACCATCTTTCATGAACTACACGTTCTTGTAGGCAGTGGCCAGTACTAGAACGTGACGAATCAGAACAGACGAAACGTACAGATGTATAGACGAGTGAGAAATTGCATATGTGCAGGTTTTTTCAACCCTACCACAGTAATCCCAATTCTCGTATTCGTTTGGCTACTCCGCTCGTCTGGCCCATCGGTGACTTTTATCAAGATTTTCACTGACTAAATGGGGTCTTACGATCCCATGTTCTATGTTGATTTATCGTCCTCATACTACTTACTATTGCACTTCTGAATTTGTCAGTCGAATCTGGCATCACCTCGTATACATATGTCAAATAATGAAGCTAGAATAATATATAATAGATCTATGTGTGTAGAATAACGTATACTAGACATCGGTTAAAGTATCCATATCTACAAACTTTACTTGTGAAATAAATTGTCATATTTTGTTGATATTTCCTGTTGCCTCTTTTGAACATAATTTAACAAGTATACTTTTAAGGAAAACATGAAAATGCATTATCTTTCAGTTATATAATACTTGCATAAAGTTCAAAGATTGACTGGGGGCTTGCTAAAATTGTATAAACAATGGATAAAGCAATTGAAAACAAGCAAGATAAAAAAAAGGGAATATTCTACCTTGAATAGTTAAGAACTGTCTCGTGCATAATCACTCTATGAACAATATGATATCCATATGCAATTTTCTTGAGCTGTATGAATTATTTCAGTGAAACCTACTGATTAGCAAATGTTTTGTTACTGATTTAAAATGCTCAAATATGTCCAATCATTATCACAAAGAACACAAGGCACAAGGAGCACCAAATTTAGTAGAATTTTTTTTCACATTTATAAACATACTCATGTCAGGGTTACATTCAATAAATGACATTAATTAAAATTAGACTGCTTCTCAATATATATAGAACGTGTGATGCAATTTTTCATGATTCATTTATTTTTTCTTATGTTTTCCAATATGTAAATAAATATACGCTATATATTTATGAATTCATAAATTCATAAATATGTACAAAATAGTTATAAAACTTAAGATAACTAGTCAAGATAGTACTGATGGGTGTCCAAGATAAGTGATTAAAGACCAAAACATTACCAAATTTCGTGATATGTTCCGAGGTAATTGAATATAAAGTTTTTGTGCAGTAACGGGGTTAACTTGGATAGGGAAGATATAATTAATTTTCGAATTACAAATGAGGAAGATTTGTGGGAATGTCGTTTCAAAAGTTCTGTGCGATGACCAAAAACAGTGCCATAAAAACATGTGTGTAGACATGTTAGCAAACGAGCCATATTTGTTACAATATTTTGTAACATGTGATGCGATATGGATTTCTGCCTATGACCCAGAAAATAAGCGTTTTTCGATGCAGTGAAACTCTCCAGGATCCACAAAAACCAAAAAAGCACGCATGCTAGTATCAAAATTCAATATTAATTGTGTCTGATTTGAAATTAAAGGAATTGTAATGATTGAGTAGGTTCCCAGTAGTCAGACTGTTAATGAACACTACTACACTGAAGTATTAAAAAGACTTTCCGTAAATATTATGGAAACAAGGCCACAGTTGTGAAGTAATGGATGACTATTGTATTAGAACAATGAATCTGATCACACTGCCCTATTTTTCAAGTAGTTTTTGACCTGTAAAAACACTATTGTGATTGGGCATCCTCCTTATTCATCTAATTTGGCTCCGTTTATTTTTTTTATTTCTTATAGATATTTCTTACTTATAGGGAACCCATTTTACCTTAGTTGAAGAGGTTAAGGCACAAAAACGGTGAATCTCATGAAGGGCCTTCCAAAATTTTCGTTCTAGAACTATTATCAGCGATGGCACCTCCGATGGAAAAGTGTGTGAATGTTGACAGGGACTACTTTGCAGGTGATAATGTCACAAAGAACTGATTATGTAAGTATACAATTATTTATTGGATAAGTCTTGTTTTTTTTGTGTGTGTGTCACATCTCTTATGCCAAGATCTCTTAGCATAGCAAAAATACTACACTTTTCTATCTTGAAAAGTAGCCTGTTATTCAAGCATCACTGAAAAAAATTGTATAGATCCTTTTATAAAAATAGCAGTATCGATATTAAGCCATACCAATCCAAACAATTTTATGTCTACAGAAAATTAAAAATAATAAGAGAATTTTAAAATACAACAAAATTTCAGTAATATATATTGCAAAATTCAAGATCAAAGCCATGAGGGACATCTGGTGTCATTCTTCTATCATTCATAAAATGTAGAATAATAAGAAAAAAATATTGCTACTTCTTCTGAAACATATTATCAATATGTATTAAAAAGAATAATTGAACACAAATTGGGGAAAGACTGCCTCCCCACCTGGTAAGGTGATTATGACACTCGGCTTGTAATCGAATTGGCTCGGGTTCGGATACCGAATAAGGCATGGATGTATCTTCAGGAAAAGATGTCGGACATTTGCTTGAAAAGGATTCCCGTCTAAAATGGAAAGCAGCACATCCCTTCTGATCTATGCTGAAATCATCGTATGTAATAAAATTCTATATTATTCTGTGTTGGTATTTCATGTTTCTGTTCATCTATCTCTCGTCTTTCGTATGTATGCAGTACACGACAACAACAACAACAACAATGGAGAAGACTGTAAAATAAATATTTCACAACATTGAAATTTTGAAAAAAAAATCCATCTTATTCTACATATGCTTGCTATACCATTTATATTCTTCTTCTATTATTTTAAGGACGGTATGATTCATTTTTTTACCATCAAAATTCTGAGTTCCCCCTATATTTATTTCTAAATATTTAAAAAAGGTTTGCCAAATTTTTGAATTATGTAACAAACCTATAAAAAAAAAGAAAAATATAATTAACATTTCATTTTGGAAGATGTCATCACGTCCTATTCATTTCCTTATTTTTATTTTCCTTTTTTTCCAATATATAGCTAATTGCAAAGACGAATAATTAGCTAATTATCTTAAGTTCCCGCTGCACTCAAACTAATTAATTTTTGGAAAAAAAAAACATTATTTTTTGTGGGTTTTATATTACTTTTCGAATTATGAAACAACGTTCGTAAAAATGCAGCTTATTTTAAATAGAAAAATATTAGATGCATTTTACGTAACGTAATGTGGCGTTATAAAGTAAAGGAATTCTTTTAATCCGAAATAAATAGTTATTGGTATGGTAAGAAAAATCGATGCTAAAATTTAAGTTAAGCGTTGTAGAAATTCTATCATAAAAAACTGCACATGAATTCAAAGAAAACAAAATATTGCACGCGCAAACGCAAAAACAGAACCATGATTGATTGTTTATTAATCCCTTAAGTGCGTATATATCCGTCACCTTTAACTGCTTCGTTATGTGCCCTGGACGTATATATACGTCTTTCGAAAATAGGATTAATTCTTTGAGTGGCTATCATTAAAACTAATCTGAAGGCTTTGTGATATAATAAAATGATTTTGACAATGTCTGCAAAAGATTTATTTATTTCAGAGGAAAAATTGCTTACATATGTATTTGTGCCCCTCTTCTCCCCTCCCCCAATATATTGCATATGCGTGCCTCTATGGAAAACGGTGGCGCTGGGTAGATAATCGCAAAGCCTTAAATCGGCAGTTATGGTATTAAAGTCGTATTTTGAAAGAACTTTAGCCTTTTCACAACGAAGGACGCAAATGCGTGGGTACCGCCAGGGCCGGAGGTTTCTATCGCGAGTGTCACTCACAGGTCGGGAGTTTTGTGTAGTTAAGCCTAAATCCATAAAAATACCGAAATATAAACACGTTGTTCAATATTGCTCTGTATATTAGACGAACGGTTGTATGCTTCATATATTTCGAATTATAACAGCCTTTTTCTGTTTAAGAACAAGTTTTTAAACATTTTACTGTTAGCATTTGTAAAAGTTGATATTGTAAAAAAAATAAGAAAAAAAAAAGACAAGTTTTGTCTACCAGATCTAATTATCCATTTAAAACTAGACTGAAAACCCAAATCAAATGCTTTAGAGAAAATAAATCTCTCAGCTTCGCTATCAACAAAAAAACACATGTTCATTTCAAGAGCAATCGTAAAGCACTCAATTCGGAAACATTCCTTTCCCTTTATGTTTATAAAACAAAAGCCACATGTAAGTGAATAATATTTCTTTCATTTCGAGTATAAGATCAAATCTCCTTGTATTTCAAATCTTATGGACATAGAATTGCATATATTGCCAAAAAACGGAGCTTAAAAACGTCCCAGGTCACTGGCGCACCGGTGAGTCGCTAGGCCAGTGAAGAAGAAATACACTGGCGCAAGGACGCGACACTTGTCTCCTGGCGGTGTTTCGTACCGGCGCACGGGTGCGAAGCTCGTCCCGATGGGGTTAGAGGTTTTTCAGAATGAACTAAAGAAGTAGGAGTCATTGAAAAGTGAAGAGGAGGAAGCCACGTTTGCCTCACAACTTAAAAAATATTCATAGAATCCAAATGTGGGGTTCTTGAAAGACTTAACGTGCATCAGCTGTGCTTAACGGCTGCTCTTCAATGACCCCAAGATTTGGATCCACGATGGGGGAGTAACGACGAAGCCAGTTGGTTCTCGGTCATGGCAGCTTAGTTAATGCGGAAACATATTTTGTTGTATATTTATCATATATGCCTTTAAAATATTAGTACTACAGATGATCATAAATACATTATGATAAATTAGTATTAGTTTTGGTGGTGATTAGATCCAGTATCTGAAAAAAATATGTCTAATCTGTACAATTTTAAGAATACATTTTTTTCACTAGTAAAAATGTACTCAATGATACGGATAAGTATGGAATAATAGTTTTATGTTTTTATCCCCTGATTTTTTCTTGTTAGAATAGGTCTCAGTTTCTTGGATCTCTATTTAAAGTTCCACCTTATACGTTGGATATTTTACCAATGTCATATTTTTTTATTTACCCCATATATCCATATCAATATACATTGTATCACCTTTCTTTTCCTTTAAATAATTGAAATATTATGCAATAATATGAAAAGCTGAATAAGCAAACAAAAGAAATGCATGAGCGAGCCAATGGCATATTGTCACGTTTGTACGTCTTCCTAGACGGATTTTTTGGTTGTAGCAAACTAACAATTAGAAAAGCGTTGTGATAACATTGTTTGCTGAAGAATTTTTTGCTAGTGCAATTTCGAAATCACTCGACTGTGATCAGGACTTGTTCTCTCCATTTGTGAACTCGTCGAGAATCAGTGTTTAGTCTGAATCTCGGATCATCACAAAAGAACACACATCCATTAATCTCGTCTCCAAAAATGATATTATATGTACCATGTCAGGTTTGGGATCCGGAGTGAGTAGGGTCCAGACCATTGGTCTCCTTTCATAAATATCTGTCTCAGTAAGCATCCCATTAACCGTAACCTTGAAATAGAAATTCTAGAAACATCGAATATCACAATTGCAAGTTGAATCCTTAAATTCAATTAGCTATTATCCTGTTTGTCATGACTCATGGGTATCATGTAACTGGCTTTCTCGGTATTATCTGGTATCAAAGAATTGATTCATTAATCTGGAAACTAATATGGGACACAGTGTGCGAACTTGCTGCTTTCGTTTTGGTTTGGATTGCTTCCAATATCTTAACAGATTTATATCGTTATATCTGTACCCATAGAAACCAGGTACGAAAGTTTAAAAAATGTCATTAAGTCTTCAAAAACACGAACCAATTTAAAACCACACAGAATGGTGTTTTGACTACCTGTCTCATTAGTTTTCTTAATTTGAGTAAAGTAAAAGAGCTATATCGAGTTCGAAAATAGAGTATGAAAACAAAATCCCCTTTTCTTTGTTATGTATAACAAATTTCCTTGTAACGATTTAGTTACATTTAAAATATCTGAGAGAATGTGTTTACTCCTTTTAAAAAGCATAACTAAATGTGTCTAGACTCATTTCTTTCAAAGTGATTCCAACTTAACTGCCAGTAAACTCAATTATCCTTTTTAGAACCTAATATATTTCCTGGTAAACTGAATCCCCATTTAACCTTTTAAAACAGAATCGGCGGTCTTTTTCAATCAAAAATTAGCATCAATGAATTAAATCATTAAAAAAACCAATCAGAATAGTACTCTTCCTAGAGGTTAAAGAGTATCATTTATAAAATAATGTGTTAAATTCTGTTTGGTCATAATTTATTTGGACCTTTTTCAGTAACATTAAATTCCTTTCGTTTTAAAGTGGCTAGTTTAAAATAAACTTTTATTTATGAAATACCTGAGAAAGAATGGAATATCTATTACAGAGCTCTTCACGCAAAAATATCTAAATTTGTGCTTGAAATTACTAACAAAATATACACCAAAATGAAATCAATTTATAATTAAGACGTATTAAATCTTCCAAATTTTTATGGCGGGTATTCTTTATGGGATAAATATCTATACGAAATAAATATTTTGATATATGGCTAGAAAAACTTCTTACTCTGGAACGTAGCAACATTGCCTGTCGAAAATTTACATATTAGAACGTACTACTTTCTCGAATGCAACACAGAATTTTAATGTTGAGGCTTTAGCAACAGCATACGTTTTAATTGTCCGAAACTCTTTTTAGGGCATGACTATTAAGAGCCGATAATCAATGCAAGTGTACTTAAAGGCTTTATGATACAAAATTACATGTGGTAACACTAAAATTGTTTAACTAAAAATGTGGTAGTATGGACTCTGACTGATCGTTGTTTATATACTTATTTCAGAAGATGAATGGACTTGTATTTGAAATAAAGCCAGTAGTGTTGTGACGGATCTGTACGCGGTTCCAGTAATCCCTTCTTATATCTTTAATGTAAATATTTATTTCAACCAACCTTCATCGAGTAAGGGAACGTGATTTATGTAAATGAGTTATATTATATAAATTCGGTTTTCACGAGTTGGCAGTAAGCGAGTTGTTGGCACGTTGTTGTTGACACGCTGAAGGATACGTTGGATGCGTGCAAGTGGCAGTTAACATGAAGTTTGAGATTAGTTGAAGATTGAAAAGGAGTGGAATTAGTTAAAGATTACAGAACGTGGAGCCTATGACATTGAACAAGCCGAAGAGAGCACCTGCAAGTTTCCAGTTTATGATCCGATGCATAAAAAGTTCAGGTACTGCGCGTTTGATTAAGTAGAAGCTAGTTTATTAGTGTGTGACGTAGTTATATTTGAGCGTATTTAAGCTATCTTAGATTCAGTTGTGGGTCTGTAGTAGTATCCTCGTGTTATAGAATCTCACCTCCGCACTCTACTATATTTCAGCTACCTTAATTAGAATTGTATTGTGTCTGCTTGATAATTGTTAATAACGATTAAAAAATAATTAGATTGAAAACATGTCTGTGGATTATTCTGTTTCTCCCACACATCTAGTCGGGCTTACAGGTAGACAAGAGGGTTCAGAGGTAAGACGGGACTGAACGTTATCATAGTGTGTCATGAATTATAAATGCTCTAATAAATTGAGAGTTTGCTAATGTTGAGAACTTCAGGATTCATGGCACACGGGCAGCCATCCGTGATATACCAATAGTAAATGTCAGTGCTTCTCAAACTTTCAATAATTGCGACTCAATATTCAATCATAATTTTCATCGCGTCACCCCCTCCATAAAATAATGTATTGAATTCAATAATACTATACTTTGAAGCTAAAATTACAATACGACTTAAACCTCGTAAGTGCCACGGACGTATATAAACGTCTCGCTCAGACAAAGGGTTTATTGCCTCGGACGTATAAATACGTCTTTCCGAAGGGTGAACTTTTCTGTGCACTGCTATTCAGAAAATTATTCCGAAGGTTTTGGAATACAATGAAAAGACCTTGACAGCGTTCACGAAAGATTTGCTGATTTTAGAGGCTTTGCTTATTTATTCACCCCCCCCCCTTACCAATACATCACATATACACACCTACGTGGAAAACGGTGGCATTGAGATGAATCACATGTATTTTAATCGGTAAATATATGATTAGTTATAAACCCCCCAAATTATCAAGATTCGTGTTAATTGTTGTATATAATTTTATATATTACTAGCCGATGGGGTCACAGGTAATCTCATTAAACTTGCTCTTAGTATTTCTAAATTAGTTATAAAATACATTGTGCAGTGTTGGTACATTTATAAATGTATTATATAAATGTAAATGAGCATTTATTTCTTTTTATGGCAGAATGTGTTTTGCTTGTTTACTTTAAGCAAATTAACTATTTTTTTTAAAAATAATATTTTGTTTTTCGACTTTTTAATATGCTTACACCACCCTCGTAGAGTTTTCCCGTCCCCCTGGAGGGCATGCCTATAGTTTTAGAAATTCTGGTAAAAATGGGTAATTTTCGAAAGGTCCTGCTTTTATAGTGCTGCATTGGACCTGATACAATAACAAAATGTCCTTTGTCACAGTTCTTTCTTAAAATTACTGGAAAAATGTATCTTTTTTGGTACATTTTCCTAGTAATTAATTTTTTTGATCTACTGTACCCAGTAACAATACTTGATATTCCATCTTAGTTCTTAGATATAAATAGGAAGGTATAAATCTGGGATGAAATGAAATTCGAAAGCAAAAAAAGTGATTATTTTTGAAATACATTTGAGCCATGTCATATCATTAAAAATAATGATGTATCTTGTATGTCCCATTCTTTTTAAATGGCTTTGAATCCATACCACCCACGTATTCATTTTTTTGCAGTCTTTCATTTCAATGATGAAGTTTCCGTAGCATCTGTTTGGAAGGTTAATTTCATACGCTGGCATTCAATGAATGTGATATTAAAATAAATGTCATAATACTTATCGTACGTAGAAAATGAACCAACTGATGAATTTATGCCCAATAAGCACATTTATGTAAATATGAATCTCAATATACAAGGATATTTAAATAGGTTACCTTGAATTCAAAATGTGTGATAGTTCTCATGAAATTAAATTAATCTTAACACAAGAGAAAGATATTGCTTTTAAAAATACATCTCCATACAAAATTGAATACATAAATTAAATGTTTCTGAAGTCTTTTGCGAAATAAAATAATATATTTAATGTATAAATATAGAAACTAAAGTATTTATTTAACACTCAGGCTTTCTCCGAAATATGCTTAGAACACATTCAACATTAAACACAATACATAACTGCTTTTAATATTCTAATATCAATATCGAATGATGTGATTTGATAAAATAGAGTTCTTTATTTTCGTGATATTTTTAAATCGATTACATATGAAAAATTGTAAAATATTCCTCTCTTAGTATGAACTTGAACTTTCCAATGCTATATAAAGGTCGTTCTCTAAGAGAAAGCATAACAAAGTTTGAAAGCTTTCTAAAAATACAAATGAAACGTTATTCTTCAAATAATATTGGGTTGATGTATAATATCCTAAGCATTTCTTATCAAGATCAAAGATGCAAAAAGGGCATTATCTATTAATAAATGAGTAATAAAAAAGGAATTGACTTACTTAAAAACCTTAGTATCACTATTTTTTTCCAACTCCAAATTCAATTTAGAAGAAATTCCAAAAATCAATTTAGAAATAGTATGTTGCCATATATTACGTCATTGCAATAAAAAATTGAGAATTAATAAAATGTGCATATTTTATCCTACTATAATTTACTGAATAAGAAATGAATAATCATTCTGCCACATTTTTTATTAAATGTGGTCTGCTTAACCCCTTAAGAGGTCAATATTTTTGCTCAAAATATTCCATAAAAGACATTTTTATTCCAAAAATCTAAGCATAATACTTAACAGTATGCAATGATTGGTAAGTTTTAATCGAATTTTTAAAAAAATTTCAGACAATTTTTGTTTTAAATTTTGTAATGTTTATCACAAAAAACCTAAACATTTGCTTTTTATAAGTACACTCTGCATACTATGAAGAATGTTTCATATATATCTTAGAAGAATTTCACTCATACTTACAAAAGTATTTCCTTTTCGTTTCTCTTTTTCAAACGGGTGAGGATTTTTGTATATATATAACCATACACAATTTGAAGCATGATGTAATACTAGGTTTTACATTACAATGGAGAGAAGATAATATCTGCCTTTTTGGACTGTCTTTCCATCTTCATATATCAGTGCATGTACAACGCATGGGCAAAACGATTGTCGGACAGCTTTCGGTAGCCCGTACGGGCAAACCAGTTGAGGAGTTGAGAAAACCCATATTATGCGTTTGATTTATTTTGATATTGATTATTCAAAAATTAAATAAATTAAATGACATTAAACATGATATATATTTTGAAAAATACATATTTTATATGGATAATTTTGTTTTTATCTTTCCTACTGTAATGTTACTCTCACACAGTTAGTGTCTTCACAAATTTTACTAAGATCTAATACTAAAATCATTAAAATTGTTGATTTTAACATTTTTTTGCACAAAGAAAGAAATGTTTTGCTATAATCTTCAATAAAGCGTAGATATTTAAAAAAATTCAATATCGTATAAAAAATCAATCTCGTTAAAAATATTTAAAGCAAATAATTCAATCGTAGATATTCGCAGAAGCAACAGGAACATAAATATATATCTATCAGTTTTTCTAAATAACATGGTATTTGAAGTTAATTCAAATAGGAATAAAGGTCTTTCTAAACACACAGAAAAAGAAAAGAACATTTTATCACAATGTAACAATTTAATAGGCAACATTTGTATTTCCTCCTCTCTTAGAGGAAATTGATATCAAAAAGGTAAAAAAAAAGAAATTTACTCCTTGTTTTCAAAAAAGGAAAAGACAACTTTCATTCAAGCAATAAAATACTTAAAAATGTTTGGCGATAGTGAAAGTTTTAATGATACTGCTCCTAACGAGCATCTAATTGAGATTGATTAAGGCTAGACATGGTGAAATCATCGATTTTATTGGCTTTACTTGTGTACAATGTGTGTCTTGATTTCTTTCAAGGGAATTCTATTTTGTTTCCATTAAATTCTTTTATCAATTTGAAACTTAATGTTTCATATGATACATTAAATTTCTGAGAAAGTCCTTTTCGCTAGCGGAGATAACTCTCAGAGTATTAAATTAAAATAAACACACAATAACATGTTAAACAGTTGTAAAATATATTACTTTGTTTCTTTTTGAATTAATTCTTGACAAATAAGTTGAATGGAAAAAAATAATTTTTAAATAATAAAGTGATTGTGAGGATTTTATAACTTGAGCAATTAATCTTTATGATATTTTATCAAAATATTATTTCTGTTCACACACGCACAAAACACTTATTTACGTAAAAACACCGTAATATAACTCTAAAAAAATATTTAATATTTTTTATAATTCATGTGTAGTTGTTTAACGTAACATAAAACTTTTACAATAACTAACATTTTATGTTTAAACAGTATGTTTTATGTTAAAGTAGAATTCGTGTGCATCATTATAAAAAAAATAGTCCGAAATGTGTTCTTGCATTGAAAATTTCTTTCATCACATACTGAAGAAATTGAGAATTAACAAATATGCAATTTTTAGGCAAATAATTAAAAATGGAAGCAAAGTAACAATGCATTATTTAATATTTAAAACTTGTAGCTTATCTAAAGTTAGATTTCATATTCAAAACAGAAGGAAAATAAACAGTGATAGAAAAAAAAATTCAGAATTAACTTTAAAAGATTTTTAAAATAATATCTAATTATCAAAACCTATTTTATATTTTATCACTCATTCTTCTTTAAAAAAAAAATACCTGCTTAAAAATACTCAAAACTTTTTTGAAAAAACTAACATATTTCGGTTTTTAATAAAATAATTCATTATTTTATTGCATTCAATAAAGTGTAAGATCTATGGAGCAAACGATAGAATCCAGCATAATAAAATAGTGGAAGCAATCGAGGGATTACACCTGCTACAAAAGATAATTACTTATATAATCTGCCCGGTTTGTACATTCTCGTTTCTTGCTTTTTGCATCGCGACATAGAAAATTCATTCTGAATGACCATCGTAATTTTTTTAAGCTGTTAATATGGATGAAAAATAAAATTGAGTATGTATGCTCTTACACATCTTGTAAGCAACTAAAATTCAAAAATAGGCAAAATAAAACATTAAAACAATTCCATGATGAATAATCACAACTTCCTAATCATTGGCATTCGTCAACGATTTATTAAGCGTATTATTTGAAATCTTTGTCGTTAGCTGTAGATCGCTAAATGATTTGAATGCACAGATTCAAGAGACATCTTAATAAAATCAACCTTTAATTTACTTCTCAAATTATTATCAAAATATTATCTAAGCAAAGGGAGTGGTCAACATAATTATTAACCTAAATATTATTAATAATTTTCAAAGTACTTACCTTTGGTTGTTAATTCCGCAACACTGGTGATATTTTTCCGTAAAAATCTCGGTTCTCCTTACTAAAACTCCGATGGCATCAATTATTATAGCTCAATCTTTAGAATCAGCTTGACGACCATTGACTACATCTCTCTCTTCACTTGAATTTAAATAGCAACTTATATTTGCATATAGATCACGATTTCTCCACGGAAGGCAATTTTTAAGTCATGCAGCAGGTGTAAAGAAATTCCATAGAGGATTAAAAAAGACACAGATAGGGCCCGTTGCATCTTCAAAATTCTATTTTAAGGGGGCACAGAACATTTTAATTGACAAAACTCGGTCAAAAATCAAATCTAATTTTTTAAATCTAAGTTATTTTTTATATACTTATCTACAAACTCGTAAGATTTGAAAGCTCTAAGTTAAAAAAAAAACGCATAGTTGTGATAACTTTTACGTTTGTTTTATATTCACATTCCAAAGGCAAATCAAAATTTTAAATTGGCTTAGCTCAGTAAGATAACATAACTACTATATCTTCATTTTAAATGCTAAAGCCTTTCTTCTATTGTGCTTAATACTTGGAAAGTTTTTTCACTTGTTGCTAATAGTACATGGAAAAAAGTTGGTATGCATTTGTCGTAGTCTATCACTACCTCTAAAATTATTAACTCCCCTTGTATTATCTAAATCTGAATGTGTTGAATTCATAATTAATTACTACTTATTTAATAAATCAATCTTATTTATTGACCTTTCTTAATTGAGAGATTACACAAATACTATTCAAATTTTAAGAACAATAAAACACAGTGGAGTATGAGAAGTATTCAATAATTATGAACGACGGAATCCTAACTGAATCTACGGTGGACGACGCGTACAATTAAGCTACACATTTATATTTAATTTGAGAAAACAAACTAACCTGATACCTTTTCTTAAGGCAGGTTCTTCTAATTACTTCTTCTATATCTGGATTGCTTTAATGATCGGCTTCAATCTCAGCTATCTCTCAGTTCTATTCCGAACTGATTTTATGTATACTTTTCAATAGACTTTATTCCCGACGACTATATTTCCACTAGAAAAACTACTCTCTCAATTCATTTTCTCTTCATTTCATTTCCCCATTTTATATCCTTTTCGAACTTGCTAAACCTGAACTTATATAAAATATCTCATTTGCATAAGTCACACTTTTGGCTCTCGGTGGAGATTGGTTGAAATAAATAAAATTTTTAAAGAATGCGAGAGAAGGTTAGAGAAACGCGTAAGCACCCGTCACACATTTTTCATGCAAAGCAAGATTTATTTTTAAAAAAAACAATTAAAATCAGAATTTACACATTTTTTAAGGAATTTTCAATAAGCATTCATAAAAAGAAGTAATGTACAAATACCAATTATGTTATCACAAAACCCGTACCAACTTTTGTTCTGCATAGTTTAACCTACTTGTAGATCCAATTCCATGCATGCACTTCATTTTTTCTAGGAGTAACATTTTAAAATCACTTCAAAAATTTCAAGTTTTTCCCTTAAAAATTAAATGGCTAGCTTTGTATACAATTTTGAGCACAAAATGTGTTTTACATCATACATACACATAAGAGGCAACCAAAAAAAATATGGAAATCATTAAATTAAAAAAAAATGTGTAAATCGGACTATGTCCCCTTAATAATTCATATTCCTGTTAAAAATGTTATTATCTGTCAATATTTAAATAATTAGTTAAATACTTTCAGCAATATTTCTGTTCATTTGTCTAATCATGAATTAGCAGTATATATAAAAAATGAAATAAAAAAATAGAAGAAAACAGGAACCGAATTAACTGAAGTTACATAAACTCCCCACACATAATTAATTAATTTCCAAGGTAAAAACAAAATTTAGCGAATAAATAAAATCGACAATTGCATAAGTAGATATTCATTAACAAAAGAAAGAAAAAAACAGTATTTTTTGGCTGTCAAAGAAATAAAAACGAAGCCTCCGTAACTCTGTTTTGTACCAAAATATCCTTTAAGCAGGCAAAAAAGCATTGAAAGGATTATTTTGTTGGTATTTTATTGAACGTAAAGGTTTTTGGAATGGCTGATATGGGGGGATTTTCGAGGGATGAAGTCATGGACTTTTGTTCGCATCTTCTCTATAATGGTATCTCCCGCAACTGGTATATTTGATTAAAGTTTCTTCAGCCTTTAAAGGTAAGCGTCTTGCATTAAATGATACTTTTTTCGCAAATACTACTTTATCTTGATATAAAATATACCAGCAACTAGGAATATAAAGGAACATTGAAGTTTAGGGCATAATAAATATTATTTGAGAAATATTTGTATCCATATTGTAATATATTTTCAATTCTATACAATACCTTTCGTGAAATATAAAAAAATAAAATTTCCTTTATTATATTTTTTTCGTTTCCATGTCTCTTATTTAAAATTATTAGTTAGTATATAACTTAATAATAATAATTGTATAATTATATAATTTATAAAATTTAATACACTGTGATGAATAATTTTTATAATGTTAAACTCTATAGTGAATTATATGAAATCTATCTTAAAACTGAGATATCAAATTTTCATTGTAACTAGAGAAAAGTTTGTAAAAAAACGTGTTAAAAATATATGTGAAATAATGATGCTCTTGCCATTAATGCTTATGACGATTTTCTCACAATGTAAATTTTGAAAGAAATAAAAGTGCTCAAAAACCTTTTGTTTCAATCATAAGTTATTCAGTCCGCCCAAGAAATGAGATCATATAAAAACTTTGTAATGAAATAAGTACATGGTGGTCATAATTAAACTACAAATGTTCAAGGGGTGCTAGAGAGAAACCCGCTGCGAATATCCCAGTGAAATTTGGTATCTACAAGTTTCAGGGCATGCGCAAGTCAAATATATAAGGAAACAAGTCGCTATTTTCACCCAATATAAGGCGCTGTTCCTTGTTTCAATGCTTATCGATGTCATATATGCAAATTTTAAGCTCATTGAACAGTATAAAAATAAGACCACTTTGAGTATTGGTCAATCATGACTCTGAATAAGAAGGAACGCACATTGTTAGTGATGATATTCTATCAGAATGGTAGCAATTATTAAGCTACTCTGGAATAATATCGGCGTATGAAACGATTAAGAAGAGGTCCAATGAGTGTGTCAATGGATTGAAAAATATGATATCTAAATTTGAAGAAATAGGTGAACTGGGCATTATTCCAAGCACAAGACTGCGGAGCGCGTCCCGTAAACCCAGAAGGAGGTCAACAAATTGATGATGCTATTGCTACTACCAGTAGCAGTTCAGGAGCCAGTATTCTGCAAGAAGTATGGCTTGGACATTATCTCTTCCCTAGTCAACAGTGCATAAAGTGTTGCAGCACATTCTTTGGCGTTATCTGTATAGAATTAAAATACTTCAAGCATGCGATTGCATCTGGTGGTTCGCATATTGAGCACACCATGTGATAATTTCTTTGAATAAATAATGATTTAGTTGTTTTCTAAAGCGTCTTTTTGGATAGTTAATTTGTGATCTTAATTTACGTTAATATTTGATTACATGATACTGTAAAAAATTAATTACTGAAGTGAATCGCATGGAATTTTGATGAAATGTAAGTGATGTTTTATATTGTCTATATGCCTCTTAGAATGTCATTATGCTCTGTCTATCGGTTTTGGAAGTTGCATAGGCCACCGGTGAGCGTTGAAACACGGTACAGTGCCATCTACTGGGTGAAAAGGGCGAATTTTTTCTTTGCATATTTGATTTGTGCATGTTCTGAAACGTGTAGATATCAAATTTCACTGGAATACTCCCAGTGGTTTCTTCTTTAGCACCCTTTGAACACTTGCAGTTTAACTATGGCCACCCTGTATATGAGAACTTTAAAAGTGATCAGTTAGTTTTTCATAATTCTTTCTGTTACTGCATCAAAATGAAAAAAAAGGCAATACACAAATAATTTCTATTAATAAATTTATATCTCCAAAACAAAAAATTTTGGTATTATATATTTGTACTGCGTGTACATATTCATACAAGTTTAAGATATCATAAAAGGTGGGAACATAGTCTCGGTAAATGAGTAATAAACCAAACTTTGAGCCGCATGTACTTTGAATAAGACATTATAACTGAAATACAAGGGTAAGAGTAAAAAAATAAAGGAATTTTAGCTATTTCTTTTCCCAAGGTTTAGCAGCAGTGCTAGTATCCAGGGATGAACGAGGAGTGGTCGGCAATACTTCTATACGACATGTCACTTATCTTCTACGTGGTCATTGAAGTGTAGTAGGGGGTTTAACATGGCAGCACCATTGCCAATCTGCACCAAGGAGGAAAAGAGGGCAGTGATTCTCTCTTTGTTTGCAGAAGATGTGAAACCTGCGGAAATTATTCGTCGCATGCAAGCATAGTATGGTTACAGCTGTTTATTGCAAAGCAAGTTCTACAAATGGGCTGAGCGCTCCAAACAGGGAATAACTTCTTTTATGGGACGATGAAAGATCAGGCAGTCCATCGACGTCAATCCCTTAAGGTCCTCGTCATTGAGGGAAAAGTGATAGAAGGGATGGATAGTATCCATTGCAGGTTTCACACCTTCCGCAAACAAAGAGAGAATCACTGCCCTCCCCTTAGGACAAATCGACAACGGAGCTGTCATGTTAACTCCAACGATAACGAGGGAAGACCAGTGATATGTTGTACAGACTACAACATTGCTGACATCCACTCATTAAGCGCTGGATAATAACACTGTTGTTAAACCTTGGAAAGAGAAATTGCAAAATTTCCTTTACTGTTTAGTTTTCCCTCGTATATAAATGAAGAATATTTTAAGCTATGTAGCGGATGCCACGTTACCTCCTCCTTATATTGGTTGAGGTAAGATATCACTCAATAGTAAGATTTCCTAAGTAGTATAGGGGTATTCGAACGTAACATGGGCGGAGAAGCCACTGAATCAAACTCAATATGATGACAAGAAATACGAACAATTCACTTTTGTGAAGTTAAGTACGAGAGATGACTACAGAAATGCATTTAAGGAAAGCTAAAGGGTAAGGATCAATTTTAATTTACCTCAATGAGATGCAACCCCTCGGCTTCGACAATTCGGTCCTACGTAATCATTAAAAAATACGAATGGTAATGTGTCTATGACATGAATCAATGCGGCATTATTGCTCTTCTATAGTTATCTATGATCTTCTGTACATCTTTCCTATATCATTTATCTCGTGGGCTATTTATAGTCTTTTCGGTAGTGACGTTCATTTGTATTGAGGCCTGGCGTTTCTCTAGCTTGAAGTGCCAATTTGGCGGTATGGCAGAAACCCGAGAGATTAAAACTCGCGGGAAGCCCATTGTTACACTGAGACATTGGTGTTGGACTTTTTGAGAGTGAATGAGGTCATGGACTTAGTTTATATTCGCTAGACATGGAGATGAGCAACAACAACGCACTGAGATATGCATTTAACAAGAATGTAGGGGAATTTTTTTTTAATTAAAAAGTGTAGTACAGTAATACACCGAACACATAAGCGATATGCAAACCTGGCTGACAATCGCATATGCCGCGGTGTAATTTCGCATGTAAATTATTTTTAGTTGAAGCGGAGATGAAAGAAAATAATAATTAAGAAAAAAAAATACTTAATAAATTCTTAGATAACACAAATACAAAAAGGCAAACCGAAATTATTTTGATGTAAAAGATTACATTAGATCTAACAAAGTAGTGTGCCGTCTCCAAAATTTTTTTCGCCCACCAAATTTTCTTGTAGCATGCTAATATATTTTTTTATTCCTTGTTTTGTTAAAAAAAATACGTTCTTCATTAAAGTCCGTGTTTTCTGAAATTTGCATTACTTTTTCAATTAAACTGAGACCTACTGTGTGTCAAAGTCCCAGCAGTATCATTCGATCTTCTAATTGAACTAGGCCTAAAGACTCAAGTTCTTCAATGTGTTGCTCTTGACCATGCATTTCTTCTCCAAATCATCTATTACGTTCATCAATGTCCATATCTTGATTATGAGAATTCAATAATTCTTAAACATCACCAGTATCCATTTTTAAATTTGTTTATCTGGAAAGATCAACAACTTTTTCAATCCCATTACCAAGGTTCTGGTACAGATTCCACCTGAGTCTCAGTAATGAAAAATAAATTAATCGACGAAATCTTAAAATCGCGTATGTCCGAGTAACGTACGTCGAGGTTTTCCTGTATATAATTATTTTTTTTCTCTTGACCATAGATTTCTGTAATGTAAAGTACATCCGACTGAGCTATTTTTTTATGAATATTTAATAAGTAAAGACAATTTATTTATTCGTACTTATAATATTTTATCGTACGAAAACTTAAGTCTGAATATGAATGACAAGCTAAAATATTTTCACCAATAGTGCAACGGTCTAATGAATTGTAACAATTTTTAATATAAATAAACTACTTTTTAATTCTAAATTTAATATCTTTTTTCAGAACTATCGAATGCTTAAGAATAAAGAATGTACATTTCTCTATATGCAGTTATAACTATAGTTATATCATGCAAAGCAAAAATGTCATTGTTTCTTCTTTATCTGTAAGACATTCATTAACAACTTCACTGCAGTTACCACATTAATATTTCAACGCACTAAGAAGAAACTTAAAGAATACGAATACGAAAACTAAGCTTTCATCTTTAGCGTCTGTCACTTTGCCTAGCGATGAAAATAGGAGAATATATTTTCCATTACTTCACCTCAGTTTCTTTTGTCATTTTATTTTTACATGTCACACAAGTGTCTCCAGAAATTTAAAAGTTCCATCTTCTAGGATTGTCAATTGTAAAGCTCGCGAAAAGCTATTCCCCTACAAGTTTAAAAATCGAAACGGTGCAAAAGTTTATTTTCTTAAAAATATGAAGTTCTTGTTTTAATTATTGTTTTGTCATTTTGCTTGCTATTTGGTTTTATTAATGAATTTCCCTTACGTATAAAGAGTTCCAGAAAATGTTTCAAGAAAGCTACATGAACAAATAAAGTATTCAAAACATTTGTGACTTTGTTGGAAAAATAAAAATTTGTTATGAAAACATATTTCAAAATATAAACAAAAAAAAAAGGTTAGTTTTCCTTTCAAGTAATGTTAAATGAAGATAATTTAGCAAAATGTGTTGAAAAATACAGCATTGCTTTTTTTACAAGCTTCGAGTTGCAACTCCTTCATTTATGTTAGTTGCATGAAAGGAATATAAAGCATACTGTTTATTCTTATAAAATATGTAACTCATTTAATATCCTAGATTTGTTTATATATATATATGTGGATATGAACTATGTGTTCGAATATTGATTTAACTTCTATGAATTAAAATTTTTACAGTAATTGTATCCAAAACAATTCATTAACATGAAAACAATAATAAAAGTAATTCATAAAGTTACTTCGTTAGGGCAAATTAGCATTTATATTCAAGTAGTACCACTTTATCCGAAATGTTTAGGATATCCAGTTGAGAAAGTAAATAAAACAATAAAAATTATCACTTCAGTGACAGGTTCTTCTCTATTATTTTTTCTTTAGTTTTTTCAGCAATCAAAATAGTAAACATTTAAAGAAGGTTTTAAGCAGTTAAACTTTATAACTTAGCATCATTTAAAAGTATATATAAAAACCTTATGTACTCTAAATATATTACATTATAATAATTTAGAAGCGTTCACATAATTCCGCTTATGAAAATTCTATTGAAAAATGTATATATTTAATAATAACCCGTTTGAATTTAAGGAGAAACTAAGCACAAAGTATGGCATATAGATTTTATCTGTCATATATTTTAGCTCACATTTTAAAATCAATCCATGACAACATTTCATGAAAAATAGAACTTGTTATAAAATATAAATGTTAAACTTAAGATAGCTCATTGTTTTTACTGTGATATTTAAATTTCCAAGATATTTAATTAAACCCTTACATTTGTTTAATAATGTCTTTAAAAGTTTATTATATATATTTTTTCTTTTTTAATATTTTCAATTTTAATACCAAGTTTTAATTAAGTTTGAAAATGTATAAGGTTTTTACGTAAATTAAATGGTGAACTATGGAATCGAACTAATACAAGTTTTCTTGTACTAGAAATGTGTATAAGAATATTTTGTGGTAATGTACCAATGTGTATTTGATTTCTTCAAAACTTTAATTTCAAACATACCGCTAGGTGAGTACTAGGAAAGGATTAATTATTAAATAGAACGATTTTTTAAAAAATTTTATGTTCTTTTGGAAATGCATTAAATGTTACAGGAAAATTAAGAAAAATCGTGCAAAAAAATTACAAATCTTGTATTTAGGGGACAAATTTTTTTTAGCTTCCTTTAATCGAGTTATAAACTTTATTGAATGTGATTTAAATATTAACAATGACCATTTTAAGTAATCATTATAATTAAAAAAATGACATTCAAAATCATTTACACCAATTTCTTTAAAGAAGCACCAAGAAAAACTTATAAGAAAATACAGACAGTATTCATATAAAATCTGCAATTAACTAAAGACTCATAAAAATTGCCCTACTCAAATCTAATTAACTTATAATTAACAAGTGTAAGAACTAAAACATAAAACAAGCAAAGAACCGAATAAAATAAATCTGGTGCATAAGTATTTAAAAACACTTTGGCAAAGAAAGATAACGAACTCTGTCTATGCATAGAAAAAGAAGCACAAATGGAGACTTCTTTAGTTCTAGTTCAATCCTAAAGAGAGATAGAGAGATTACCGGTAGAAGCAAAAAAGTCTTGAAAGGATTACTTTGAATGGTATTATTCTGATACGGTATGGACTTAAATATTCTTTCAATGGCTGAAATAGACCTTTTACAGCAATGAAAGAAGCGTCTTTTGTTGCCTATTTTGTTATTTTTTGGATGATCCTTTCCGGAGCAACTAACAGGAATAAGTAAGCATTTTTACCTTTTAACGGTGCATTTATTTTTTTAGTTCAATGGTTCTTTTCTAGTAAGGGATGCTTCATTTAAATAGAAAAATAACATGTATGTGAACACTGTATCATCAAACGTACCCGGGCACCTCTCAGAATAGTAGATTTGGCTTTTGACATTGAGCTGATAGCTAGACAACTGTAGAAGTATTTAGACGAGGGCGCAATTGTAATTTATTGCGAGACAAGTTCATTGAGGTAAAAAGTACTAGTTAAATTATTTTGAAAGTAGAGAAATACTCAACTGCCACTGCTGTAGAGAGTGTTTCATTCTACTGTGTATGATATTATCGTGAAGAGAAAAAGTGAAACTGCTTATAGCTAAGCAAAACTGATCTAGTTTGATACACAATTTCATCTAGAAGAAAGGGACAACGGGATATTGAATACAGTTATAGACCAATCGCATTGATTTTCAGATAGATATGGAAAGCATCTGGATAAGCATCTGGACGTAAAATAAACACAATTACAGTTCAGTTTTAAATGCGACCTCTGCTACGAAAACTTGTAGCAGAGCTGATGCTTATAAACCAAAATTACCACAACCAATGATACAAATCGAATATAGTAACGCAACAATTGACAATAAAGGGACCTTAAGCAATAACGTTATGTGTCTTTGAACGATGAATCAAAACAATCCATCTGGCGTGAGTGAGTGAATATTAATTTCGCACTGTTTAACTACACGAAGGCTTTTGGCGACGGATCTCGTCATTTGAACCATGGTCAAGGGATGAGGACGACACCTGAGCTGGCACCCCCCCCCTTCTAACTACAACACCACACCAGCGGGAGGACGTTTGAGTTCTTGACAGATTTAACTCCCCTACACGGCGGTTCTAAAGAACCGCCGTGTAGGGGAGAAAAATTAACAAATAGAATTATAGCAAGTTTTCAATTACAAGCAGGGATTGACATTTGATAAGGAATTCCAGATTACACAATAAACAAATAAAACCAGATTTTTAACAGAATGGGATGAATTTTGAAATAAATGTTCCATATTGAGAAAAAAAAATTTATTACTAAAAGAAATGACTTAAATATGTCGAATAATCGCATCCTATACACTGATATACTATAACACCTACCTACAAATCTAATTTTTATTAACCTAAGGCAGCGTTTCTCAAACTGAGGGGTGTGCCTTCCTAAGGGGGCGTGATAACGCTATACGGGGGGCGGAAGCATATCGAAAATAAAGGTTTCAAAAAAATTAATTTACTTGGTTGAATTAAAACAAAATATTTTCTGACATAATAAAAAAACATTTACACTGATATAATTTATATATATATATCATCTGGCAATATTCTGTCACCTCCCCCACTTACTGCTATCTTTGATCCTATAACCAAATAAAAAACATTTTGTTTGATTTGTGCTGTAACCCCACGAAGTGAGGTTTTTTCATTATGTTTTCTATTTAAACTTAAAATAGTTAATGAACAAAACCCAGAGAAAAAGTGTTGGAAGATAAGAAAATTCATCACTGTCATTTAGGGAAGTTGTAAATAATGTATTTCTGTTGCGCTTTATTCCATGTGAAAGAGTCTTATGATATTTTGAAAAGCACAGAGGATTGATGGATTATTTAGGAAATTTATTTTACGATCATTCTGAATCATATAAAGCATAATGTCAAACGCGCGCGTTTTATACAATTCTTTTTTAAAACTAACACCCATATTTTTACACTGAATACACTTGTCGCGCGTGGCGCAAAAACCCCCAGGCTCACGAAATCGTTAATTCTGGGAAAACTGTTCATTTGTTACCAATGAACTCGACAGTATCCTCCTATATGACAGTCTTCAGAGGAACTAAAACGTATTTCTCACATATCTCCCTCTTTTTTGGGAGTGGCAAACGTTTCTTTACAAAATCTTAGAAAAAGCGATGAACATGAAATGAAAATGAATATGCCTGAAAAAGACATTCCAGTAATGTTAGCGAACAGTGACTGTGATTTGCGTCCTTTATGAAGGTCTTGCACATTTAAAACATTTTAGTTCAGTTTTTTATTGGATTTTTTTCTCAAATTATCAATTAAAAATTGTAAAGTCTTTGAAAATAGGTAAGTATGCTTTCTCTAAATTAAATTATTCACTTGAATTGTTATTTTTATCGTGTACAATAAAAATAATTATAAAAAAAAGGATAGGGGTGACTCATTCATCCCGCGCGACCATTAATGTTAGTATCGAGTGCGTGTTTGTTGCCGGATTAAAACATTTTTTGAAGTCTTTAAGTGAAGGCTTTAAATATTAAAAACAACACAGTTATTCTTCATCGGAATTTTACATTCTTTTTCATTATTTAACATTAATTCTAATTCTGTGAGGCTTAAAATTACAGTTGATTTTGCGAAAAAGTTGCAGTCTATGCATTGCAACTCTGGCAAAGTTGTCTCGAAACATGGTTTCTACGATCTCAATTGCTGCTGGTAAAATAAGCTCTCTTCGCCAATAGTGTGAAGCTTTTACATCTGGTATTTAGTATGATACTTTGTAAGAAGTAAAACTTTGCCAATCACTGAAAAACGTTTTTTTTAAATGCTTTTTTATGATTTTAAATTTAATTCGAAGAACTCTCAAGCCTTGTTAATGTACTCACCGTGAAGCGTTTCCAAAGGTCTTTAAAGTTTATTAGGTTTCATACTGTCTGCTACCAATATATTTTTGAACAAATAACATAAACTCAGGGGCTTTTCTTCTCTATTTACTTTAGTAGTGGTATGTCGAAAATTTAAATATTCTAGATAATACTTACTTGATTTAATTTTCAGAACTATGCTCGTCTGTACACTTATTGATGCTTTATTATCTACGAATTTTTGCTTACGACTTAAACATTTATCCATGTTTTTGTTAATCTATTGCCGTAAATACTTAATACCGTGAATTACAACTAAAGCGCAAATTATAAAATGTACATTCAAGGTAGATACGGTAGCTATAGAATTATCTACTCGAACAAGTCTAACTTCATCATCTGCGACCCAGTTTTCACTCATAATTTTCTTCTCGCAACAATGCAATAACAATGTATTGAATTCAGTAATGTACATACTTTGACGCTAAGGCAATAATACGACTTTAATTATAAACCGTACAAATTTTCATGATATGTATTAAATTTTGTATATGACAATCCCATGGCAGTCACTAGTAATTATTAAACTTGTTCTTAACGTAGTATAGATAATTTAATTGTAACAAATAGATTGAGCAGTACTGATATATTTATAAGTATACTATATCAATTTAAATGAGTATTTTATTTTTTATTATGAAAATATATTTTGTCTTGCTTCCTTCAGTAAATTAATAATTGATTTAAAATAATATTTTATTTTTCACTTGTCGTTATGCTCGTCCCCCCCCCCACATAGGGTCATCCTGCCCCTCAAGGACGGCGGGATCCACAATATGAGAAACGCTGTTAGATAGGTATCCAAAACATTTTCCAGTCTGAAAATAATATTTTATTTCTTAAATATTTTACATGAAATGCAAAGTGACGCATAAAAAATAGGTACATATAACACAACAAACAATCAATATCTATATCTCATTCAATTATTTATCATAATTTTCTAACCAATTATAACCGCAAAATGCAGTCATTTAGATTTGTTTCGTTGTAAAAGTAATGAATATTAATGAGCCATCTTTTATTTCGAAATATATATTCACATGTCCTGACATCGGAAATCTACAAGAAACGTCAGCAAGATTTTACGAAAGAAAAGATTCGGAACGATATATGTATATTCAATTCTTTTTATAATCAATAGCATGTGCTTACATTCATTCAGCAGAACGTGTGCCACTCAACCCTTCTTTTCTTCTCGTGTTCTGAAATTGCTGATAAATGGATTTGCTTTGTGAACAATGACGTCTTCTTTTCCAGATCCTCTTTATTGTTGCGTTCGTAGAGAGAAATGTTATTTCGTGAGCAATTCATTCTTATTAAGATGCTTTCTTGAAGAATTGTCTTATGAAGATGCAAATAAATCTCTTTTTTTGCTGCTATTGTACTGGAATGCCCCTTGTTGATGCTATGGATTTGGTTAAGCAAAAATGCGGAACTGTTATTGAGTAATATGTATATAGCTAACAGGGGTGAGTTTTTCTGAGTGGGAATTTGGGATTTGTGTGTTTTCACAGATATAGATTTGTTATATTTAGGTCAAGTATTAAGTGAGATTTGATACTGAATGTGTTGCAAAACTTCAGGGTTTCTATAGATATTAAAATAAATGATTCAACACGGCAACAAAAAAAAATCTAGTACTACAATTTAGAAGTGGTGAGAATGAATTGAAATGTATTTAAAAGTAAATGATTATTAATTGTTTTATTATATCGACCCCTCAAAATAACAGGAATATTAGAGGAAATGGAGCTTACAATTTGGGGAAACGATCCAGGGTTGAGGATAAAATTTGAGTAGGTACCCCAACCCCCAAATTACATACAATTTTATCATCGAGGCCTCGGCAGATTTTACGTGCGTGAGCCCCTTTATATGGTAAGTGTTTAGTGATATTCACATACTAAATCGCCATTCAACCAAACTAACATCACAGCCACGAGTTTACTATCAGAACTCTTTGGCTACCATGGCCATATTTAAAGGTAAAGAAATTGTTGAAGTGACAAATTTATATGTTGTGCATATAAAAGCAAAGCTCTAAGATTTATTTTAATAGTAATGCAAAATTAATTTTTACAGCATTTTAATGCACTTTATTATCTTTCGTAGTATAAACAAATAATTTCAAATTTTTAGATTGTAGAGTATTTTAAATAGAAATCCATTATGAAAATATTAGATTCCGAAAGTAAGAAAATCTTTCATTGTGGCTATCAATTTTATTTGTAACACTTTATTTGCAAGTAAATAAAATTGTTTTACATTTCTAGAGGCTCTATAATTTATTATTGAATAGTTTTATACTTTAATATAATAATTATATTACGTAGATGATGGGAAATTCAGGTAATATTTCATATAAAATGAGAAACAAATTTCAATTGAACATACTTTTTTTAAATGTTGAAATTGTGTATAAATTTTTAATTATATATATAATTTACATGTAAAAATTAATAAAATAACCACTAAGTGATTAATGAGTTATATACTATAAGAAAATATTATTGGTAATTTTGTTAAAGTTCATGTACACAAGAAATTTAAAAAAAGAAAGAATGAAAATATTGTACAATAACACGAATTGTAAATGAATGCAAATAATATATATAATTAAATATACACTATTAGTGATGTTATTTTTAGCTGTTCACTATTGAATGTTTAATATAAGTTAACATATAAACAAAATAATTCTCATTTAATAAATGTTATATTAAAAAATATATGTAAACATATTAAAGTAGGATTTTCTCGCAAGTAAAATCCATTTAATGATTCCTAGAATAGAACTATGTGCCTAAATAAAAAACTTTGTTTTACAAAATTTGTTTACAAGTTTCAAAAAGATACAAAAGAAGGAAAAAAAGCTTTTGTAGGTGAATAGTTCGTATAAATGTTTTATGGGCTTTATTACATTCGAAAAAGATGTGTACTAAATGTAATTGAACGTGCCCCGATGGACTAGGACCAGTGAAAAAGAGTTAAGCTCCCTAGATGATAGTTAAGATAGTAAGAATGTTCCCCCTCCTTTTGTGCAACTTCCAATAAAAGCCATTGCTTTATTTATTCACTTTTTCTAAAGGATATGAAATAAATAAAATATATTCGAATTTAAACTTCGATTTGTAGAGATCTGAAAAAAAATAGGAGAATGAGATTGTGATAGTGAACGGAAGTATGTTTCAAATAGAATTTATACAAGTTAGCTAGGTACGAGAGATTGATTATATATGTGGGATGGCGTCTAGGGGAAGGTTTGATTTTAATTTTTAAATAAGCACGCAGAGTTAAAATAACCTAATTTATTAATAACACAACTAAAACATTTACTATTTACAAGGGGTTTTAAATAATTCGAGATAGCACCATACTAATTCCAAAAACACGTACTCTTTCTCAAAACAACGGAGAGAGCGATTTCCTCTGACCTGCCTTCGTTCAAGTTTTGGTGCAACTCTCAGTTTTTCTTTTCTGCCCCCTTTATAAATGCATGACCTCATCATATCGCGCAGCTAAAACTCACGTGGTTTCGATTAGTGGTGCCATCCCTTACAATAAAAATCAAAAGAAGTAAAAGAAAACTTGCACTCCTTTCCTACATATATACAAATTGGCCTAAAAAAAACCAATTTCAGGATTTTTCCAGTTGTAGAAACTTCTCTGGTCATAATTGATAAATTGCCAATTACAGTTAAGTAGGTATTTATTATTATAGAAAGTTTTTCGATAGTCAATTTCAACCATATTTTATATTTACCTTAAGATTTCCCTTAATTAGTATTAATGAAAGGCAATTGTTTTGACAATATCTAGTAATCATTCCTCCCCCAACATCAGTACAAACTTCCGTTTATTTTAAAATTTCAGGTTATTCACAATAAAATTAGAAAAAAGATAATACAACGACAGCGATTTAATTCATCGGTTGTTTCTTGTACTTTAAATTCTTCGACTCGTATCTCTTCACTTATCAACAAAATACTTCAAACACGCCGCGAAATTCTAGACGTTTATTTAAATCAGAGAACAATCGCTTGAGAAATGTTATGCTGGAATTCATTTTTAATGGATGCACTTTTCAAAATCATTAATAGTCATAATGGTTATCAATGTTTTGGTAATTGAATTAATATATTTTGCAATGTTTCTCGCAGGGGAACAAACTCTCTCGAAAATATACGCATATCCAAAATTTAGTTCACAAACATATTTTTCGTCATAATTTAAAAATGCCTCTTGTAAAAGTGACAGAATTGGTCTTTTATACATATTTTTGAAGAACGGTTATAAAATACCAACCTTCAGTTCAGGAAAAGATGTTGCTTAGCGTTAGTTTTTGCAGAACTACTGGATTGAGATTATTCAAGCATGTGGGAATTTTGCCTCAAGTTTTGTGAATATTCAATTAAAACAAACAAGTTAGTGTACTAGCAGTGAGAATGACTTCTTATAATTTTTTAAATGATTCTTTGAGATGAACAGCCGTTAGAAGGCTTGAAGCTTACCAGTCTCAAGCAGAGGAGGCTCGATGGTCACAAGTGGCCCGAAAATGGTCTCTTGGTTATGAAATAAATTCCAAACAAGTGATACTGTCACCAGGAAGTTCGCCAAGAGTATCGACGGAATATCGACATCTGCACAAGACCGTTACTTGGCATTAAACGCAATACAGCACAGGTGGACAACGGCACCCCGACCGTCTCGTGATCATGCTGAAGTATATGAAAGAAGAATTTTCAGGCAAGCTGTCTACTGCCATCTTCCAGAAACTGTTTCTTACGCCCGACGTCGTCTGGTGTGGACTTTTGACAGCATCCAGCAGGGAAGACAAGAGTACATGGGGATGAAAACACCAGTTGTGGACACACATGTGGGTGTTCTTCACTTCACAAAGTGATTCTCGTAAAAAAAATGGAATCAGTTTTTTACCTCTTACGTAACAAAACCGACAAATTTGGTGTCAAAGGAATCCTTGGGTGTGGTGGACTAATATTAGGCAGTGGCACACCATTCTACGTTTTAGATGCAGGTAGTGCCAACTCCCAGCGTTATAAGGATGAAATCCTGGAAACTTATAAAAGGTTTTTCTGGGTGCTGTGTACTCGGACTTCATTTTCATGGACGATAATGCGCGATCATACGCAACTCATTCGGTTTATTAATTTCATGAAGAAGTGGATATTTACCATATGGATTAGCCCCCGGATCACAATTCTATTGATTATGTTTGGAATGGCTTAAAACGAGCCGTTTCTCAGCGTAGCTCCCCTCCCAGAAATTAAAAGACCCGCTTTTGGAAAAAAATGGCTTTGCTGCCCCAAATACTTATTGACACCCTCATACACAGTATGACAGTTGGTTGTGAGGCTTGTATATCAGTTCTGAATGGTCACACTCTACATTAGACAGACTTTTTCATAGGTAAATGCTTTATCTCTGATTCATGATTTCACACTTTCTGATAATACTTGTATCTCTTATATAATTCACAGATAAAATATTTTCATTATTTTTATGTTGCTACATTCTTTCTAATACTGTATTACGTCTCTGGGAAAATTTTTATAGCAATACAGCGAATAGTTCATTAGTTGTGACCTTAATTTTGGACGCGAGGGCCAAAAATGTATCGTTAAAGTTACCACATCAATGAGAGTGTAAATATGGCATTCATAATTCATATAGCATCGATAAGGCTAGCCTTATTTCATGGATAATACAGGGCACGGAAAATAAAATCTCCTGAAAAACCACACTGGCAGGCGTGAGAGAGTCACGCCGTACTCCAAGAGGATGCATATATAAATTATAAAACGCTAAAAGAAATAGATATCTAGTTCTTGACCAGATAGGTTCAGAGCTTGTAATTGCTATCAAAAAGTGTGTTTCTAAGCAACTTTATGGTGAATGAATCAAGTTAGGGCGTATTCACGGAATCCTGTTAAATGCCTGTACATTCAACTACAATCCCGAGATATTGTAGAGGAAAGGCTATGCTTGTGTACAGAACATATTGAATAATTGGCAGTGTTCCAGAGTCTTGTTCTCTAATTAACCCAGCACTTCTCGCGCAGGAAGTGTCATACGCACCGTCTAACTTTTTTCAATATGCTCGTTCTAATACTTTCTTGGAAAATGGATAGTTTCTATTTAGCTGACTTTAAGGTTATATCCTTTGAGGGGTCTTAGATTGTATGTGAATTCTGAATATATATTTTAGGATATCGTCTCTTTGGGTATGTCATACCCTGCCCGTGAATCACCGTTATAGTATTGAATGCATGAGCATGTTTTAAATCTTCTTTATGCTATGGCTTATTATTGTAGTCATGATGAAGAAATGTGATATTTAAGTAATTTAATAGATACAGTATTTAATATATATAGTAACAGTGTTTTCTGATGAAGAAATTCTCTTCACGGTTATGATGAGGAAAAATCAAATGATGAAGAGTATAACAGCAAACATGATTCCTCCACTGAAATAGATCCAGATTTAGAAAAGGCAGACAGTATTGAAAATAAATGTTTATATGTAGAGACGCAAAAACATTTGAGAAGAACGTAATTTTAAAGGAGATAACTGGTGCACATCTTATCAACTTTCAGATGATTTTTTTTTCTAAAGAACTATTGCTGGAACAAAATAAGAGAAAATAAAAAAGTAATTTCAAAGTATATAAATTTGAAGAATAGAGAAATTTACTCCTATATGTTTAGTTTGAAAAAGATACAGATTAAAAAAAATTAGGATCCAATGAAAACATCGTACTCACTCACGACGAGATTAAATGAGTATATTAACAATGCACTGAATGCTCTTATAAAAAGAACAGAAAAACTAAATTTACGCGTGAAAATTGTAATAAACATGTTGTTTTCCCCACTTTTCTTCTTTTTTAACCTTTGTGTACAAATTTTACGGTAAAAACACAATGTAAACACTCTTGGGTATAACACACCCTGCGGGAGAACTTTTGTTCCTTTTTTTTTTAAGCGAGTGATGCCGATTTAATCCCGATAAAAGGAATTCTTGACACCTACTAAGGCAGGGAGGAGAGAAAGCCAGTTAGAAAACACAAAATGATTCTGGAGTTTATCGGTATGGTCCAGTTGTCATGGTGTGAGATGTATTATATATATATATATATATATATATATATATAGGCAAAAAAATATACATCTTTGACACAAATAGGTTACCAGTGGTACCAATTTAAGACTTTTTTTTTACCAAGTTCGTTTTTTCGAGGAACAGTTTGTTTCAACTATCTGTTGATGTATGACATTGCCGATTAACACATAACAGTGACAGTCTTTGAAACTCAGAGTGAATATATTGAGCATAGGAATCGATACAAGTTCACCGGATTTAAATCACATTGAACCTCCTTAGAGGACTCTAGGTTTTATAATAGTGGTAAATATTAATAGATGTAAGTTAGAGAGAGAGCACTTACTTTACTGAATTTTGTATTGTAGTTGCAAGGTAAAATGAAACTTCACATACACATTTTCAATTCACACACACACACTATCTCTACAGAAATTAATATATCAGACAAAAATTAAAGACTAGTTACGGCAACGTAATTTTGTCTAAATTTCTCAAACACAATAGAAAATTTACTTTAAAACACAAACATAGTGAAAATGAGCCCCAATTAACTCACAGTGTATTATATATTTTCATAAACTTAATTAATGTTCCATCTAGTATTTGAAAGCTTCTTCACGAAAATAAATACGTAAACAAATAAATTCCAAATGTGGCTGATTTTAACTAACAAAAGACGGATTATGTATTGTATGCGAGGCTGTAAAAATAGCAGAAAAGTAAAAACCAGTTCTCTATTTGGGACCATAAAGATTGTTTACAGAAGTAAAAAAAAGTGCCCAAAGGATTATTTCAGCCATGTTACTATGTAGATGCGAAAAAAGAAAATATTTCTTTGTGGAAAGTACAAGGAATTTCAAGGGATTGAAGAAAGGGTGTTTTGAATGACTTTTTCCCCCGATAATGGATTATTCGCCAATTGGCTAGCTTGATTATAATATGGCTTTTGTTCACAAGCATACACGTTTTCCGTTCTCCGTATGGTCCTCCTATTGTATTCGAATTTTATACTTAGGAAGACAGCTCTGTATACCTCTAGCGATCTGAGTTAAACGTATATTATTTCTATTTCATAAGTAATAGCTGATCATTTCATTGAAGATCTGTGACAGATTTTTACGCGATCTTCACACTAATCCTCTTGCTGGAATCTTTGGGCTAGCATTCGCGTTAATTTACAGCCATCCCTCTCAAGAAGAAACCCTGATATGGAGATTAGTTTGGCTGTATAAAATCAGGATTTTGTAATTGTAAGATAGAAGGAGCGGAGAAAATGTTGCGGCATTACTAAGGTGATATATAACAAATTTTCAGAATTTGAGTTAAGATCTGAGTTTACCACTATACTAAATTAGTGTATTGGGAATTTATAGTCTAAGATAGATTAGGTTAAAATTAAACTGATTACTTGCGCTTGTTCACTTAGGGCTTATTGCTTTCTTTATATCACTTCTAGGGCATTCTCTTGTGGTTTAACTTGTGGTTGATTGGTGTGCTTGTATAATAATAAAATAGTAATTATTATGGAAGTTTCTGGTCATGCTTTGTTTCCCTCCACAACATTAGGTAGGCAGGGCGGTGAGGGAGCGACTTCAACGGGAAGTCGCTCATAGATCTGTTAAATGTAAATAAACTCTCTGCATAAATATTTTAGAAACTGTAGAAACATACTGCTTTTCAAAACATACATGTAAATATAGAAGACGATGCATCTACTTTTTAGGAAAATTCCTGACAATGTTGCGATACTTCTTCGTACTGTTTAAACTTGATGATCTTTGAGGTTTCCGGGGTATCCGAATGCAATAGAGATTGAGAAGCCATTAAACCAAGCGAAATTGTAACAAATAGTCAACCAGAATATTTTTTATTAATTTAACCTTAAACATGATAAGCGATGTGTTGACAAGACAAATAGTAAGAAAAATAATGGGCACCTCCGAAACTCAACAACGAGATATTCTCTAATATCTTCTAATATCAATTGCAATTCCTGAATACGCGTCTATAATTCATGCAGTACTAGCGTGACAATATTGTCCAAATGTAGCAGTTACCCTCTATCTCGTTGACTATTAATGCTATGTAGTGACGTCCATTTGAGAAGTTGAATTGTTCTAGATCAAAGTACCAATGAAAATGCACAGAAAAAGAAAACATTTCATAAAAGGCTGCGAGGTTTATTACAGAGTTCGATCGTTAAAAAGTAGGAAATTCAGTAAAGCAATGCAACAACTCTGACTTGAAATTAAGTTCTAACATGGATTGGGTGTGAATAATGAAGTGTCCTGCGATATTTGATTGGGAAAAGTCTTCGAATGTCAAATAAATTTAGTAAAATTTTGAGATAGTTGTGGACGCATGTACAATAGTTTCCAAATGTATTCATTGGTGAATGATCAGGCGGCTGAGGTGACAAAGGAAGTGTTCAAAAAGCTTCAAGATCTAGCAATCGTTTGATAGTAAGATCCCTATACTAACCAGGGTACATTCAAACATATTAGAAAATGGCATAAAGAAGTAATTGAAATCTGACTCGTTTGAGAAGAATTTCATCATCCTGTCAATGCAAACACAAACAGAAGGAGTCCAAAGTAATTTTTAACAAATTTGTCGGAATAACAGACATTAGTTGAAAAAGGTTCAGTGTCGACATTCCTGGTCTATATTATTATGTTTTATGATGTTGGATATCATTTTTGGTTCAAAAGTTAAATCCTACTTGGCTTAAGAAGATCTGCAGATTCCATATACTGGTGAATATGTTTTTTTAACAATTCAAATAATATCCTTTTCATAAATGTTGCCATTATTTTATTTAACGATATATAACAATCAGTAAACATTCAATAAGGTAGTTAATATATTAATATCTGCATGAATTTAAGTTGTATGTTCAGAAATATAAATTAAAAAGTCAAGCTTAAATGTATTCATCTCGCCTGTCATTTATATTCAGTAAAGAAAGGAAAACGTCACAAGGAATTTTTATTACTTAAAATGCATCGCTTACGATCTACTTTTATTTATTTTTCACATTTCATGGGGGTGTCTCTAGTAATTAGCATGACACACGTCTTTCAAATTCCTCTTCTTTAGATGGAGCAATTACTTTTTAAAAATATTTAATGAATTTAAAGTAATTGTTTTGACACAATGAATGCTGCTTGGTAATTTTTGTACTTTAAGTAATAAATTAGCTTTCCCGAGGTACAGTATCAAAATATAAAAGACAAAAACAGAGTTGCTAAACATCTTTGATAAATGAAAGTGTGTCGAGTAAATGCATTTCAAAGTGCAGGAAAAATATAATTTCCCGTCTTTTCAAACTAAATAGAAGCTTATTTGTTTTCTAAAATTGTGTCTTTTTTTTTAGGCTCGCATTTTACATGTTATACTTAAATGGATAGTGAATGTAGAATTGTTAAGTTATTTAATTATTTGGAATGTTAGGTACTATAAATTATTTGTTTAAATAAAACATATAATTATACTTTTGTATTATAATTAATTTGTATACAATTATATACATTTTTTAAATCTCACTGAATGTACTTAATTTTATTCTTATAAATAATATGGGATACAATTTCGATCGTTGTAAAAAAATATTAAAAGATTTTTTAAGAAAAATAATTAATATATTCAGATTTCTAGCGTTCTAATTCATTACAATAAAATCATTACATTAAAATTATAAATTATGTTTTAAAATATTAGTATATCTTAGTTAATGTTTTAAAATATAACTATTAATTTATAATATTAAATATTGATCATTTTTTCTATAATTTCTTTAACCTTTAATTAAAAAATTTAAAAAAAGCTGTGTTATAACTTCTAACAGTAGTTGCTTATAATTTATATCTGAGAAAATATTTTCAGTTTGGATAGTTTTTTCGACAATAGTTTAAAGAAAACGAAATAAGTGTATTGCACATTTATAATATTTAATTATATTAAGCTAAGAATAATGCAAACGTGCGTTATAGAACAAATCTTAATTTTTTTGTACTGATATATCTATCCTCCCAACCTCAAACGTGCAAAAGAAAAAAAGTTTTACAGTTAAATGCACATTTTCCTCCTATAAAAAAATTCACACAGCGGTGAGTATTTTAATTTGAATTCCAATAAACATATGTCACAACAAAGAAAATACAAAGTTCATCTACACTAATCCTGTTTGACAAAAAATTCCAGCAATAGGCATGCATTCGACATATGTTGATCTATATATCAACAGTACATATAGGAACAATCCTTAACGCCTTCTTTTCCGACAGAAAATTACTGAACAAATGAATTCCCTTTTTGAAAGCTGAGATTTCTCCAGTTTGATCGTCGTGTGCTCCTAGGAATAGTATTTGTAGATAAATATTTTATTAATAGTTTCATCAAGACAAATCTTACGAACATTTAGATATACTTTATTTTGTTATTGCATTCTTAATTGTTGGTGTTGATGGTTTTGATAAGTACCAATCCATATCATACATTCGCAAATATGCTTAGCGAAGAGGAAGCTGTTTTGAACTTTTCAAGTCTTGTGGATGTCGTAAATAAAAACAATTGTTTTAGTTGATCTCAAAATTGTACGACAAATTTGTCTCCTATTTTTGTATTAAAATGTTGAAATAATCATGTTGATGACACTTTTTTTTGGTAGTTTTTTTAATCAAGAACATTATTGTTGAAAGAACGTAATCTTTTTTTTTCTTTTTAACTTACCTTTGTAAATCACCCCATTGCAAGGGATATTCAGAATATTCCTAATTCTTCTAATGCAATACTATGTGCAAACCTTGCATTTAGAATGCAATGTCAGTAGATTAAACGGTTGATATTAAGGAGGATGCCGATTAAATCTTGTTTAATGGGATTTAATGAGAAACAGAGGATTTTTGAAAATTAATGTATGTTCTTAAATCCAATTAATCTGAATTTTTACATATTGTATTGTTGAATATCCCTTATACAAGTTTCTCGATTTCCGAATTTTTTTACAAAACCAGGTTTGCAGTCAGCCGACTAAGTTTCAGTAAAAATAAAAAATAGGAGGAAAAAAAATATTTGCAATTTTTCTATTTCCGTACTAATTCCGTACAATATGTAAATAGAATATAGATTAAACATGCATAAATAAATTTCTTGTCTTTAGTAAGGATTTAGTTTTACAAATTAAAAAAAAAAGTTCTGAACAAAGGTAAGTTGTAAAGTTCTAATTAACATTGCATCGTTTTATTTCTGTTTTTAACTAATAACATTAATAATTAGTTAAAACAAAAACTGAATTAATTTCCTCAAAAAAAAAATACTTTTAAGAGAAACGACGTTAAAAATAATTAAAGAATGACATTTTTAACGATGCACAGAATAATTAGTTGAAAACAAAACATTTTAAATGTTTACTATAATTGTTCCTAGGGGACTTGCAAGCATTAATTTACTAAACACTTCAAAAGCTAATATTAGCACAAAAGTGTAGTTTTTTATGGTTAAAATCTTAATTAAAGTATTTTTTGTGTGGTTGATTATAAATTAAATTCGAGAAATTAGTATGAAGTAAAGAGCATGTATGTTATGAAACTGCAACGCCAAAAATAATTAAAAGTTTTTGCTTAGACAAATTTTTAAAATTTTTCATTCTATTTCTGTATATTGTATAAAATTTATTGTATTTTGTGTAAAATGTTCCACGTAGTTGTTTGTCTTTTCGGATTATTAAAATAGGAAATCATTCCATTAATTTAGATATAAGCTCATAAAAAAATATTAAAAGATACACACAAAGTGTTTCGTGAAATTTAAAGAATGATGATGGAATGCGGAACTTTGAAAATGAAATCAAATATGGTACATACAGTGCTAGGTCTATAAAGTATTTCTTTAGTTTAACAATTATTTATTATTTTATGTTTGGTTACACAACGACAACAAATAATATTAACAAAAATAAAACTACATGGATGGTTTTTAATTGCAACCACATTCTTTCCTCACTTGAACTTTAATGAAGTTTCGTATTCGCTAGATGGCACTTCTGTGCTAATTGGGATTGTAACACACGGGTAAAGCTTATTATGTTAAGAGTCGTTACAAGAATAAAATATTTAAATCAATAAACCAGATAAAAATGATGAATAAAATACTTATATATATATATATATATATATATATATATACACACACACTCATGTCCATAAATTAAGGATAATTCAGAATCACACAGAAATTGAACTCGAAAATAAAAATTTCACCTATAGAATTATCCCACACATCTTGAAGAAGAATATGCAAAATACAGGAAACCCCCAGATGGCGCGGATAGTACATCACAATGACGAGAGTGTAAGACGAGAGTGTATTGTTCAAAAGCGCTTTAAAAGCATTTCAGTGCAATAACCGCATAGTTATGGCACAAAAGAAGCATTTGGATGATTTTTACGTGGTAGAATTATCGGACGACTGGAATGTGGACGTACCCAGCTGGAAGTATTCGAGGAACTTGCAATTTCCCAGAGTGTCATCTCCAGGCTTTGGCAACGATTCCAAGATGATGGTAATGTGAGTAGATGTTACAGCACAGATCGTCCCCGAATGAGGACCGGTATTTCGCAGTTACTGCCAAAATAAATAAACGGACCACAGCATCAGACCTATCTCGTCAGCTACTGGTACGACAGTTTCAAGGTAGACCGTGTACAGACGCTTAGGGCACATTGGTGTATATGCTCGTAGGCCTGTCAGATGTGTTCCTCTTACCGCAACTCACTGTCACCTGCGATTAACCTGGAATAGAGAGCATGCATTGCGGACACCACAACAGTGGTCTTGTGTGATGTTTTCAGACGAGTCCAGGTTTAGTTTGCAGTCTGATTCTATCCGAACTTTCATATGGAGAGCGCCAGGTACCCATTACCCCCAAGAGAACACCATTGAACGACAGCGTTACGTGGTGCAGGATGGCTCGTTTGGGGAGGAAATATTCTTGGTTCCAGAACTGACCTTTATGTTCAGAGTGTAACGATGACAGGCCACATCTATCGGGATGTCATTCTGTAACAACATATACGTTTGTTTCGGGGCGCCATGGGTGCTGAATTTCTGTTTATGGATGACAACGCCCGTCCTCACCGTGCAAACATTGTAGACGAATGCCTTTAATCGGAATATATCACCCGTATGGATTGGCCAACACACTCACTGGACTTGAACCCAATAGAGCATGTGTGGGATATGCTTGGCCGACGAATTGCAGCCCGTCAAATACCTCCCACTTGTCTACCGGAATTTCGGAGGGCATTGATTGATGAGTGGTGTAATATTCCCCAAGATCAGATTGATAATTTGATACTCATTTTGCGTAGGCGTTGTATGGCCAGTATTGCATCGTCCGGGAGACATACTCCGTATTAACCATCATACTAACCATGTTATAGTGTTTTTTGTAAATAGGTTCTTTTATGAAATTTGCTCGCAATTTTTATTAATTATGTCAAACATTTAGCATCTCTTTTGCTCTTTAAATTTTGTTTAGTAAATAGACTTTACAAATAAGTCAAATTTGTGTTGCTTCTGCCTCTTTCTTTGCCTGAACTTCATTATCATTAATTTATGGACATGAGTGTATATATATATATACAATAGAACGTCGTTTATCCTAATCAATTTAGACCGGACATCGTTCGGATAATCGAAACCGAATGTGATCCGTGCAGTATATGATACTGGACTATATACAAATATTGAAAATCATCACATGCGGGAAACGTGCTTGAAGAGAAAGCAAATTAGGTGCAAAAAGTTGCAATTTTACCTTGATTGTGGAAAATAATCACTTATTCTTTGTTGTACCATTGCACACCTTCATTTTTTGAATGCATGGTCTCTGATTCTCTTCAGCAGCAGTAGTTTAGTAGAACATAACTCTGATTGTTGTTCATACCACTCCATAGCTGTCTCTAACGCAGAAAACGCATCAGAATTTGCTCCTTTTGTTGTTGCTGTCCTCGTCTTCATCCGTTTCCTCGGCGACAGGTTCGGATTCTTCTTGCACGAAAGTCACGATCTCGTCGTTATTTAGAATTTGAAACCCACAGTCGTCTGCATCGCTTGCCCCATCCAGGTTTCTACATCAACAAAACTCAGCAAAAGAGCACGTATAAACCCCTTCACTTACAAATAAACTGACTTAAATTGAGGGGTATTAACAATTTTTTTTCGAATTTTCGAAAAAAATATATCTTGTTCTTCATTTTTTTCTGAACATTTTGATACTAACCACGTGACAATACTCTAAAAACTTCAAAAGTTATTCAAAAAATTGCAAACAGCAATTTAGTCATAACAACTTTTAAATGGACACATGCCACGCCCATTTATTTTTAAATTTATGCATACCTTTCATTTTTCTGTTTTTAATAAGCCTCATGAAATATTTTAAGGGGTCTCAGGGGTGTTAAAAATGTTTCGAGAGCACAAAATACGAACAATTTTCGACTAGAAATAATTCTTTGAGTTTAAAATGAAATAATTTGATTCTTTTACACATTTTTTATAAAGGAATAAAGTTTCAAAAAAGTATAAAATGTCTAAAATATAATCATAATTTTAAAAATAATAAGCACATAAATATAAGAAAATTTTTTGTAAGAAACAAATAGTAAGTTTTACGACGCGCATGATATTTTCTGAAATAATAATTCTAATTACTAGCAATAAGTTGATTTATAAAGTCAAATATATCCTTATTAGATGGTAGCGATTAGATATAAAAAGAATAAAAAATAATATTTTTAAAAAATAAAAAAAGTACATTTTTAAAATTTTTTTCAAAAAATTTAATTTTTTTGAAATTTTTCAAAAAATTACAAATATGTAATACTATAAATAGCTAGGATTTAAAGATTATGATAGAGTTTATAATTCTGTAAAGTTTTATGCATCAAAGTATGATAGTTTTTGAAACGCAATGCGCGTAAGTGAAAAAAGGCTTTAAAGTTTTAAATTAAATTTGAGAAAATAGCTTTTAAAACTTACATGCTAAAATGCTCCAGGATCATAGGATATGCCTTCCTGTTGCTTAAACAGCTCAATTTCTTTACTCTTTTCAAATTTTTTGGCTCTGCGAGCTTCAAACGATGATAATAAGCTCCTCTTTCTTGACGTAAAGATTCGATGATTGTCACGTTCAGCCAGGGACACACAAACATTTTTGTTAATTTTTAAGCCAAATTTCTCTAAAATAGTAATAAATATTTGATTTCCATCATTAAAAATGCTGGTTGCTAGATTTGCAGCAATCTCTGCAATCTGAAGGCTAGAACCAATCGTCTTAGGACAAAACTTCCAGATTAATGAATTTAAACTTTCATTAGGATTCTGTGTCTTACCTCCTAAACATTTCCTCAGGAGTGCCAGATGAGATAAGTCTGCAAATACAGGCTTAATTACATCTCGAACAGCTTTAGCAACTGAGGGTTTGTGTTTATAATTTTGTAAATTATTATTAATTGCAGCATTATACTTACACCATGTATTTGGATTTGTAGGACAAAACCAGTGCATCGGTTCATCATCGGTGCTGCAAGAATGACCCCAAACAGCCCAAATGGCTTTCCGCATTTCATCTACACTAGTAGAATTGCATCGAATAGCATTACCATAGTAATGCGTAAGCTTATTAATTAAACTATCACTTAACCTACCTTTACCGCCTATAGTTTTACCATCAGATAATTTCTTTTTACCATATACTAACTTAAGCTTCCTAAGTCTTGTACCCATTCTCTTTTGCACATGGCCTACACATTCTATTTTCTGAATAAGATGGTCATCGCCGTATGGATTGTTTTCAGAAAGGGCATTGAATGTTTTTGTGTCGTCATCTCCTATGTAGTTCGAATATTTCAGGTTGTGAAGCTTTTCTGATCGATTAAAAATCCTCAACATCCCGTCAACCTCCATCTTACCAGCAGAGCCAGAATAATTTTTTCTACATGAAATCTTATGCGCTCTTAGCCATTTATTGTACTTGATACCAAACCTTACCCCTTTATAACTGTCACATCCTTTGCAAAATGAGGACAACACTTCCCGATCCAAAACCTTACCTGTTTCGCTCCCTATTAGAGTACATACTCCAATCAACGATGAATCTCCTCTTGTCTTCCAGGTCCCATCACCACTTACCGTTAAAATGTTATCAGGTGACGAAGAATTTTCTTCGACAGCTGCCCTGTTCATGCTTTCTTCGGCGACTTCCTTCATAACAAGTGAAAGTTTATTATTAATAACATCATATGATTTTTGTTCAACAGGATTAGGAAGACTCATTACAGCACAAAAGGTTTTTAATGACTGTAAACCCTGACCTATGCATCTCATTGCTAAAATAGATCTTCTGTTAATTTCTGGAGCATTATTTTTATTCCCAGTGTTTTCACAGCTTGAAAAAGTACAAATACTCCCACAGTTTTTACAATGTATTTCAAAATTCGAACATAAACCACGAGTGGATTTTTCATTAATTGTTAATGGCTTATGACATTTTAAACAGCATGATACTGACAAAATAGATCTAAAGGTTGAAATAAAATCAAAAATACGATATCCTTTGAAGTTTTCACTTACTTTAACAAGATTTGACTTTAATGAAGTCTGAATTCCTGAGATTTTATTACTGGAAGCACACTTACGTGTATCTCTCCTTCCTGCAACATTTGTATCAGGACATACCTTCATGAATTGGTTCCCTCTAAATCTTCTTTTGTAAGGACGCTTACCTGAAGCCTAGGATGTATATTTTCCATTTCAAATCAAACGATAAATAATTTTTGAGTTTCGATAACGATTTCAAACAACGTTGTTTTGAATTTCGATAACTTATTTCAAACAACGTGGTAGCGTTACCAAAACAGAATGTAAACACAGAAAGAATGAATGTGTTGAGTTGCAAGCTTCCTTCTGATCAACTCAAGCGCTTAAAATATTTCATGAGGCTTTTTAAAAAGAGAAAAATGAAACGTTGCGGAAATAAAAAAAGTGGGCGTGGCATGTGTCCATTTAAACACTGTTATTACTAAATTGCTGTTTGGAATTTTTTTAATAACTTTCAAAGTTTTTGTAGCACTATCACGTGGTTGGTATCAAAATGTTCAAAAGAAAATGAGGAACAACATATATTTTTTTCGAAAATTCGAAAAAATCCGAGATTAACATCCCTGTGACCCCTTAAGCGCTTGAGTTGATCAGAAGGAAGCCTGCAACTCAACACATTCATTCTGCTGTGTTTTGATTCTGTTGTGTTTACTTTAGGACACGTTTTTTTAAAACGCTTATCTAAAGCGAAGATATTTGTTGTTTTATTCTGAAAATATAGTTGGGCAATGCCCCAAGAAAAGGTTTAGAGGAAATAAATATTTAAAGGTAAGTGACTCACATGTTACAGCTATGAAAGATACGAGGAAGTGTATAGAAATGAAAAGTACAAGTAAGTGTGCCGAAATGAAAAATGCTTCTAGTAAAAAAATTTCAGGAATTCAGACTTCATTAAAGTCAAATCTTGTTAAGGTAAGTGAAAACTTCAAAGAATATCGTATTTTTGATTTTATTTAAACCTTTAGCTCTATTTTGTCAGTATCATGCTGTTTAAAATGTCATAAACCATTAACAATTAATGAAAAATCCACTCGTGGTTTATGTTCGAATTTTGAAATACATTGTAAAAAATGCGGGAGTATTTGTACTTTTTCAAGCTGTGAAAATATTGGGAATAAAAATAATGCTCCAGAAATTAACAGAAGATCTATTTTAGCAATGGGATGCATAGGTCAAGGTTTAGAGTCATTAAAAACCTTTTGTTCTGTAATGAGTCTTCCTAATCCTGTTGAACAAAAATCATATGATGTTATTAATAATAAACTTTCACTTGTTATGAAGGAAATCGCCGAAGAAAGCATGAACAGGGCAGCTGTCGAAGAAAATGCTTCGTTACCTGATAACATTTTAACGGTAAGTGGTGAGGGGACCTGGAAGACGAGAGGACATTCATCGTTGATTGGAGTATGTACTCTAATGGGGCCGAAACAGGTAAGGTTTTGGATAGGGAAGTGTTGTCCTCATTTTGCAAATGAAGCGACAGTTATAAAGGGGTAAAGTTTGGTATAAAGTACAATAAATGGCAAAGAGCGCATTAGATTTCACGTAGAAAAAATTATTCTGGCTCTGCTGGTAAGATGGAGGTTGACGGGATGTTGAGGATTTTTAATCGATCAGAAAAGCTTCACAACCTGAAATATTCGAACTACATAGGAGATGGCGACACAAAAACATTCAATACCCTTTCTGAAAACAATCCATACGGCGATGACCATCTTATTCAGAAAATAGAATGTGTAGGCCATGTGCAAAAGAGAATGGGTACAAGACTTAGGAAGCTTAAATTAGTATATGGTAAGAAGAAATTATCTGATGGTAAAACTATAGGCGGTAAAGGTAGGTTAACTGATAGTTTAATTGATAAGCTTGCGCATTACTATGGTAATGCTATTCGATGCAATTCTACTAGTGTAAAGGAAATGCGGAAAGCCATTTGGGCTGTTTGGGGTCATTCTTGCAGCACCGATGATGAACCGATGCACTGATTTTGTCCTACAAATCCAAATACATAGTGTAAGTATAATGCCGCAATTAATAATAATTTACAAAATTATAAACACAAACCCACAGTTGCGAAAGCTGTTCGAGATGTAATTAAGCCTGTATTTGCAGACTTATCTCATCTGGCACTCCTGAAGAAATGCTTAAGAGGTAAGACACAGAATCCTAATGAAAGTTTAAATTCATTAATCTGGAAGTTGTGACGGGTGCTTACGCGTTTCACTAATCTTCTCTCAAAGTCTTTTAAATTGTATTTATTTTAACCAATCCCCGCTGAGAGCTAAAAGTGTGACTTATGCAAATAAGATAGTTTCGGGTTTAGCGAGTTCGAAAGAGATATAAAAGGGAGAAATGAAATGAAGAGATGAGGATGACTACGTGTTTTGATAGAGGAGTTATTTACGTGATTGATTAAGAAGGTGATTCTAGGAGATTAGTTTAACTAAGTGAAGTTTGTTAGCTGAAGGAAGATTATTGAAAAAGATTCATTAATTCGGTTCGGACGTAACTGAAGATATCCAGGATTGAAACCGCTCCATAGATTCTACAAGTATTCAAGATTCCTGTCTTAAAGAGATATCAGGTCTGTGATTTTTATAGATTAGATTTAAATGCGTAGTTTGATTGTATGCGTTATTCCCCGTGGTATCAGTTAGTGTTCCGTCGTTCATAATTGAATTCTGATCTCACTCCACTATAATTTGTTGTTCTTAAAGTTTGATTAATATTTGTGTATTTCTATCATAAGGAATAATAAATAATAGTGATTTATTATTTATGTAGTTATTAATTATGAATCCAACATACCCAAATTTAGATAATGTGCAAAGAGGAGTTAATAATAATAGGGGTAGTGAGAGACTACGACAAAGCTTTGTCCGAAGACGATTGATTCTAGCCTTCAGATTGCAGAGATTGCGGCAAATCTAGCAACCAGCATTTTTAATGATGAAATCAAATACTTATTACTATTTTAGAGAAATTTGGCTTAAAAATTAACAAAAATGTTTGTGTGTCCCTGGCTGAACGTGACAATCGTCGAATCTTTACGTCAAGAAAGAGGAGCTCAACGTCATCGTTTGAAGCTCGCAGAGATAAAAAAAATTAAAAAGAGTACAGAAAGTGAGCTGTTTGAGCAATAGGAAGGCATATCCTATGATCCTGGAGCATTTTAGCATGTAAGTTTTAAAATTTATTTTCTCAAATTTAATTTAAAACTTTAAAGCCTTTTTTCACTTACGCGCATTGCGTTTCAAAAACTATCATACTTTGATGCATAAAACTTTACAGAATTATAAACTCTATCATAATCTTTAAATCCTAGCTATTTATAGTATTACATATTTGTAATTTTTTTGAAAATTTCAAAAAAGTTAAATTTTTTGAAAAAAATTTTAAAAATGTACTTTTTTATTTTTTAAAAGTATTATTTTTTTTCTTTTTATATCTAATCGCTACTATCTAATAAGGATATATTTGACTTTATAAATCAACTTATTGCTAGTAATTAGAATTATTATTTCAGAAAATATCATGCGCGTCGTAAAACTTGCTATTTGTTTCTTACAAAAATTTTTCTTATATTTATGTGCTTATTATTTTTAAAATTATGATTATATTTTGGACATTTCATACTTTTTTGAAACTTTATTCCTTTATAAAAAATGTGTAAAAGAATCAAATTATTTCACTTTAACCTCAAAGAATTATTTCTAGTCGAAAATTGTTCATATTTTGTGCTCTCGAAACATTTTTAACACCCCTGAGACTCCTTAATATTTCCCGCAGATGTTTACCATATCATATAGCTGAAATTCCCCAAATATCCCTCACCTTGGGATATTTGTTCCCAAGTATATATACATATCTGTTCCACTATATGTATATATAGTAGAACGATCGGATAAACGACGTTCTACTATATATATATATATATATATATATATGTATGTATACAGGGTGTCCAGCCTTAATGTGACCCAATAGCTAATTTACGAACCGTTCGGTTTAGATATATGTATTTCAACTTTGAAAAACGTTTTTAAAAAGGTAAAGAATGTTTTTACGTGCTTTTCGAGCCAAAATACCTATTTAGAAAAAAATTTAATTTTTATACGGTCCCCAGGTCTTATCACTTATATTTAATAAATTATACAGTACACAAAAATTTTCATTTTATTACGATAAAAACTGGCCGAGTTATGGGACTTTGAAAATCGTATATTTCCTCAATTTCCCGGGCCATTTTCAAGAAGCTAGTAAGGGGCCGTCTCCAAAGTGAAAGTAATTTGAACTTTTACAGGAAACATTCGCTCTTGCACGTCACCCTTATGTAAATCGTTTTTAAATTTAAAAGTAGATAAATTACGTTAATAATACACAATAATTGAGTTAGTAAGGAATAAAATTTATTCTGTACGTGTAAAATATAGGCAAAATAAAATATTTTGGACGAAGAAAACATTTCAAAAGCAGTTCTAAAAGATTGACTTATTTGCTGTGGTACTGATCATGGCGATTTTTAAAAATCTGTTGTGTAGTCACTAGCAATTGCAATATTACAAATTCTAGTAGGGGAGAACGAGATGCATACAAATGAAGAATACTGCGAAATGGTACTGTTGTATGGGATTGTGATGGAAATAAGAGAGAGGCGGTAAGACTTTATGCAATTAAATTTCCCAGTCGAAGACATCCATCTTATTGTACATGTCCGTGCTGTTCAACGCTTGTATCAAACCAGGAGTTGTCATAGACGTATTCCTTTGTCTCGTGCCACACCTTCAAGCTTGAGGATACCCGCTGAGGATGTTCTAGGATATGTCCTGGCTCATCCTGAAAGTAGTGTCCGGGATATTAGCAAGGCTTGTTCCTACTCAAAATCGACGGTGTGGAACATATTATATACGTACGGTGCATATCCTTATCATCCAGTCCTTGCGCAGGAACTAATACCCGGAGGCCAGGAGCGTCGTTTCGATTTTGGCAATTTCGTGTTAAATACACTGGAGGAAAATCCAGATATTTTTAATGAAGTTTTGTGGTCGGTTGAATACCATTTCTCGAGGCAAAGCACTATTAATACGCATTATTGGTCCCTCGAAAACCCACATCTAATACGACCGAATCACCATCTATCGCCGCATTTTTGTGGAAGGCAGTCATTTTGAACATTATTTAAGTTAATTTGGTCATTCTGATGTAATAAAGTCCCTGGTTCATGATTGGCGCATCATTCCATATTATGCTATTTGAACGGCAAATCCTGTATTCTTTTGCTGCTATTTGTTAAAATAAGCTGTTTTAACCTTTTCGGTACAAGTTGTATTTCCTTAATTTAATTTTTATTGTTTGCCATACAGCGATACAAATTGTCAATCTATGATGTTTACTTCGATGTTTCAATATTACTATGATGTTTTTCTTTTGCTCATTCTGTAAATCGTGAATTACTTTCCTCTAAACTCAATGTATATACGACCCCCTTTTCTGAGCAATTCTCAGATGCTTCAATTTTATATAGGCAAAACTCGGTCAGTTTTTTATCGAAATAAAATGAATTGTGTTTACTTTGTTTTTGTGTACTGCATCTTTTCCTAAATATAAGGAATAAAACTTGGGGACCGTATACAAATTTAATTTTTGGAATATTTTTCTAAATTGATTTTTTGGTTCGAAAAGCACGTAAAAACATTATTTATATTTTGTAAAACATTTTTCAAATTGGAAGTGTATTCCTAAACCGAACGGTTCGGGAATTAGCTGTTGGGTCACATTAAGGCTGGGCACCCTGTATATATATTATTCAGAAATCCTACAGTTCGTAAAGAATGAATGAGCGAATATTAACTATTAACGTCACGCAGTTCAGCTACTCAAGGATTTTTGGCAACGAATCTCGTAATTTTGAACCATGATAAAATGACGAAGATGACTGCTGAGTTGGCACCCCCTATTTCCTACCGTCTTTCAAAGGGAGGACGTTTGAGCTATTGGCATATTTAGTGAACATATCGGCCCTACACGGCGTGTCTTCAGCGGTACTAAACTTGAACTCTTGACACGTTGGCCTCGAGTTGGTTACCTATACCACAGGCTATCGCGGCTACACAGGTCGTATGGAAGACATATATATATATATATGAGAACATCTCTCAAATCAATTTAAAGGCACACGTTAAATGAAATAGCTCTTCATGTACTTCATATGATACTCGAGACAGGTTGTCAAGCTGATTAACTATGTAATCCATGAAAAATGTTGTCATGTTCAGCAATCTTTTCTCAAATTTGTACATCACTCGATACCTTTAACTGATGTTTGATTTCAATATGACCAAAAATCATCGGATTTTTTTTATCATTTTGGTTTGTTTTCACTATCATTTAATACTACTGTAATACATCGTTTCTCAAACTGTGGGGTACGTCCTCCTAAAGGGGCATGATAACTCTACGCGTGGGGCACAAGCATATCGAAAAATCGAAAACGAAACATTATTTTTTTCAAAAAACAATAATTTACTGAAATTAAACAAACAAAATACATTTTGACGTAAAAAATTAAATTAACATTAGTACGGATACAATGCACACACAAATGTATCAGTAATACATACTTGTTTTTATAATTAATTTAACAATACCAATTTAAGAACAAGTTAATAATTAGCTGTGACCCCATAGACTCGTCATATATAAAATTATACACAAAATTCAACAGTTATCTTGATAGTTTGTATAGTTTATAATCAATTCTTAAACTGCCGATTAAAAGTAACGTTATTCACTCCCCAATGCCGTCTTTTTTTTTGTACGTGATGCATTGAGGGGGGAAGGGAGGAATAAATAGGCACATCTTCTGAAAAAAGTAAATCCTTCGCAAACATTGTTAAGGTCAGTTTATTGTATTCCAAAGCCTTTGGAATAATTTTATGGATAGCAATGCACAGAAAAGATTTTACTCTGGAAAGGCGCATATATTCTTCTGGGCCAATTAATGTTTTGGCTGAGCGAGATTTTTATATTTGCTGGCGGCACTTAAGAAAAAAATCGCATTGTAGCTTCAGTGTCAAAGTATAGCATTATTGAATTCAATACATTGGTATTTGTATGGCGGGGAGTACGATGAAAATTATGGTTTTATATTGTGTCGCAAATGTTGAAACGTTGACAAAAACTGCTATAATATAAATTACTAGTATAATTATTTTTTTGTGTGCTTTTATTTGACTTCCACTACACGTATTGCAAAATAACAAAAACATCTTTATAAAACTAATTAATATTTTTTTGAATTTCTTTTCCTGTCTTATTTATACAGTGTATATTAAAATGATATTATTAAATAAACAGAAAGATCGTGTAACAGCTCGTTGCAAGAGAAATCCATGATTTCAAATTAAAAGAATTATACCTGAGAGGTTATATGTAAATTAACAGTATTAAACCAATTTCAGCGATACTCTTGAAATCTAAATCTTTGTCATGTTACTTGATAGATTTCAATAACATCAAAATTAAAGCCCGTTATTTGGCTCTTAAATCTCTGATAATGACGAACTGTGATTATGATGAAAACAATATGAACTATAATTAAAACTAAATCTTCTTAGCCCATAAATGAAAAGGTCAACTATTTAATTTAGTTGTGTTTAAATAGGAAATATTCTCATTCTGCTTGATAGTCTATAATTGTTAAGTTATTAAAAAGAGGACGCTATAATAAAGATAATTAGATGCACTTTAAAATATACAAGTTTTGAAAGTGTATGGAAATGAAGAGTGTCCACTTAATAAACTGTACGGAGGAATGGAAATATACTCATTATCTTCAATAACAATGTTTCAAATATTTTACTACTGGATATATCTACCGCTAAGTCTGATTCAATATTCTGCATGTGGTGGCATGCTTTCTAGATGATTTAACAGTTGATGATGCAAGTTATCTCACTTCCGTTTTAATGAATGAAATATAATTTTTTTAATTTTTTTTTCTTGCAGAATATTTCTGACTAGATTCTCCACATGGTATCGCAAAATATTTCAAAGGTTTTAGATCTGGAGAACGTGCTGAACATACAGATCTCTGTATATTGTCGCAAATTAGATAATCCTCAACATCATTTGTTAGTTGACATGTTGTTTTGCTATACATGAAAAAAAATTATTATCGAAAACCCTCGGTAAAGGAGAACATGAAATACAATTTCCTTAATGTATTACTAGTCAGTCATAGTCTCAGTTTTAAGCTCATGTAGAAGTGTTTGGCTATTTATCATGATGTAGTGTCATATCATGATACTGTAAGCAAAATATCGGTCCCTTTCTTGAATATTCTCTGGTCATTCAGCAGTAGCACTTTGACATCATATTAGCAGTCTTCCACACTCAAATCTAGTATCACCACATATATCTATCATTTTCAAAGAATAGGTAAGCCCTGTTTTGATCGGTCAATATACGATGCCCGGACGCCGCTGCAGACTTGCAGTGAAGTACGGACAACGGAACACCCACAATTGCATAATATTTTTCTCTCAAGAGTCTAACTACCATTTTTCGAGATATACGCTTAATTATGGCAATTGTAAAACTATCTGCCAAAGATCTGTTTGTGGTCTTCCAATCTACTTTTGCCGTTAAGGTATCCTTGGTATCCTTGCCGTTAAGGTATCCTTGCTAAAACTTATTTTTTAAAAAAAATGGAGATATGGAGATTTTTTTGTAGTTTTTAGATTTGTTTAGTACATTTTAAGAAAAATATGCTAACATTAAGAAGAGAAAAATAAATTATTATTAACAAAAATAGGAAAAATGGGTAAAAATTTACCTCAAATAACACATACGGAGCCCATTCTGTACCAAAAGTTAATGAACAAATTTTAAATGTTCAAATCTGATATATTGCTATGTTATTTATTTTTGAAATGACCTTCAGGATAAGAGGTATTTTAATTTTTACAAAAACTAGAACACTATATCTTAGTTATTGCATAAAATTTCTTAAAATAACGGTGATTATATTCACACAAGAGACTGTAAATTTTGTAATAAAACAGTGATTGATAAATCTGAAAGTTAAAACACTTCTACTATTATACAGAACATATACAAAAAAATTCAGTTAATTATTTTCAAAACTTGTTTAGCAATCACTGTCGCCGTTTGAGCATTTTCAAAAGAGCTCATTTCGAGTTAAACGTGTTCTAAATTATGGCATCTTACTTAAAGTAATGGCATCTGCTTTACTAAAACACTTGTAGTTTTTGTTCTAGTGAACGGAAAATAAATGACTTGGTATTTTATAAAGCTAATAAGATGGCCTATAAAATAAAATCATAAGAAAAAATGTGAATATTTGGCAAAATTCATAATTTTAGTGTAGTTGGATACCTTAAAGAAATATGCCTATCTTCTTTAAATTTCCTATTTCTAACATGATCTCCTTCGGGCCGCTTACTACGTGTTCATGTCTTTTGAAATACTTTATAAGTCTGGAAACAACGTTGCCAGCAATACTGATCATTGTGGCAACACATCTGCTAGTTTTCCCCTTCAGTTCTTTTAATAACTTATCTATGGTTAAAATTATCTAACTGATGTTAAAGATATATACTTAAAGTTCCACGTTCAACAACGAAAGCTTTTCCATTGAACATTGTGTGAGCAACAGATATCCACACTTTTCAAATCCTTTACATTTGTTATCAGAGCTATTAAGTGACGACCACGTATTGGAATGAAAATGTTCCACCAGCGTGACTCTATTTCCTGTGTCTCCCATTTATACAGATTTCCATATTTTCTTGGCTTTAACTCTGTGTTTTCTATAGATAAAAATACCCTACATCCTCAGCATTTCTTCACCGCTGTTTTGGAAATTCAGAAATTGTATATGAAATTAAAACCGAAGATTGAACAAAAGTCACGATGAGTTTAAGTACAATTTTCAAAATCAAGTCACAAAATAAAGTGAAGCAATATCAGGCTTATTTGAAAAATATTAATGTAAACCAATGTAGCTTTTCAAAGAATGTTTTTTTATTTTTTTCTAACAACACCGAATTTTAAAAAATATTTAAGCAAAATAAAGCAAAATTTTAATTACCTGATGATCCACGTAAAATCTCTTCCATTAATTTCAATAAGTTTAATGTCAAATATCACACACACTTACTCCGTGGAAAAAATAAACAGGTCATTAAAAACAGCAACGTACTTGGATTCTGTTTAACAAAAGATTGATACAGAACTATACCTGTAACTTCAAAAATAGTGAAAAGGTTGCTTTTATTTCAAACTACAGATCATTTACAGAGGGGGGGGGGACCTTCCAAAGATTACTTTAGTCAGTATTATGGAGATACGAGAAAAGCGAAAATGTTTCTCAACGACTTCTGTGAGGATTTTCAAGGGATGACGAAAGAGTCTTTTATTCTCATTTCCTCGAATAATAGATTCCAAGGCTTCAGATAGGTTTGATTACATATATCTTGGCTTTAAAAAGAAGAGAGCGTTTTTTCATTATTTATACTGTCCTTCTAATGTATATGCTACTCAGTTTAGGAAAGAGTATATTAGTGTTAATTGTTCCAATAGAGAAGGTCTATTGCATGTAAATATTAGCCTTGAATGTAGAAAAGATAATTCCTTAAAACTGGTTTCTATTTAGCAATCATAAATAGATATATTTTTTTATAATTTCATTTTACTTATTATTTAAAGTCAGATGCATAAATAAGTTTCTGTATTATTTGGTTTTTAATATCGCCGAGTCTTTACAGGGAAAGCCGGATTATTAAGTTGCGAAACAATTAGTGAAAAAATGTAAAAAATTATTAATTTTCCCAAAACACATTATCTAGCTTTTTCTACAAAGTAGTTTACAGAACTTTTTAATCTCATAATACCAAGGGAATTCTGTGAAAAACTTATTAATATTTATCCTTGGTTGAAACAGTTAAAATTGCTTATGAAATTTGAGTTTTTCTTTGAAGATCGAATTATAAGAATTCATAAATATGAAGATCTTTGTATACTATTTCTTGATATTTAAGTAATTTTTGGTAGTCTTGTATAACGTTTATTAAATGTCATAAAATTTGTATTCTTTAAAAGTGATCCTTATATCTAGTACAAAAATTATACGTATAGAATATCGCAAAATTCTGCCAACATAAATAAAAAAAGTTGGTCAAATATTTTTTAAAACGATGCCTGACCTCAAATATTTTGTTTTATTTTAATTTATTTTATAAATACAAACTTGATTAAATTCGAAAATTATCCACATCAACTTTCAATAAAATACCTGCCCCAAATAATTTTATTAAATCAAAGCAAAATATTTCTTAAATAATAATATTTCAGAAATCATTACCTTTGAAAAATGTAAATGTCCAAATACACTGATTATTCCAAAATTCTTCTGAGTATCTCTTTCTTAAAATCTCATAAATTCGATACCAATTCACTCATTACTTACAGCATAAGAAGATTTCATTTTTCCAGGTAAAGTTTAAGGAATGAGGACACAAAAACTTACCTTACTTAGTACTTAGCGCTTGTCAGTTATTATGAATCGAAAGAAGGTGATAAGAGTAATTTCTTTTACTTAAAAATTTACCTCTTTCGGTTTAACTTTTTCCATTTCCATTTCCCCACTCTCTTGGAGGATTCTCATGAAATTTATACTTGCATTTACAGAAATTTCTTTACTTTCAGTAGAAAAATCATTTGTTTGTAATTATTTTGGCATTTTTAAATAACTTGCATGAATGTATTATGAATGTTACCCCAGCATGATGTTACAAATAAGCGTTCTTGAGGTTGAGTTCACGAGAAACTAAAGAAAGATGCTGGGAAAATAATTTAAACAGATACTTTATATTCTACTTAGCAAAAATTGTAAAAAATAATTTTTCAAAGAGTCCATATATATAAATTAAGTTATTTATTCTCTGATATTAAATCAATTTGTTCATAGGTTAAAATTAACAACGACTCTTTTTTACTTCTCTTTTGTCGTTTAAATGAAGGAAGATACATTTGGTTTAGATTATAAATCAAAACAAAATAAATTCCCACTATTAATTTCTATATATCAATTGGTAATTTATTTTCTATTTAATTTTATATTAATCTAATCACAGGTAATACCATTAAGTATTTCTCTTTAATCACATAGCATAATTTCACTGAAGTAATTAGGTAATTTTAATTAATATCAATGCCCTTCAATCTGAAATAAATAGTTCGAATAGTGAAATATTTGATTGAACTCTACATGTTGGACATTGAAACTAAAATACTTTTCTGAGCTTATTTTTCCTAAAAATGCCTTCAAATTATATCATTTTCTACAGCAGAAGTTTATAATTACATTTACTTGATTCAATTCGGTTCAGCTGGGATTAAGTTAATTGAAAATTGTGACACTTCATGTAGGAAGGAAATATGAATCTAGCAGTGTCTATCTGTTATAAATACTACATTCACCAAAAACTATATTCCTGAGGAGTATAAAGAAGCTTTTTTTATTAAATATTCCTCCATTTTCCAACTTTTACTAATAATTTAAGCAACCATGAACCTCTTTTCACATAAAATGAAGTTTGTCAATCCTCTGGTAAGGGAAATCCTCCAAAGGTCAGCAAAAATGCCAGAGAACAAAACTTTCTAACAAAAGCAGTGCACTCGAATTTCCCATTAACAATCACTAAAATCACATAACAATTTGCTTCATCAGCAAAACAGTTACAGTCACTCCTTTTAGCCCTTCTTGTGAGTAAAACTGCTGATTAATGCATCCGTTCTATGCGAAAACATTTAACATATCCTATTCCATCTTTCAGGCGCTCGTATAAATACTATTTGCAAAACGGTTCATTCTCGCTAAGCTTGGTGGGCCATCTTATGAAAATGGAGACAGATATTGTTTTCTTACGGGATTTTTGCTTGTTGGTGTTGAAGATTTTGTTAAGTGCCGACCCAGACTTCTTAATGGCTAATATGTGTACCTAGGGAAGCAGTGTGTTTTCTTTTCCATCTCTGAATGCTTTGAGATAAACGCGTGCCTTATTTTACGTAAGGATTGTGAAAGAGAATTGAATGAATCTCTTCGATAACTTTTGATGATAATATTGATAATGGAAGGAAGGTATTTCACTAAAGTGGGTGGAATTTGGAATCAACCGTCGAATATTTTGACCAGATAAATTGAAGATTGCATATATTGGGAAGAAAATAATATTTATTAGAGTTACAACTTTTCTAAAACATCTTGTTGTACATTCAAACATTTTTTACAGACTTTCAAAAAGATTCATTCCCAAAAGTTTTACTTTTGAAAGAAGTAAATTTTACATTTAATGAAAATTAATTTAATTAGAAAATATTTGTGTAAAAATTGGAAAATGTAATTCTGAATATTCTTATTAATATTTTGATACGTGAAATATATTTACACTTAAAATTTTTTTAAAAAAATAGTTTTATAAGTCGTAAAACCCATTTTTAAACAGCTATAATTTAAAAAAAAATGAAGAGAATTTTACAAAAATTTGAATATTTGTTGATGTTTAGTAATAATTCAATTATTTTAAACAATAGAGCATGATGTGACGTACGTATTAGAAATTCATTAACTTTGTTAATTAAATGGATTAATTACACCATTTTAAGATAACCGCTATGTTCATTCCGTGTTTTAAAAAAAATGATAAATATTCCATCATTATATAATGCAAATATCGAACGTTATTTCGGTATCCCGGTTCTTTCCAAATGTACAAAAATTGCTATAAATTTGTTTTCTATGATACTTTCGAATTCTCTGAAAGAAATATATCATGTTATGGTACGATTAAATTAATATTTTATAATTACACAAGCAAATGGGTAATATAACACAGGGTTGTTTCATTGAAAATACTATAATAGGTTTGTAAAATATGTTAAACTCAATGCATTTTGAATAATCATTTAATTTCATAAAATATTATGAAACATATTAATTATTATTAAATAATATATGAACAATTAGTTTATAAAGTTTAATGATTATTTTTAAAAAACTAAGAAGCTGTATGTATGACAAATCTTTAAAAAACAAATGCCAAATAATTCTTTACTAACCTAGATATATGTACTCTATACAAAAATGTTGAAAATATGATACTTTAAAAAATGGTAACAAACGAATGTTTATATACAATTGCAATCAAAGAAACATACATATAATTCCCCATTAATGTGACTACTTTTTTAATAGAAGAAGAATTATATTCCCATTGTTTTTTTAAACATTCAACGATTCTTTAATTTTATTTATTAACAGAATTATTGTTTTGCAAAGAATACGTATTAAATTTTTTAGCAATAACTTTACGGTTAAGTATTTGAAAAAAAATATTCAAAACTAAGCGTTTATAAAAGTTTATCGTAATTGCTCATGAGGGAATTAAAAACATTATTTTGCAAAATACAGTTCTAATAATAGCAGAACATAGTATTTTGTGAGCCGAATAATTAAAGCAATATCTTAAGTAACGAAGTAAATCTATTAATAAATATAATAATGACGAATGCATTTTTTATAAGCTCAAGTAAGAATTCTTGGAAGGGAGAAGAAAAGATATTTTATAAGTAAATACTCTCTTGGGAAGAATAAATCTTTAATTTTTTGTTCGAAATAATACCTAAAGTAAGATAATGTTTTTAAAAATTTATATAAAATAAAATATACATTAAGTCATTAAAGTTGTTTAACATTTTCGAAAAATAAAATATAAAAAAGACTCGACTGCTTTTAGAATTAAAGCAACAAAAAAAAAATTGTATATATTCTTCATAAAAATTTTTTTTTTGAAACCTTGCTTATCTTATTAAAAAAAATTAACAAATTTGCTAATTTTTTTAACTGTATATATAATTTTCAGTATGTTTATAATCATTATTGCAATCCTTATATTCTTTAAAAAGTCTCATGTTTAAGGCTTCTTATACTTACCATTTTTGTATAATATAAACAACGCACAAATAATGCAGATATTTTCTATACATATTCAGTATGCATTTATGAAACCTACGCACAAAGTAAAATAATCAATGCTTAACAAGTCGTGGCTCAAAGTCCTGCCGCTGACAATGTGTGGAAGTACGGAGAGTCAGGTGCCATCCTCTCCACTAAAAAGATGTAGTTAAATAACAAAATAGGAAACTTGCTTTTTAATTTAAATAATTTTACTATGGAAACTGATAATTTTCTTTCAAAATAAAATACATTTTGCTTTTTAAAATAAAATATACATGGGCTATTATCCTGAACTATATTTCTAAATATGCAGACATTTATTTAATATCGTACAAAACAGTAGCTGAAATTAGACAACACTTTCAAATAACTGATATCTTATCATATCAGGTATCTCTTAAGAGTCCCGATGATTAATGGAATTCACTAATGAGTTTTCGTAGGTGAGAACTAAATTTAATAATTCTAATACATTTCTGTCGACAATTCTTTTCTCTAATGCGTGATATCCCCTCTACTTAGTTTCAGGGAAGGGATTAAATTATTAGAAAGAGAGTTTGAAAGTAATCTATCTTATTCATAGCAAGTAGTGACATCATCTCTTGAATTCATTTGTATCAAGTTTTAAAACACACTCACATTGAATCACTATCACATTTGTATAACCTGAAAAGATAGAGAAAATTATTCTACCTTGACATTTATCAAGATATCTTTTAGATACTATGATCGGATTGAAAATGAAATTCAGTAAGACCAAATTTGTGTGAAACATATCACTTGTTTTCCATTATAAGAAATGATTTTAAGTGTGTCACTTAAGCGATAACATTTTGCTTAACTATTTTACTAAACAAATGAAGAAACGATGAGTATCAAATCTTCGAACTTTTTAAATATTTCTAAAAATATATTATAATTTTGTTTTTTTAAATATATATGAAGTAGTTTCACGAGTGAATGGCATTATTTACTAATTATAATTAGTAAATAACGCCAAAAGTAATACATAATAATATGATACAATAATTATAATAATAATAATATGATACAATAATTATAATAATAATAATATGATACAATAATTTTTATAAGAATAATATGATACAATAATTATAATTATAATAATATGATAATTATCATACATCGATTATTGATGTAAATATGATTGCATTAATGAAGCATCCATTTTTTAAAATGATAATCCAATTTATTTTACATTTAAATACTTAAGGTATACAATTTGTTGCGACAACTTTTTTTTTCTTTTTTAAAAAAAAGGAGATATGGGTACTTTTTTTGCTATTTTTATATTTGTTTAGTGCATTTTAAGTAAAATGTGCTAAAATTAAGAAGAGAAAAATAAATTATTATTACTAAAATGGGAAAAAAATACGTAAAAATTGACAAAAAATAGCATAAACGCTGTCCATTCTGTACAAAAGGTTTATGAACAAATTTTCACTATTTTTAATCCAATGTGTTGCTATATTATTCAATTTTGAAATGACTTTTAGGATAAGAGATATTTTCTTTTTTACAAAAACTAGAGCACTTTATCTCAGTAATTATATGGAATTGCTTAAAAAAACAGTGATTATATTCACAAAAGGACCTGTAAATTTTGTAATAAAACAGCAATTGATAAATCTGAAGGTTAAAACATTTCTATAATCATACAGAACATACACAAAAACTTCAGTTAATTATGCTTAAAACTTTTTTAGAAATCGCTGAACCCATTTGTGATTATTTTCAGAAAACCACATTTCGATCAAAACGCGTTTTAAAGTATGACATCTTGGTTAAAGTAATGGCATCTGCTTTTACTAAAACACTTGTAGTTTTTGTTCTAATGAACAGAAAATGACAAACTTGGTATTTTTATAAAACTAATAAGATTTCCCAAAAAATAAAATCATAAAAAATATTGTCAATTTTTGGCAAAATTCACAGTTTTAGGGTAGTCGGATACCTTAAACGACACACACACATACAGAGACATAGAACAAAAGACGATGGGCATTATACATACAAGTAGCGACCAGTGATTTTTCCTTCAGATTCATATTTATATTCAAAGTGGCAACCGGAAGCTCAAAAATTCACATGACTTCTGAGGACGGCTCTTGTGACTGATCCAGAAAATTGGAGGATGTTCACTATGTAATTCCTAATTTAAATACGCTGAACTATTAATTTCAAAGAAATACAGTTTCGATTATATCCCGTTATTCGAGTAGTTAACATTTACTTATTTAAGAGAAGTCCTGGATGACCAGGAGCATTACAGATGAAATTTACGCGAGTTTTTACACACACACATGTATATATATATATATGTATATATATATATATATACATATATATATTTCAGTCTATCGAAATATTATTTTCAATTATATTTATCATAACAAGGTATTAGTTAGTGATAAATCTAATATATATTTAAATATTAATAACTTTATTAAACATTGTATAGAACACAGTTACACTAGTAAATTTATAAAAAAGTTATATAACAGTTAAATAAAAAAAAAAGTTTTTTCATTTGTACAGTTTATAGATAGATGGCGCCTCTAGCTAAATAATTTTGTAATAATATATTTTATTAAAAATTAAACGTTTATGCCTGGATGGTATTTTTATTTTCTATAAATTTTAAAATAAAATATAGAATTTTTAAAAGTATATATATAGTAATAATGCTACTTTATCAATACATAATAATTATATGCGTTACTGTTATTGTCCATAAGAGGCGAATATGTATTCACGTGGTAAGTCTTCTATTAGTTAGCTTTGCTTTTAAATATTTTAGTAATTATTAAAGGCTATAACATTATAGTATTACATTAATAGATTATGGTTTTATCTATAATATAGTTAAACTTCTCTAGAAATTTATTGATTTCCCTATGGCCCAGAATACTGGCAAATTCAGGTGAAGGTTGGCTGGCCAAAAAACTTTGTTTAAACCTGCATTCCTAGTTCCTAAGGCTGGGAGTTTGCTTTTAGTATTTCTGTGGCTAAATCTTTTCTATTATGACTATAGTTATCTTAGGTATATAACTATCTTTAGTATATTTTTTGAAATATATATATATATATATATATATATATAATTACAAAAAGTAAGGACATTATACCATCACAATAACAAAAGCAAGAGGCATTAATATCAATATTTTAAAACAGTTTTATTTGATATTTAGTTATATAAACCTGTTAAGTAAGAATTTTTGACTAACGTAACGATATATTCATAAATTTAGTAATTAAAAGTTATTGATTTTAGAACTTTATGTTTTGTATATATGTTACCGTTAGTGTGAACTTCATTATTTCATAGAATAACTAAGTTCTTCATGAAATAACTAGACAAGTCAGTAAAAGTATATAAAATTATTGAATTTTATGATTTAACTAGGTATTCTGTAGAATAAAGATTACATGATCATTAAAGTATGAAATACGGCACTCGAAAGTTTTTTGAACCGGTTCTAGCTGCTTTGGGAAGGAATTTTCCAATTAGGAAGTAGAGATGACCGAATAAAACAATTGTACTTTAGGTATCAGTTCAGTATATGTCAGCAAGAATTAATATTCATTGAAGAAGTTTCAAATATCGACACAACGCTTCGATCTGTTACAGCAGCTCAAAGTTGCGGTACTAGACAAGGATTTAAAAAGTGATCGTGTAAAAAAAAAATCTTTAACAATAAAAAGTGTGCTTGTTTCAAAAATAATAAGCAGTGCAATCCAAAGTGTCATCACAGCAATCCTAGCTCTGATAAATAATGTAAAATAAACTAAAGTATCTCATGAAGTTTAAATTAATATTATCTTACATTTTTGTTTAAAATAGTTTACACAATGATTTTAAGAAGCAACAGTTATTCTTCCCAGCGTGTATTTTTTATAGTATTTAAATATAATCTATATTTTCAACATATCCCCCTCTTCTGTTAAACTAATGTTAGCAATAGGAATAATAATAAATTATGTAAACTACTTTCTCTTATTATTTATCAATTACTCATTCTCAAAAGGAATCAACTGTATTTTTTGAGAGATTTTAGCTATTTTTGATCAATTAATTTTTAACATATCTTTGAAATTGTTTATTTTTTACTCTTTAATGGTCTATCCTTAGTTATTTCATAGAATGACAAGGTAAAGTATGAACATTTTCATCTGTTATTTACTTTAGTTATTTCATGAAATGCCTAGTTATTCTATGAAATAACAGAATTACACACTTTTATGATATCATGTATATATTTTTTTAAAATTCGTTGAATGTTCCTGTTTATATTTTTAAAGCGTAGCATTTTCTACAATGTTCACATTTACCAAAATAATATATTTCCTACATTTTGCTACTTACGAAGCATTTCAAATTTTATTCATTTATTTAAATAATTAATGTTATAATTTCATGACGCTGAAAGGCGACAAAAAAACTTTTTATATTTTACTCAGTTGCTTGTATCGCTAAAATTATTAAGAAATATATTTTTCCTCACCGAATAGTTAAATTAATTTCTTTTTTTTTTAATTTCAGCAATTTTAAATTTCAGATATTAATCACATTTTTAAGCAATTAAGCAAATTGTTGTCTAATATCAAAACAATATAGAGTGCAATGAAGTGCCTTTTATCTGAGAAGTCATCTTCAGTAAATCAGTGTGTTTCGAATTTACTTGACCTGTTGCCAACAATCCACATTTTTCTTCTTTTGCAACGTATATAAACAAATTAAATCATTTTTAATGAGACATTGCAACAGATAAAACTATTTTTACTTGTTTGAATTCCAAAACATTAGAATTCTTTTCTAATTGTTTCTAAGCTTAAGGCTCTAATTATATTGTCATTTAGAAAATTTATTATTGAATGTATGCAGTCTAAGCTACGACTAAATTTTTCTTTTCACAATTCTTTCAAATTTATTACTTTTAAGAATGAATTAAGTAAAATTCTACAGATTTCTAATAATTCATAAAAAAATGTATACACACATGAACATTCCTTAAGCAAGTGTCAAAAATCAAACATGAATATGAGTGCAGTGTTTGCAAATCTTCTCTTTCTTTGTCCCCATTCGTTTCCCTCAATAAAATTGATGAAAGATGAATATTTTCTTTGTGTAAGAAGAACTTTTTTCTATTCCAAATATCTTTCTTATTCACACCCTAGAAATGTTATTTGTTAAGCTGCTTTCTTGAAGGACTATCTTATGAAAATGCAGATAAATCTTGTTTTGTTACTGGATTCTCTTTTTTGTTGGCTTTGGGGATTTCGAGTCAGCCCAAGCCTTTTAATGTCTAATATGTGTACAGAGAAAAGGGATGTATTTTCCCCCTTTGTGAGGGTGGCATTTGTTTGATTTGAGATTTAGGAGTGTTTTTCTTTAGCTGGGGACAGTGAGAAAGATTTGGAGGTTAATCTCTTCAAAAAAAAGCTGGATTTATTGGGTGGTAGGTTTTGTTGAAAAGAAATAAGAAATGAAACGGTATTATAGGTCTGAGATCCACAAAGAAGAAAATATATTATAAGAAAAAATACCTGATTATATAGTTGAAAAGAAATAATAAAATGAAAATATCACATAACATTTTTCTACTAATGCATATAATTTTTAATACGCACTGTACTAGAATATTTAACGCAGTAAATCCAATAAATTATGTGATGATTTATAAAAAAAATTAGAGTTATAACTCATTTTTAATTTTTAAATTATATTTGTCACCAGATTCTAAAACAAATTTGGCATTACCTCAATATGAAGAAGAAAATAATTCCAATTCCAGCATTAAATTATATATATCCAGTGATCCAATCAAAATCGGTGGTGTTCGTTTTGTATCTATTTAATTCTACAAGACTCGGGAGTACGACAACTAACCGCATGATTTTTGAGTTTTGGATTAATTGAAAATTCTTCTGTAGACTTATAATAAGACAAAACAGAACTTGTAACAACAAATCAGAATCTTTGATTGAGCATGCGCTTTTAGAAAAACTGATAAATATTCTAAAAAGAAATTAAAAAAAGGCGAGGGAAAAGTTAATTATTTTGAATACAAGAAAATCATCTATGATGTAGTCTATATCTCAGAAATAATATTTCTTTTACTTTTTTTCAAATACATGTTTTGATATACATTTAAACCAATTTTCATATTATTTAACGATGAATAAATGTATAATTCTATAATGTATAAATCTAATGTAAATATTCTTTTTCCAAAATAAAAAATTAAACTGAAACCCCCTGAAAAAAATATTTTGAAATTATTCTTATGTAAAGTATAGTACACAGTTCAGAAAATAAAAAAAAAATGCATTACCATAAGACACATCAAAGTCTATCAATTTAAATTTGAACGCTTACATTAGTAGTTGGCGAAGCCCTAAATTACTATTATGTATGTTTTTTTCACTTAGTAATCGATATAAGGAGTAATAAAGGGTTTTTTTAATCTAATCCTAGGTAACATTTCAGCAGGCATTCATCTATTATTGTTAAAAATCTGCCATCTTATGGAGCGGCCGAATTTTATGTCCTTTCATCATGTTTCATGTACAGTGTTAGGCCCGCGAGGGCCTAACACTGTACATGAAACATTTAAGGTTAGGCCTTACATGTACATTTAAGGTTAAGCCTTACATGTACATGTTACACTGTAGATGTACATTTAAGGTTAGGCCCGCGAGGCCCGGGCTTAGGGTGGCGAATTTTTAAGGTATCTGAACACGTTGAAAATGACCAAATTCGGTCAAGACAGATATTTTTGTTTTTTATTTTATTGAATAGAGATATCTTTTGACTTTACGAAACGTATTATATATTTTTTCTACACTACCAAGAGGCCAAGTTACAATCAATTATATAAATTTAGAAAAACCGGAAGTGGCTTTTTGATCTACCAGAAGTGGGCATGTAAATTGCTCAAAATCTATCAGGCGAGTCTGATAACTCAAAATATTACGAATGTATTTCTATAAAAAATTTTGAACCTGATATTTATGTTTTTCTAGGGAATGCACAAAAATGTTTCTTATTGTATGAATACTGTTTGAGTTATGGCTTGGTATTTAAATAATGGTCTCATAAAAATGTAACATTTCTTATAATGTTTACTCAATCAGCTCTAAAATTTGTAAATTTTAAAAAAAATTAAAATTTTCGTACATTTTCTTGATAAATGATTCTAATTTGTTTTATTAATACTTTTACTAATCTATGTTTATTACTTTTTTCTCTAACTGCTTTGAAGTTTTTCAAAAATATTGCTACAATTTTACTTACAATTGTGATTTTTGTAAAATTCAGGTAATTTGTTTTAAGTTTTGATAGGGTTAAATAATAATATTTATTGGTATTGAGTCCTAAAAGAGCATTTATAATGTTTTAGTATGCTATTTTGTTAAAAAGTACTCGGAACGTGTTCGGATACCTTAAAGGTGCCAAAAGTTTCAAGGTGGCAAAAATTTGAAATCAATTTTTTTTTTATCTTCGGTAAAACCAAATTTTATAATGCTTCTTTTCTTGCTTTGACAACCTCAAGATACCAATAAAGATGATAATAAATTAATTCTTACATTCACCTGATCTCTGCGATATTTATTCAAATATAGATATCGATTTTCTTATTTATTTAAGTATTCCTGCAACAAATGACTCTGTGTGAAAAAAGATCGTTTTCCACCCTGAAAAAAGTGAAAAATTTCTTACGTGCAGATCTGAAGCAAGATGGGTTGATGCACTGAAGCACAATTAGTTAAAAAAGTTAAGTATGAGACTGCCATTAATACTTTCGCAAGTATGAAAGCAAGAAACAAATACATTATGTGTTTAATTAGATAGATATGATTTATTTCTTAATTAAAAGCAATTTATTCTAGATTGCACGCTCAGTTGTTATACCAAATATATATATATATTTAATTCAATACTTAAATTTAATTCGAATCCATTAATACTATTCGTATTATTATGATTATACATAAAGTTGAAATTAAACTTTAGTCCTTGAACCTAACAGCATAATTTAATAAATATCTTGTTAATTTGTATGGTTTATAATTAAGATCGTATTGCAGCTTTAGCATCAAAGTGCATTATTAGTGCATTCAATACATTATTATTGTATAAAGGCGGTGCGATAAAAAATTATGATTTAAAATTGGGTCGCCCGTATTGAAAGTGTGAGAAGCACTGCCGTAAAGACTTAAACCTCGACAGATTTAGCGTGTATCAAAGCCTCACCACAGTTAGGATTTAGTTGCTTCAAGATTGGAACCTACGATTCGATATGTATAAGGCTGGGCACGATTTCAGGACTATGACTATTCGGACTCTACTTCCACAAACTCCACTTTTGTCAAAGTTTGAAATTTTCACATTCAGTACTTCCTCGATTATAGACAATTTACGTATGTGAACAAAAATGCATTTTGTCAGTTTAAAAAAAGGAAATTTCTACAGGAAAAAAATGTTAAAAGTTTATTCATATACCTAGTTTTGAGTGTTCCAAATGCACAATAATTATTAAATAAAAATGAGAAAAAATACCTTTATTGCCCTAAATCTATTTTTATTTGCAAAGAAAATAAACATTAAAATTAATTAAAGAAATAAATTTGCCGTAGATATTCGCATAGAGAAAAAACCCTTAAGATAAAAATGTATTTAAATGTTTATTAGAATAATACCTGAGGGATACAGAATCATTGTGATGCCAAAAAAAAAGATATAAATATTTGAAAAGATCGTAGCTAGATATCTTTATTAAATTAATTTCACTGTGGATATATCTCTCATTAAAATTAAGCAATAACTATAAAAACACATTCTTATACGCCCCAGAAGACATGAAGAAGCAAGAATGTTTAAATATTCACATAATAATGAGTTCAGAAATAATTTAATGATTTTTATTTGGCCTTTGGCAATACAACGCAATGCATTACTGATCCATTTTTCCCTTGTGGATAAAAGAGAAGATAATGCCATTTAAATATAATCTTATTTCCAAAGAAAGAAATAACACAATACCGCAAGGGTTACTGAATACGAAAGAAATGAAAGATGTGATAACAAATTCAGACTTAAACAATTTTACTAATAACTGACTTTATTTTTAACAATTTTCGCTTGAAGGATACGGCATGTGATTGAAAAATATAAATATTTATCTTTTATTAATCAGTTAATTGTGATAAACTTATTATTTCTAATTCACGAAAGACGCGATTTTTATTTTTATTTCGTGCATGAGTGCGAGTGTATTCCGTATTTTCAGTGAGCATGTGTTTATTTCTAGAAATTGGCTTATGGAAAAAGAAAAATCAGAATATGACCGAATTGAACTACCTCTTCCGTTCTTAATGCACGAATTTATGCTCAGAAGCATTCGGAAAGAGATTATAAAGAGTAGATAGGATTAGTTACGCTTATGCTATTAGCAAGAGATATGTTAATATTCTGTAGCTGACGTAGATTTAAATTGATATAAGTGGAATACGTATTTGGAATTAATCATTAAATCGCAAATCTGATTTAATTGTAGTTTGCATTCATTTCTTTATTTATGTTTAGTTGATTATTTTTACTATGCTTTAATTCTATTAAGACTCGCGGGCTAATAGAGTTTGCAAAACACAATTTGTTACAAGTACTTGCTATTTATTAATCTGATCATTATGATTCGTTTGTTTCCCTCATTTAAATATATAGCATATTTATATTTTATGCATTTATATTTTAGGAGAGGGTGAATCTCTATACAATTTTCATCTCCAGAAATGGGTTTATGTAAATAATTAAGAACTACATAGTGATTGGTATCTTCTTTTTTATATATATATTCTCAGAAACGTTTTTGAATTATGGGTTGTTTAAAAGCAATTGTGTGGTTCTATTGAACCTTTATCTCCGATCACTGGAGTTCAAATGATTTTAAAACATTTTAATTGTTCGCCTTTAAAATTAAATAATTAGATAATGTAAGACTATTACTGTAGTTAAAGAAATAACATGACTATCTGTAAAATTGCTTGAGTTATTAAAGGTTAAACTGGGTCGAAAGAAGCTTCTGTGATTGGTTGACCAGAATGTTAAGCCATTTTTATAAATAAGTTGGTAAGAGAAGTGCAATCATTTATTGAAAAGACATTTCGAGCAGGTTGAACTGCATATTTATAATTTGTATTTATGTAAATTGTGTTTTTTTAAATATTAAAGTTAGATGAAATGTTGCGGAGAGGAAATTTATAAAGAAGAGATATATTAATATTTTGAATAATTAAAACTTTTGATATCATTTATTTATATTTATAATAGTTTTATGTTCAAAATAAGTGGGATTTGGGGTGTCAATATTATTATAAGGTTCATTAGTTAATAAACCTAGTTTAATCATAATTTAAGCGTGTTTTGTATTTTATGTATGTGTGGTATGGACGATTTCTTTTCATAAAATATACATACTGTGACGGATCCATACTCGACCTTATGACTAATCATCTTAGGGAAACAATGGGGCTAGCTTTCGCGTTAATTCACAGCCATCCCTAAAGAAGAAACCTTGACGTGTAAATTAGTTTGACTATATAAGACAAGAGAGAGAGAGAGAGAGAGAGGTTTTGTAAATGTAAGATAGAAAGAGCAGATGAAGTGTTGCGGTGTTACTTAGGTCAGATTTATTTCATTATTATCACAACGTGAGTTAAGGAAGGAGTTTGCTACTATAATAAATTAGTGGATTAAGGTTTAAGAATCTAAGATTGAATTAGATCATTTGCGCTTGTTTGCTTATAATATATTGCTAGCTTTATATATTACTCCTAGGGTCTCCTCTTGTAGTTTCACTTGTGGTTGATTAGTGTGTTTGAATAGTAATAAAATAATAATTATTATGGTAGTTTCTGGTGATGCTTTGTTTTACAACACTCCCATAGGTAGGCAAGGCGGTCTAGGAGCGATTTCAAATAGTTCGCGCTCACAATACTTATTTTCATAAAATCTTTCAAGCTAGAAGTTTAAATATAAATTATATAAATAATCTTATTGATTTCTTAAATTATATCGAAAAATAGGTCGATATTTCAACTAAAATAAAAAAGCCGTTTAAAAAATGGGGTTAATTTAAAAATCAACCAATGAGTTAACAGCCTCATGAAAACTCCATATGATCTGCCAAAATCCATAAATGACAATCCCTTACCCAAACACTCTTGTTTTTAAAAACATAATGCATAAATTTTCACCTTCTCTTTATCTTTCTGAATCGCTTTAAAAAGTGAACATATTAACTTGTTTATTTTTTCCAACAACAAACATTAAAATTAACCATTGCCAATAGAAGAGGGATAGCCATATAACATTCATGTTCCCTATGCAAGAACAATTTCTCTCAAAACTATTCATCTCCGAAAGATTATTTTCATTGTTGGTGTTATGTGATAGTTAAGAGAGAGTGTACCAGCTCAGTTGTCACCCTCGTCACTCGACCACGGTTCAAAACTACGAGGTTCGACGCCAAAAGCACCTCGAGTAGCTGAAAAGTGCGACGATAGCAAAAACTCACCCGAAAGGTTAGTTTATTTTACTAAGTTTGGTATTTTTGAATGTTGTACACTATATAAAGATTTCGAAAAATATTATAAATACCTAACTGCGTTAAAATCCTATTATATCTCACAGGTAAAGAAAAAAATGTGTCAAATTTTGGCAGAAGCTCATTTTCCTGTATTGGACTAAAATGAGGTTCATTATTTGCCAAATAAAAGATAAATAAATTTGTGGAGAGAAATAGGATTATACCCAATTTATATAAGTATATATTTTAAAATGAAACAAAATTAAAAAAATGAGAAAAAACTTAAGCCACAAGCCAAGAAACCGAACTTAAAATCGTGCATTTTCAAATTTGCGCAAATATTTAAAAACAAAATTTAATGAATATAATATAAAAAATCGCTTACAATAAGTCCTTAAAAGAGAATGGCAAGGTACTTTAACTACAATATCGCCTTCAATTCACAAACTGAAATATTTCTTTATTTGGAAAAAGGAAATGTGTTACACAAAAATAGATAAGATAGATTTTAAGAGAGAGAGTTTTGTGTGGTATTATGAATTTAATGTAATACAGGGAACGAAGCAGAATATCAAGTCACTAAATACATAAGTATTCCTTAAATAAATCTGGTTAGTAATTCTATCTTTTTCCATTCTAATTTTAATTTAAAAGTAGCGTTGAAACATTTTAAAACACGAAGAATATTTTTATCATATGCAATATGTTTCAAATTTTAAAAAATGTCAATACAGTTTCATAGGACTCCAGTTGTTTAAATCATTTTTATGCATGTATCAGTCGGGGAGATCTCGCGTGGGGCACAAAGTTACCCCAGGTTTACGAAATCTTTAATCATAGGAAAACTACTGGTTTGTTACCAATGTCCTTGTGTAAGTATCCTCTTATATGATAGTCTTCATGGAAACTAAAGTGTATTTTTCATAAATATCCCTGATTTTTGGGAGTGGCAAACATTTTATATAATTTTAAGGCACTTAAGATAATTAAGTTCTCCTTGCGATCACATTTGTTCCAAAATATTTTTATGAACATGATACATTTTTCTCCTGTGAACAACTTAGTGGTTTTGATTGTTGTGTTTTATGACTCATTATGCTTTATAAATATTAATAAACAGAATACAAACAGAAATGGAACACCTGCAATCTATAATAGATAAAATTGAAATTTAAAATTTTTTAAATAATCAAGCAAGGGAAGAACCTGATGAAATAATGGATATTAATCATGATAGTAAAAGTAAATTTGAGAAAAGCGATGAACTTGAAACATTTGAGTCCAAAGGAAGATTTTCTAGTGATACCTAAAAAACTTTCAAATACATATGAAGCCACAAGTGTACCAGACACACTGAGCCCTTTCAAAAAGACACAAGAAAGGAAAAGTTCAACGTGCTATTTATAGATCATCTAAGGACAATAAAATTACAATATTATGAACAGAATATGAGAGTTTTGCCTGTGATATTATTCCTGTAATGTTAGCGAAAAGTTTATGTGATTTTTGTTCATTATTGAAGTCTTGCACATTTAAAATATTTTAGTTCAAGAGGATTGAATTTCTTTCTCAAATTATCAAAGAAAAATTGAAAAGGTATTTAAAGTATGTACGTATACTTTGTCCTAATTAAATTATTTGCTGGAATTACGATTTTTAGGGTGTACAGTAAAACTAGTTATTAATAAAGGATTGGGTCACCCTCCTTAAACACTAACGGTAGTATCGAGTTTACGCCTTTTCCCGGGTTAAAAAATGTTTTTAACATACAAAATACACTCATAAATTGCTTCTTCAGTAAATTAAATCTTTAAATGTTAAACGTCATGAGGTAAAGCTAAACATTGAAAATCTATTGATTTCGATAAATTAAAATTTTCTTAAAAGTAGTCATTGTCTTTTATTTAGAAGAAATTAGTAGATAATAAAACATGGAACATTATTTATTTGTAAGAATAAAGGGACTGAGTTTTCTTTACATAAATTAAATCTACTACGAACGCAAATATTTTCAAAAAAATATGTATGTTTTAGAATTTTTTTATATATTTATATTTTAAATGGACTATATTTTCTTTCAATGTAATAATGTGTATTCTAACTCACAAATTTAAAATAAATACTTTATAATTTCAGCTTTACTTTACATTTGGATTTACTTAACTTATTTTGGCAACGACATTAACGTTTGTAATAGAGACATCAAATGCTGCTTTTAAGCATCTTCACCTTTATGTAAACATCTTTATAACTGGAACCTTAAGCATTTATAACCCCGCGTTTAAAAATTTATCAACGTGCCTCGAAGTTCAGGAGTCAAGAAACGGAAGTTGAGTTTTAAAAGAGTGAACAAACTCACTTTAGCAATTTTCACTGTCAGAATATCCGGAATACAGTGAGGAAGAGCTGCAGGATCAAAAGCTCTTCAACAGTTCTGCAAAATCCAAAGTTAATGAAAGACGTCATTATAAATGCATTTTACCTCGCCTATCTCAACTGTATTTGAGAGAGGTTGGGAAGTTGGAAAATGTGTTAATTTCTTAAAGTGTTTAAGTATACTAAACTGCATTTTCTCGAATATGTATTCGATACTGGAAATCTAGCCAATATTTGATTATAGGACATCGTTAATGTAAATTACATAGAGTTGCTTACTTAAGAATGCAATTTATTTGAGTGTTTTTATGAATAAGGTATTTTTTTTTGAAGTTTTGGATATAATTTTAGTATTTCTTGGTTGTGTGTGTGAATGGGATAGCGTAAAATGTATTCAGAAGTACAAAAAAGTATTCTACTTATGCTCAAATTGCGATTCTTATTACAATTTTGTACTTAGGTAAGAAATTAAGTTGTAATCAATAATTTGTGCCAGGTAATTTACTATGCTTGAAATGAGAGTAAGGTGCTGAAAACTAAGCAAATTTTCCGGGTTTTTTCAATAATAATAATTTATTTATTTTTTAAACATTCTAAGTTAATAGGCTGCCAGGGGTGGCCAACCTTTTTGGGAAGCGTGCCACAATCTGATAAAGAATAATTACGCTTGCCACTTCCAACTGTTCCACCAAACTAAAGATATACAAAAGTGAGAAAAATGTTACTTATAGGCTTATTATGGGTTACTCACACTAAAAACTTATTTTTAAATGCAAGCTCTATGTAGGGAAAATATATAAAAAAATGGTATAACAAATAAAACAAAAGTAAAAACTTATACTTTTTGTTGATAAATTTCTACAGAATCAATCAGTTAACTAAGATACAAAATAAAAAAAAGCAACTTGAAACATTTAATTTTAAGTGATTACTAAGCAGTCAGTACATTCTTAATGTGGCTTTTGAATTTCTAGTTTTCTTACTTAATTATCTACAATTGTAGTAGTTCGTGAAGATACTAACAAAATTAGATGCATATCAGTTAATTTCGAGCGATATTGTGATTTAATTACCATAATAGAAAACATTTCTTCACAAACATGTTGATCCAAACCTACAACAATATCTGACTGCTAAATCATGTAAATATGGAAAATTACTTGGCGGCACAAATTTCCAAAATTCGATGTAATTCGGATCATTTGCGGTTAAAATAATTTCCTTATATTTGTTTTTCTTATGGTGCTGTAGGACAATAATTTCAATTTGTACCTGAGGTGGATAACAATTAATGTTTTGATGATATATCAAAAAAGGATAATTAAAAAGTTCAGTATTTTTTTATCATCTTTAAAATCCTCAAACCTGGCAATGAAAGAATCCTGCAAAATGGATATTAAATTTTTAAATCTATCATAGTTTGGAACATTATTAACTTTGGCAGATAATTCCTGCACGAATGGGAAATGACTTAATTTTTTCTCTTCAAAATCCAGACAAAAAAAAAAGAAAAAGTTTGTTCACAAAAGAAGATATATGACCAATTAGGGTAGGAAATACATTTTTTCCCTGTAATCTTAAATTTAAATTGTTTAAATGTTCCATTATATCGGTAAGAAAAGCCAAATCCCACAGGCAATTTTCACTACTGAGGAGGGAGCATTCACTGGGCAGTTCATCGTTTTCTTCCAGATATTCAAAACCACATTCCCTCAAACTCCATAATCTCGCAAGTGAACTTCCTTTGGAAGGCCAGCACACACTACAATGAAGGAGTAACTCGCCATTTCCTTCCATTTCTTCGAGGAAGAGTGTATGAAGTCTTTGTCGATTCAGAGCACTAACTGGTATTTTGTTAATACAACGCAACACGGGGATCAACAACGAAAGACGAGTTTAAATTCTTGGCACAAAGAACTTCTTAGTGAATAAAACAATGACATTCGAAAACTTTTCTTCCTAAGTAATTTTCAAACTATGCAACAAAACCTTTTATTCTGCCAACCATGCAAGGCACTCCATCTGTGCAAACACTGTCTAATTTTGCCCATTCTACTTTGTTAACTTAAATTACATTTTAAAATTCCTTAAAAATGTCTTCACCCGTAGGTAAAACTAGTTGGGCCAAATCAAGAAGTTTTCCACTGTAATAAAATTATTGTTCGTGTAACGCACTAAGATGCTTAACTGCGGATTGTCTGTGATATCACAGCTTTCATCCAAAGTTAATGAAAAATATTTGCAATTTTGAAGTCGCGTTCCAACATCTTGGCACATGTCATCTATACGACGCATGACGGTATTTCTAGACAAAGCTATTTTATCAACGATATTTTTGGCATTTAGGTCACCGTCATTTTTGGTAAGAATTAAAAGGCTACTTTTTTTATCTCCTGTCCGTCAGAATATGGTTTTTTCTTGCGAGCTACAACAAAGAAAGTTCTTAAGAAGCCCTCAACATGGTTTCCATTTCGTAATTTCTCTTCTGGAGCAAAAATTGCTGTTCGGCTAAAAATTTCTTTTTTTTTATTGATAAATTCCGTTCGCAAATTTGATTTAACAGGATATTTGCTGTTGAAATCACTATGCAGTTGTTTGAACTGATGGTCCAAGTTAAATTTTTTTTAAAACTGCTGTACAAATTCCACTTATCAAACAAACAATCCTGGAAGCATTTTGATGTGTAAACAAGCATTGTTCTTCCCAGACAATTTTAAAATCACGTGTTGCAATATCCTCTTCATAACTTCTTTTCGATGTCAAAGGTTTACTCATAAATATGTTGAAAATAAAAAAAAAATCTAAACAACTACGCTGAACCCTAAAATCTAAAAACAATTTTAGAAAAAAGGAAGAAAAGTTTAACGTCTTGCTACACATAGTTTAAAATCAACTGAGTCTGACAGTTCGAAACAATTTACCGATATTACGCTACAAATTTTATAGGCTCCAAATCCAGAATTCTAATTAGTCATGGATGCAAGTTCTCACTTCCTCTGCTTTATAAAGCGGCTACTTTGTGCAGATAGAATTACTTCTACCGTATCAACAACTGCTCTCCTAATATATTGCAGAATTACTTCTTGACATTACAGAAATCGTAAATAGTCAATACCTTCGGAAAAACCTTTTTATCTGACATTACACTGACAACCAATAGCTACAAACACCCAACTTCAACACTTCAAGGGGAAGCTGAAATTCAAAATGTTAAAAATTAATACATTTCTCGGAACGTTACAATATTTTAGAATTGTAAGTTTTGGAGGATGATCTCATTTTTGGCGCTATACTGAGGAAAAGAAAAAAATTTTGCATAGAACCTTTGAAATCTCAAGCTGAAAATTTGTTTCTTAAATATTCTCTTCATAATAATTTTCTATTGTAATTCATTTAATTCAGTAATATTTTAAATTTTTCAATAAGTCTTCGCGTGCCACAGTTACAACTCCAGCGTGTCACAATGTGGCACGCGTGCCACGGGTTGGCCACCCCTGGGCTATGCGATAAACCTAAATTAAATTTTAAATTAGCATAACTTAAAGTATTCATAAGTGAATTCAGTATCTTACAATTATATAAATTTATTTTCAAAAATGATCATTAAATAATTCAAAAACATAATTCCTCGAAAATAGCTCATTTAAGGCTGTTTTTGCAAAATATACTAGAGCTTGAACGAAGCGCAGGGCATATTTTCTGAGAAAAATGTCTCAATTTTCATGAAAATTTGCAACATTGTAATTCATACATCTGTTTATAACACACAGAGCTTTCAAAATATTCCATAAATATATATATTTTTTTCATTTTAACATGTAAAGAGATAGCTCATTTAGCATTCCAGTATTGCAGAAAAATGTGAAATACATCTAACTACAGTAAAAATATGTTAACTCAGATAAAAATGAAGATTATAATAAAAATTGTTGATCTCTATAGGATGTCGGGGCCAAAATATAATCTTAATGTTTGAATTATTTTAAATCTGGAAAAAAAGTATTCCAAATTCATCTTATTCCTTACTATTAACGGATGATCGCATTAAGAAAAGTACAGATTGTTACTGATAAATGATTATTAATTTGTTAAAAAAATAATTAACTTGCTAAAGTATTTGAAATACTCAAGGCATTCAAACCTCATAAAATTGATAAATATTTTTTATTCAATCTAATAATTAATTAGAAAATAAATTGAGATTTATATTTACTATCTAATATCGTCATATTAAGAAAGTAATTAATTTGCTGCAGTTTTCAAACACTTCCATTGTAGATAAACACCAGAAAATTAATAAAAGCTCTTTGATGTTGGTGAATATGAGGAATTCATTTTATCACTGATAATAAAACATAACTTTAATTAGAGTACTTTCAAAGTGTAATCTGATACCTTATACATGCAATATTAATTTATCACACACTAAAGAAAAATATTGAAAAAATAAATTTACTCAAAAAAACTACCCGCACATTTTGAAATAAATATTTTCATATTATTATCTCATAGAGACTTGAAACTTTTGGCAAGGAGCTTATCATTTTTCGAGTAGTAATTTAGAAGGATAGGTATTATTTGAAAGAAGTAAATAAATTACGAAATACTCTGAACTATGGGCAACTTATGGTCAAGCGTCAGAATATTAATTTGTTCGGAAAGTAATTTCGGTTTTTGTGAGGGGATTTGTGGGTGTGGGTGAAAATAAAAGAAGATTTTTTATATGGTGAATAACTATATCATTAAATTATATATTGTCCAATATGATATAATGCCTTTTGCCATCTTTGAAGTACTAGCATGTTTTCGCTCACATAAAATTTTTGTTCTTTCCAGACAAAAAAAACTGAACCAGGTGATTTTGACCTCTTCATTTGAAGTAAAGTTTTTACCATCTAATCATTTTTGTAGTAACTGGAGCAAATAAAAAAGGAAGGTGCCAGATCTGGAGAACACATTGGATACAGCAGTATATCTCTCATCCAAGCTGTAAGAGCTTTTGGCGAGTTTCCAAACTTGAATGAGGTTTCACATTGTCTTGTCCGAACATTACACATTTTCTCTTGGTCAGTTCTGGTCCTTTATGTTTAAGTGAATCATTCAGTTTGTGCCGCTGATGAGAGTACACTTAAGAATTAATTATTGTGTTGTTCGCTAAAAGCTAAAAAAATAATAAATAAATACATAAATAAAAACAATTCATCTGAAATTCCACTAAACATATAGCATCAAATTTTTTTGATGAATATTGTTCTTTCGAAATGCTTTGAGACGGTGAGAAGGGTATTTTAGAGAGCGAATTCAAAAAAGACAAAACTAATTAATCAAATGTGCCTTGACTGTTGGATTCAATTCTCAGAATCAAAATGACTTGGAAAGAACGATGGACTTGCTGCGTTGATTTTATTTCACACACATTGCCAGAAATGCTTCAATATAATTCAGAAATTTGTAAGAAAGGCACATCAGATCACGACATTGAACATGAAGAATTTAAATATATTTTAGGTAATTAAAGCATTTTAACGTATTTTTAAAACAGTTTTACAGAATTGCCAAAATTAAAAAATATATATATCCTTACGAATTGCAAGTGAAAATCGATTCGCTACTTTTTGCTACTCCCTCCCCCTCTTCATGCTACTGTACTGCATACATTTCTTGCAACTTTGATGTAATATACCCCTTTAGTATCGTTTTAGCTCTGGTACTCTCAGGAAAATCAAATCACAGCAATATTTAGCACTTTGAAAATTAAATTTGATAGCGGGAGTTGCTACTAGATGGTGCCACCACCGAAATGGCTATCATACTTGGGGACTTGCCCTGTCTGCAAAAGCCTTTGGTGTCAAAATGCAGCTTTGATAAAAAAAAAAAGTTGCATATACTTAATACAATGTGAGTAAGGCGCAAAAAAATCTTACTTCCCATTATCAATTGGATGATTTAACATTTGATTTCATCGGTTAATTATTGCATACATTTGTCTCAATCAAATAAATAATCCCTTGTCTATTTATTTTAAAAATAATAATAATAAATATTTTTTAGAATTAAAAGTTAATTTAATTATTACATAACCTTATTTCTACTAAAAGGAAGATTAAAACAATTATCGAAAATAATCCATAGGTCATTCGCAATCTACATTGTATCACTTTAATAAGTTACCTTATTTAATTAGATGAATTATAGCTCAAACTGCAACAACTGTAGAATGGTTTTCAAAGCATTGTAAAATACATCATAAATATCTGTATGCCCTTTACGTATTGAAATTCAGAATCTCATTAACAGTTTCACTCTAACGCGGGAACTCCATCTAACTTTCCGACTTCATCATCCCCAAATCTATTTGTCGCTTTTAATAAATATTAGTATGAGAGGCTCTCAAATAAATTTAAACACGGTTTGCTAATTGATATTTGCTGGATTAGGGTAGTCCTCTTACGAGATGCAGAAAGATGTTTCACTGTTAGAATATATTCCCGATTTAGTGAATTAGTATCTTACCTTGCATCTAACTAGAAATGAATGAGATGGATACAATTAGACACCTTAGATACTGATATAAAAATGTATTTACTAAACATTTAGACTTTACAAAAGTGCAATAATTGTATTTTATTAAATTTGTGATGGGTTCTTACGCGTTTCACTAACCTCCTCATATTCCTTAATATTTTATTTATTTCAACCAATCTCCACCGGCAGCCAAAGCGTGATTTATGCAAATGAGATATTTTATATAAGTTGGGGTTTAGTGAGTTAGAAGGAGAGAATGAAATGAAATGAGAAAATATTTTCAAGTGTAAACGTAGATGTGGTGAATAGAATCTAACGCATCGTCGTGGATAAAGATCATAGAAGAACTTTGGGAATAGCTAAGAAATAAGTTGCCTCTTAAAACGAAGAATCCTGACTTCAAGTTGACCCAATCAAGATCTTAAAGAACCAACTAGATGAACCTGCCATAACATAAGAAATCAGGTTAGTTATATTGATTCCCCCAATTAAGTATAAGTGTGTAGTTGTAATTGTACGCGTCGATCTTTCGTAGATTCAGATAGGATTCCGTCGTTCATGATTATTGAACCCTTCTCATTCTCCACTGTGTTTTATTGTTCTTAAAATTGAATAGTATTTGTGTAATCTCTTAATTAAGAAAAAATCAATAAATAAGATTGATTTGTTAAAATGAGTACTAAATTTATTAATCATTCAACACGTTCGGATTCAGGTAATACCCAAAGAGGAGTGGATAATCTTAGGGGTAGCGAAAGGCTACGACAAATTTATGTTGTCTTCTGTGTCTATGGTGAACTAACATCAAATACAGTAAATCCTGTTTTTGTGCGATCCGTTTTTATTCGATTTTATTTTTGTGCAATCTGTTTTGTGCACTTTTATTTTTGTGCGTTTTTTTCCAGTGCGATCTTTTTTTATGCGGTATAGTGAATTTTAACAGCTTTTATGCCATTGAAATGTTTCTATCAATGTACCAGTGACAATGGAGAATGTTAGGAGCTTCCTGCAAAGTCAGATTTTGCCTTTAATATTTTATAGTTGTTGGGGGGATGACCAGAGCCTTAACCTCTCATCTTTAAGATTTTGAATGACTGTAATGTTATGACTCTTGTCCTTTATTATTATTTTATAAATTGGGTAGATACGTATATGGCGTTAATTAGACCTTGGGCCCCCTAGAGTTTTGAGCCCCTTCCTTTGCGAGGCGGGGGTTGCAGGGGTGTATGTTACGCCATTGCAATGCACAAATACATACTTCAAGACGCTATGCTCATTTCTTATAAACAGTCTTTCTACTATTCACGTTCAGTTGCTTTCTCTGAAGGTGCCACCAGCCCGAGCCTGATTGAAGACGAAACTTTTAATGACTGTGATTATTAATAATTTGATAGATTTTAAAGTCAGACAAGAAGAACAGGATTCTTTAAGAGCGGAGAAAATATATGGATAGATACAGCTTTCCATCAAATTGGAAAAGCATTTTCGAAATAAATACCAATCCCGAAAAGAGTATAAAATTTCAAAACGAGCTTCAATCATGCATATCTGGTTATTGTGACATTTACAAGCAACTGACCACAGCCACTTCCTCGTAAAAGTTTATCTCTTACTTTACGGTACCAAAAAAGAAATCAATTGAAATCGTATCTTCAAGTGACGAAAGCGATTTTGAACTTATTCATTAAAGGAAGATGAGTGCTTTAGATTACGAAGAGTAGCAGTGGATTACGTATGTGCATTTTGAAAATGTCTCCATGTGTATGCAATAAGAAACTAAATGTTTTCAAAATGTTTCCATCCGTAATTTAATTATTTTTTTCGTTATGGAAATACTTTCAATGCATTTCATAAATAATTGACGTATTTTCTAAGTATGACTATCTTTTATTCGGTCCCTCTCCACCAAATAAAAAAAATTCTGGGATATTTCGGTGAATTCGTTTGTGGTTACAAGTAAGAAAATTTATGAAAGTTTTGAATATTTTTTTGCGCGATTTTTATGCGGTTCATTTTTACCGCACAAAAATAGGTTCAACTCTTCTATGTTGCAAAGTTAACAATAATTAAATGGTAAGAAATTACATCAGCATAAAATCCGGCTTAAGACGCGCACTTTTAACACAGAAGATAAGACTGAAATTTACGGATGTGCGTTATGCACCGGGAACATAAATGAGAGCTTTAAAAACAAAACAAAAAAAGATGGGTGTGGAAAAAAATTATACTTATTGACATTAAGATACTGCTTATTTGAAATAAGTGGCATTTCTTATGAACTTAAAGGGTTGTATTTCAAGAAGTATACCATTTTTTTCCCCTTAAACTAGGAATAATACTTCGAATAAATGACTTCAAAACAAAAGAGCATTGCGCATGTACATTTCAAGTTTCTTTGTAAAAACGGAGTGTGTGTGTTTTACGGTGAATATACCTCAAAATTTTAAAAAAATCAGCTTGAGAGTACAAGTGTGAGTTATACGTCTGATTTTGTGGTAAATACAATAATAAGCAATGTATAATAAACTCGCTAAACATGTCAATAACCTTTTTATGCAAAAAAATAACTTTGGTATCGCAATGCGTATGTGTAATGCAATTAGCTATATAGTGGTTTCCTTATCGATATTTTATTTTTCGTGGCATAAATTCATCAAAACGAAGTGCTAGAACGTTCCTGGAATTTTTTAACGAAGTAATATAGGTTTTCATTTTACTGGAAATGTAAGAGAGATGAATATTATATAGTTAAGTATGAGTGACCAAATAAATGGACTTTTAAAACGCTTAGAGATGAAAAAATAGCAGTAAATATGTTCAATTACTAATGACTGATTTAACAACTGAGCAGAATCAAATCTGATATTTCACAGCAAATAATAATGAAAAAGAAGGAAACTACATTATTTGCATAAATTGTAATAAATATACTAGAAGTATCAATAATAATTTGGGTTAAAATATATATTCTCAAGGAATTTATTTCTTAAAGTTTCAGGTATTGAAAAAAAAAATGTTGCGGACAAGTTATTATAATATAAAGCATTACAAATTCATCAAGAATAAAGTAGAGATTCTTGTTGGTATTAAAACATGTATGCTTATTGGACAAAAAAAAAAAATGAACAGTGTTAAAGTTAGAGAATTTGTATAAAATTTCCGATTATCTGGTTTCACGTGATATGCTTTCTGGTGTTACATTAAATTGTCTGACATTTAAATTAACAAAATCTTCTAATCAATGCTTTTCTAAGATATTTTCAAGATACCGCACACCAAAAATTCCCCATTTCAAATGATTGCTTCCGATAATTTAACCTTTTTTACCTTTAGCTATCGGAAATAATCTACGTTAATTGACAACTACAAACTATCAAACTGATTTCATGTAATGTTAAAAAAAAGGGAAAATATTTTTAAAAATATAATAACATATTTTTTTAAACTAGCAACAATTACCAGTACCACATATATTTGTAATGATGGAAATACCTTTTCAAAAATACAGATTGTTTGAGGCTTATTTTGCTCATAATATCCATAGCATAAGCCCAAATGTCGCAAAACCTTTAGAAATATTTATATAATGTATGAAAACAGCTTACTGAAATTTAAGATGACAGCATAGAATGTTTGAGAATATAAGAATATTTAAAGAAAGTAATATTTTTACTGCTCATGCACAAAATATATAAATACTTTTCTTTCATAATTTTGTTCTGAATGAAAAAGGATATTTGATACACAAGAAAAATGAAAAATCAGAATGCTATTATAGATATAATGAGTTATGCTTATGTTCTATACAAAAACGCTGTATAGAATTTCCTCAAATTGATTCAACAATTTATTTCAAGTTAGACGTTAGTCTACTCAGTCGAGTAAATACAGCCTTAAAGAATAGTGGTCTTACTTCGTATTCGTAGAACCAATAAAAATATATGTGCATGCTAAAATAGACTTATTATCTACACATTTTTATAGTTTATGCAATATATAAAACTCTTTTGTAGAAAACGCAACACACATCTTGAAAGAGTCATCATAATTAAATGGAACGTGATATATTAACGACTTATTTTGGTACAAATAAATAAATAAATTTTCAAAGCAAAAAAAAGAACACAATATACAGTGTAGGAATTAGTATTTGGTGTAGTCAGCACGTGCTGCTATGAGTGTTGTTATATGACGCTGTATGAAGTCAAACACATGTTGAAGACTGCCTGTCGAAGATGGTTCCATATTGCTTGAATGCACAACGAAAGTTCGTTTTTCGAAGCTATAGGAAGTGGATCAAGACTTAGACACCGATCAACCAAATCCAACTTATGTTCAATCGGCGACATATCCCGTGAATAAGCAGACCAAGAAAGAAGTTGCATGTGTTCGTCTGAAAAGAAGACTAACATTCCTTGCAATAAGTGAGCGTGCATTACCCTGTTGAAAGATAGATTCAAAGATACCTTGAAGGAAAATAAAAGCTTTGGTCTCTAGCACTGAAAGTAACGTACCTGTTGCTTTTTAGAATAAACACAATTCGTAGCAGTTGAGATCACCAATGATACAAAATCATACCCCAGGCCATAATTCTGGGTGTTCGGCCACTATGACGTTCGATAATGCACTCTGGAAGGCAGCGCTAGCGGGCGTAACGTCTCACACGAATATTACCATCATGGTTCCACAAATTAAAGTGAGATTCGTCAGGAAAGACAACTTGTTGACAATCAGTCGGCCAGGCTCTGTGTACAAACCAGCGATGGCAGACGCAGCCAGTGATGATTTGCTGTGAGAAGGATCTTCTTTAATGGCAGGCAGTCCAAGGTGCAACAGGCATCAACAAATTGACAAAGCCGGCATTTTCATAAACGATTGATTTTTAGAAAGTATAAATTACACAGAAAATTTCAAGAAAACTACATGTTTAAAATACCTCGGAAAGAGATCCTGCGTTACATATAACACTTTCTTCTATTATAGTTATTATTTCTCTTTTTAAAATATATATTTTTTATCAAAATGCTTTTTTAGCTTTTTTTTCTAAAAAGGGGTTGTGTTGCAATTGTCTAATATTTGTTAATTTATATTTTTAAAATGAAGTTTTTCTAACTTCTTACTTTTCGACATGTACAACTGATATATAAATCGAAAGATAATAATATAAAGAATAAGATTAAAATAAAATTTAAAACAAACGATAGTTTGGTCATTTTGGGGGTACCGAGTCGACTTAAGAAGATTTTTTAAAAAGTATTTAAAAAGTATATCCCTGAACTAAACAATGAATACAAATTCCTGAGAATCTACATATTCCAATACCAGAATTACAATTATTATAAAAATGTCTGGTTTTATTTATTTTTATAGGGAGAAAATTCATTATTATCTCATGATTCTTACAGTCATTAACAATTAATTATTAATCAGGAAAAATGATATTATCTTCTAAACAATTAAAGGAGACCTTATCAGATGCATTTCTGACTACCAGGTAGTTGCTCGGTAGATAATTACAACATCGCTGCTGTAGAGGATTTTCTTAATTGTTCATAAAAAGTTTGGATTGAAAATACATGCGATGCTATTTCTAAAGAAGTGGTATTTCGAAGAATCGGGAAAAAATAGTTGAGTAATTAACATAATAAATAGTCTACTTTTATGATTATTTTACGATTCTTATTTTCATTCATTATTTAGCGTATTAGTTTAATTTCTGTTTGACTTATAGCTTTTAAAACTACAAATTTTTAAATGTAATATATGAGAATATAATGAAAACACTATTTCAGTTCTTTATTTAAAGATTTTTTTGTAAAAAAAATTAAAGATTTAACATTTTTTCAACTTTTAATAGACGAAGTAAAAATATTTTTTAAAAAAAGAAGGATAAAAGTAAGGCCACACAAAAACTGCTAACAAGTCCATTTGAATGCTTAACTATCTTAATATTCATTTAGTACAATTTTAAATATAATTAATAATTACTTTTTTAAAAATTTCAAACAAAAAAACTGGACAAGTAGAGATGTTGAAAAAGTAAATAAAAAACAAAAAAAACATTTTTTTTTTAGTGTTTTGAATAATATTTTTAATAGGGTTTGCAATCCCGTGTCATATTTTCAATCCCGGGATTAGGATTGAGCTATTTATTAAAAATACTTACATATTAGCATAGTTTAAATTGCATGATAAATTTGAAAATATAATTAAAAATTGATATATTATTTTATCGAAACAAAAAAAATTAATTTATCATAAAAAATAAATAAAAATAGTACATAATGAAATTTAAAAAAAAAGCATTTATTCATTTCTTGTGTTTCTGTAAATAAGCTTATAAAAACACAGCTCCTCCAGCATTTCATTGTTAAAAAGGCTTCTTATTTTTGTTACTCATTGTCCTGCCGTAGAAAATGCCCGTTAGAATGCTTTACTAGTAGGTATTATCGTCATTAAATAGGAGTATGTTCTTTTCAGGTAGTCACCACATATCGCTCCATTTTCAAAAAGAGACATTTCTTTTTGAATTTTTAAAGATTTAACTGTGTTTTTATCCAGTAAGCATTTTGAAAAACAATGTTAGGAACATCTAAAAATTTCAGTGACTTGGAAACATTTTTCCAATCATTTGAACACTTCCTTCAATAAATTCGCCATCTTATCGACATTTTTAAGAATTTATACAGATGTTGACCTGTTTGATATTATAATAAGTTTATTTGAAGAAAATAACATATAATAATATTTCTTTACAATGAATACGTTATAAGATTATTTAACTAAAAAAGATAATGAAAATAAAATTTTAAAATTGAATTTAAATTTTAATAAGAACTTAAAATAATATATTTTGTGCGTCTAATGATTGAATAGATTATTATCTTTTTATCGTGATTAGACGTGACAAAACCCTAAAATTATTTTTTGTTGCGAGGTTACTATTTTAAAGACAACAAATAATTTTCATCATTTTTTCTGTCCAATGCTTAAATTTTAAGTACGTAAATCGTCTGATATCTATTATAAAATTCTTAATAGTTTTATCATATTACATTTTTTTAAATTTTTTCTAATTAAATATAAATTATTATAATACACCCATGGATTGATAAAAATTTGCTTAAATTTTGCTTTAGCTTTTTTTTAATTCAAAACAACTGATAAGAGAAATTCATCACTGTTGTAAAATATATATTAAAATATAAGTTTCTTATTAATAAAAGTAGCCTTTTAAAAAAATAGATAGGTACAATTTACAGGTAGTTTAATATTTTGGTATTGAGAGTGTGGTAAAAACTCTTTAGTAGTGCAAAATATCTAAATGTAAGAAAGTAATCGTTTATGAAAAATAACTTATTTTTGCTTCTTTCTTTCTAAAACTAATTCTTTCTACAATAATCCTCGTTTATTTGTTTTATTTTTATCAAATTTGAGTAAAATATGATGATATCTTTCAAAGAAATAAATTAGGATTATTTTTCTTTGAAAGTAAAAGATGTAAAAAAAAAGTTTACAAATTATAATTTCGTATACTTTTTAAAATCAAATTGTAAGTACTTGTATATATTTTTAAATTTGCATGTGTGTTTATATTATCAATTCCTAAGGCAGTATTCTCTTGAACGTACTACAATGTATTCAGCTAAATTAATTTAATCAAAATATTCGCCATGAAAAAACTGGATGAGTTTTGGTTGTATTTTATTTAAAAAAAAATTTGTGTTGTAAATTAATCAATATGATGTTTAATCTCTCAGGTAGTATTATAACGAAAACACAATAAAGACATTTTCCTTTTAAGAAAATTATGTTGGCACCCTTCTAAGTCTGAAAAACTTAATGTGTTTCTTATTACGGATTTCTCATGAAATGAGAAAGATTTTCTTTTTTTTTCTCAAAACCAACTTCAAAAAAGCTGTTGAATGTAACTGGTCTTTTTTTGCAACTATTTTATAAAATGTCCTCTCATCACAATAAATATTAGTACTAAAATATCTTTTTTTTTAATAAAAATTATTTTGACTTTTTACGATAAAAAAGTTTAAACAACTCAATACTCTTTGGGGCAATAATTAACATAAAAATTAATTAACTTTATTTTATGGTTTTCCTTCATCTATATATCAGGTAACATCTTTTTCGCATAAATAGCTTTTGAAACTCTGAAAAAATATTGCCATCTACCCTAATATATACTTTTACTTCAGCAATATATTCTATGGATAGCTTTAGTAACATTTTATTTAAATATATAGTTTTCTGATCTCTGATGTTACTTTATTTGCATTACTTTTTTCAATCACTCCTTTCAGAATTCAAATTAAGTATCTTTTGATAAAATCTACTCCAAACATAATTCAAAATCTAGAGTTAAATTAATATCATTATACCTCAAAATGCACACAAGGCTAACAATAGAAAACATATAATATAATGCAATATATTTGTATAAGCCGATAAAATGTCCGGAACGTAGTTTAACGTTAACCCCAACACCTATATATAAAGAAGAATTTAGTAAAAATGAAAAACAACATTCATCTACATTTTAAAACGTTAGTTTTTCAATAAAGTAGTGCTACGATAATGAATAGATTCTCTTACTAACTTTTTTTGCTTGACAAAGAAAATAGAATTGATAAAAATAAACGTCTCAAAAAGGAAGCAAATTCATGTATCAGCAATTTTAGAAAATAAGAAAAGGGGTAACGAGACAATGCACAATAGGCCGGCGTGAAGTTCCATAATCTGCTGATGAATCTGATCGTGCATAAATCCCTACGATTGATAATGGAAAACTCGAATATACACCTTTTATTTGGAATTTGTTCTGCTGACTTAATAGGTTTTCCTACATTGCGACAGATTGTTTCATACTTCAATGAGAGAAAAGATTCGCCAGTGTGGTAGGTAATTTTAAAAGCAAATGTAAATGTCAGGCCTTTTACGCAGCTGTACTCAGAGTTGTAAGAGATATAAATTCAGGTTCTGGGACCTATCCAAGCCTTGAACATTTTTTTACCTTTATATTCAAAAAATAAGATTATATTAAATTGTTTTTTAAAATTTAAAGTGAATTTCAATACTCTAAAATTTAAGTATTCTAATGATACATTCTTTCATTCTGATTTTTATATAATCTTTCTGACTTTATTCTGAAATGTACATTCTTACACTTTTCTAGGGGAAGTAGTTTTCTTCTCTTTGCATTCTACAGAATACAGGGTGTATTCTCACAAAAGCTAAAGCCTCTTTCAGGACAAGTAAACTTCACGATGGGGAATCACATAGGAATGCATGGTCGGAAATACTTTCCTGATGTGGTAGTGACGCCTCAAAACAAAAGAAAGACAGAACATGAAAAAGAGAGAAGAAGATGTTTATTATCCTTAGCAGCACAAAATAAAGAAAAAAGAACGTTAGAAAGAGAACAGAGGTGCACGTCTTTAGTATGTAAAATCCACCAGACAATCATATGGGAAATCCCGATATGACTGGTGATAGCCCGCATATTGTTACCGGAATTGTTCAGTTCCGAATCCAGCACAATATCCTTCTGTGTTTGACAATCTTACTCTTTGCTCGCATCCTTTTGTCCATGATGAAGGTCCACTGTCGGACGATCTCTGTCGAAAGCGTGCAAAGAAGGCGCGACTGGGAGTTGGTCTCCAAGAGTAACATTGGACGTTAACCGTTGTGAGGCTATTTCATTGCAATAAGCGGCTTCGTATGCCAGATGCATATCTGCGAGCTCACGTTCGTGTAGCATTTCATCATATTACCTCTTTGTCAGCAGGTAAAATAAATCTCCATAGCAAGCGCGGCAGCAAAAACTACTTGTGCGCATGTACCGTCGACTGATACTTTGGCTTACGCAGCGCTATTTATCACGTATTTTAAAAAAAAAATAATTTATTGAAAGTAAACGGAAAATTACATTATGGATAAATACACATTTACACTGATATAATGCACTTGTAACGTGTCAGTACTCCGAATATTTATTGGTAATTTAACAATAATAAGTTAAGAACAATATTAATAATTACCAGTGACCTCAAGGGCTTGTCATATATAAAATTATATACAAAAACTAACTCTTATATTGATAACTTGTATGGTTTATAATTAATCCCTTTTCCCACTATTGATTGAATATTCACTTAAGAATGTATATATATATATATATATATATATATATAAGCCCTGTGTTATATTTGTGGGCACACAAAGAGTCTACCTAGGAGTCTCAAAAAAATACGCCACCCTTTTCCAAGTAGGCATGCGTATGGGATGAATTGGGGAAGCGGGCAAAAAATTAATAAATAAAAAAAATCCTCTGAAATAAGTAAATCTTTCACAAACACTGTGGAAATCCTTTTACTGCATTTCAAATCCTTTGAAATAATTTCATGGATATCAGTGCACATAAAAGTTCGTACTACAGAAAGGCGTAAACATAAGTGCGGGGCAATTAACGTTTTAGCTGAGTGATACGTTTACATACGCCTGTGGCACTTAAAAGGTTAAATTCGTATTGTAACTTTAGCGTCTAAGTATAGTGCATGGAGGGGCGCGATGAAAATTATGATTGGATATTGGGTCACAAATATTGAAACTTTGAGAAGCACTGGCGTAAGCAAACCCAAAACTTGCTAGCATTTTTGTTGTATAAAAAATAATAATACTTGTTTTTCCTTTTTTTTTGTGGTTTTTTTTTGTTTTTTGCCTTTTTTCGTTTGTTTTGTGTCGTCATTACCGCGCAAGGAAAGAATTTCCAAACATGCATTCAGATTTTTGGTTTCCCATCACCTAGGCGTACCGTATCTGTCCTGAAATATTGTAACTAACGTACTGATGCACCTGTATGTATTTTTACAATAAAGCATTACAAAGGATCTTTCTTAAATATTTTTTTTTATTTTGACTGTCCAATGTTTTAACAATGTCATGCCATTGCACTATATCACATTACATTTCACTGATCTCTAAACTTCTTAATTGGTTGCTTTTATAAAACTTGCTTAATATTTAATTTCTATTGTTTCACACAAAGAAGTATATTTTTTCACATAGAACAACAATTTTTTTCATATTAAATACTTACATTATATACAAGGAAATTCAGAACTTTCTAAATCAACTCAGACTTCGATGAGAGGAGATTAGAACCCGACAGAATTATATGCTTTGTCCAATTCCTTCAACGACTGATATATAATTATTTTATTTAAAAAAAAATGTGCGCAAAGAATTTATTTTTCTACTTCAATATGTGGATCAGATGGTCTTAAGCACTTATGATAATAATGAATAAATAAACAAGTTGTACAATAATTATATCGCATAACGTACATATGTATATATTTAAGCAAAACATGTCTTTTCTTAAAATGCATTATTTTTTTGCATGTTTAATTTATGAATTAAATTTAATTTGAAAATCAAATACTTAAATTTTGATTAATATTTTTTATTGAAGCTGTCTCAAGCAAACTATTTTAAAGAACATGATAAATTAAGCGATACATTAAAATAAATTATATCATATTTGTAATTAATACTAAGTTTATGGATTGGAAGTACTTCAAAAAGATACTATGTTTATTCCTCATAGGGAAAAGCAAAACTGTGTCTTCGGTTTTTTAATACCAGTTAACAGGGTTGATCATTGAAATTATTCATTTTCTCTGATGGAGTATTTGAGTATTAACCAAAAACAGCACAAACAGAAATACATTTCAAAAAAACGTTTCAGAAAAAAATACTCGGTTTTCTATGGGTTTTTTCGCCCAATTTCTGTTTAAATCAAAGGACTGAAGCGTTTATGAAACACACACACATACTTTAATTTGTTTTTATAATTTTTGAAATAAACGAAATTTATTAAGGATTTTGATGAACTTTAAAACAGATTTTCAATAAATAACACATATTTTATATTATGTGAGAGTGTGAGTAGCTATTCCCTTCAAAGGATAACATACGGTTATCAATCATTTTCAATACTTTTATTTAATTTATTTATATTGTATAAACATATACTGAAAATGAAAATTAAATTTGAAAGTTATTTTAATTTTCTAAACATTGTACAAGTATATTAAATATGTAAAATTAAGGCAGAATTGAAAGTTTTGAAAGCCGAAATAAATGTTACTGCCATATACAGAGACAGTATGATGGAAAACCGTGCAACACACTCATGAATATATAATTATATTTCATTGTGAGGTCTCATTTCGAATGAAACTAATTTTCGAAATACATCATGGGAAAACTTTTCTGATACAATTCTCACTTTTTCTGGATGATATTCTGGAGAAAGGGAATACTCAACCGACAAGATTTAAAACTAAATGCAAACAAGTGCACAAAGAAAGGCTGTCACTTCCCATCATGAATAAGATAGATTATTTTGCGAACTTCTTTTCAAATAGTTTAATCTTTTTGACGCCTTAGAGTAAAGGAAATCTCGAAAATTAGTAACAATACCAACGGACGACTTTCAGTAAGAAATGCATTACGTTATAAGAACTATTTCTCGTAGAGGAAAACTCATTAGTACTTTCAATTAATCATTGGGACGCTTATGGGGTGTCTTAGAGTTTAAATTTCAGTTCTTTAGTAATTAATGGATATAATTTATGTCACACTATCTAAACATTTGAAAAAAATATTGCAACATTGTAAAAATATTACGTAATAAATGTAATGCATACACTTTTTATTTCAATTAAATCAATATATAACTTTGTTTATTATATATACATATATATAAAGTGCATTTTATTTTTAATACAAATGGGAAACACTTTGCTCAAGATAAACTTTAGGTTTTAGAAAAACATTCAACGTGCCTTTTTTACCGCAGAAAAACTCGAAAAGGTGCCTATTTGTACCCATGAATAATGACCCAGATATGAAATTGTCTCTCGAGAACTCGAAGAAAGTAGCTAGGACGGAAAATCTCGTTTCTTCCCCCATTATACAAATCGAGGATAAAAATACTTCTGATACAGCCCGACTAAGTGGAATCTCATGCCAAATGGTTACCCTTCAAGGTACTGGCGGAGGAATTATGGCGTGGAGAATGTTTTTCTGGAGTACACTAGGTTCTTTGATATCTACAGATACGTTTGAACAGCACAGTTTAACATTACCTTGTTGTCGACGGAATCAGTTTCAACACGGGTGTTTCACGTATGCAAAACCCTAAACGTGACCGGCAGTTGGACAATGAACCGGTGAATATCGTTTTATACTTGTTCTACATAATAGACCGTTCCCATGGAAACGTTCATTGAACGGCCTACTGCTTGATAAAGGGGTATGAGACTGGTGCATATATGACGCATCCTTCGCGAAGGTATTTAACAAAAGATGTATTGCTCCATCATGGTGAGGATCATTTACCGCTAAACAAAATGCACCTTCCCACAGAAATTGATCGGTCTCAAATTGGTTTAAGGAACGTAAACCAGAGTTTATCCTTCTTCCATAGCCAATTCAATCCCCTGACTACAGTCCTATTGAGCTATCGTCAGTCGTATTGGACTAAGTCAGGGGTGGGCAAATAGCAAACCGGCAAGGCAGTCAAAAAGTCCACTTTTAAATGAGATTTCTTTCTCATGCATGACCAAAGATTTGTTTTTTTATTTTTACTTTGACAGCCACATCAGCATGTATGCGAGAATGAAACCTTTATAACTAAAAATAAAGGGGGGGATAGGAAAGTGTAATAGAACACATTTAACTCACTTGAAGAACCAAATGGCGGGAAAATATCAACAGGAAGTGGTGTGTCATCAACTGTAAATTTGATTCCAAAGAAACTATTTTTTTAATGTAATTATTTATGCTTCCTGTTTTCTGTCTTTTTTTTTGTCTTTATGGTGCATTTGTTTTGTATATTTTTACTATTTCTTTTGTATTTGTAAAAAAGTTAAAATTGTTTAAAATGTAAACTTTGAATTTTTTTTTTTTTTTTGCAATAAAATCAAGATGTGAGGGTGGTTGTTTCCCGAGGGATCGGTTGTAGCTCTAAACCCTCTTCGGGTGAGCTCGGTTCCTCTGGGCATTCATCATCATCACTTAACTGATTCTAACATTAAGTGTGCTTGAAGCTATAGATTATTTGAAGTTAAAACAGTAGATAAATTGAATAAAACTACCACACACACACATACTATACTTTATGTAACTCATACTTATTGATTTTTAGGGTACAATTTAAATGTTTTATGAGATGCAAAGCAACTAATAAATGTAGTTATTTTTAAAAGGTGCTCCCTCCTTTATACTTTTTTACAAATTGACCCTCTAGCCAACCCCAACCCCCCTTCCCGCTGGACAAAGTCATTAGTTTACTTCTAAGCTTCGAAATGCTGCCATACAATATGATCCTATTTAGAACTGTCATCAAAATTCCTCAGCAACTTGTTGAGTTTAACCCATGAAAAATATTGATCAGGGCTAAAGGTTGACCAACTTGTAAATAACAGGTGTTTCTAACTTCATGGGCAGACAATACGTATACTTTGAAACCAAGCAAAATACAAAAGTATATTCAAATACATTCGCAATTTTTTGAAAAATATTCACAATTATAATATGCAATAACGATACTTAACAGAAATGTTTACTAACTTAGATTTGTTTTCATTCAATTTTATGATATTTCAAACTTATTCATTATATCGAAAAAAGAAAAAAAATTAAAGAAAAAGACAATACACAAACATTCTAAAATTAACAAACATACGCTTAAACCTAACATCTAGGAAAAGAGAAAAATACTTTCTTTCTCCTCTTTTAAAAAAGTTATTAGGTAACAAAGCTTCATTTGTCAAACAAATTCATTGAGTGCTTGAGTTTTCTACTCACTGTGTATGTAAAACTTTATCTCCCCGCTCATTGTTGAAAAATTCATCTGTTACTTCAAGTAGCAAAGTAAAACAAAGTGACAGCCCGAACAAATTAAAGCAGGCAATTTAAATTCATTACATGCTTTTTAAAGATTCATTTTTAACTTCAAGTAAAGAAGCCCTTAACAAACTGCATAAAGAAGAGTTTAGTTGACGGAAATTTTGAATTCCTGGGTACACACAAGTGATATGTGAAAATAAAAGATAACAGGAACTAAAGATTAGCAAAATTTTAAAAAGAGAAACCACAGTTTTGTGTTCTTTACATCTTTAGAAGGAAATGACACGTGCTGAACCCAATTTTTTCCAATTTTATTTTTCACAACGTAACATTCATAAGACTTCAACTTAACCGATGATTTTTATGATTTTGTTAAATTATTAATAAAAGGGAGTTAAGTTTTAGCAATCAACGCAATTACAAGTAAACATTATTATGTAGCAAACCGTAGTTTCTATTCAAATAAAATATCTCTATGATAAATGTATTATTCATCGTATATTATATTTTGAAAATATTAATTAATATTACTAACGGATTTAGAAAAAAAAATATTAAATAGAAAGTCAAATACCAAGGCTATTACACGAAGGTATGATGCTAAATTAATTCTAAAATTCGTAGAATGTTATTAACTGAGTCACATTTAAATAATGTTCGATAGGAGTATTTAGTTGCTTATGTATTTGAAATTAATTCAAAATTAAAATAATAATAAATTTTTTTCCAGTATTCTAAGAATTTTCTGGAAAAATGGGCCATGTAACTTACTTCATTATTCTATAAAAAACGAAATAAAATAAATGAAATTATGCACCGTGTTTAGATTATAATTGCTTTAAATATTTTGAACATTAAAATAAATTACAAAGTAGAAATTTTCAAGCAGAAGCTTACACTTTAGATTAAATTTCACAAGATTTTCATTTTTGTTGTCTTTGATGTAGTGATATTCATTTTTAATAGTCGAATTTTAAGAGCTCTGTTTTTCAAATTTTGCAAATTGTTACTCCTTTTCTTTTCTTTTCATTGTTTCTTTTTTTAAACTTTAGTAAGTACAAGTTTTAAAAAACTCACCTTAAGTTTACTAAAATTACATGAAAAAATTTAGATGCTACAAGTTTTAAATCTAGAGTTATTTAACTATTGGTTTATAAATGGGAGACCAACACTTTTGAACCTAGAAAAATTCATTAAACACACGCGCTTAAAATCAAACATAATGCAAGATTTGGGTCAAAAAAGGGAAAAAATCAACCTGGTGGGACTTGCATATCACCAGTTTAGTCAGTACCAATCACATGTGGAATAACTATTAGTTGTGCGCATGATAAATAAAACATCGATCGTGATTAACTCACGTATACCTCGACACACAACATTGAGTTTATTAGATATAATCCTCTTTTACATAATATACTCGTATATTTAATTTTAAATTAATATTATCATAATTTTCCTTATTTCATTTTAGGGATAAAATAATATTTTTTTTTCCTTTTCGCTTATTTTGCTGGACCTTCCCAGCCTTATCTACTGATAGGTCCATGACATTACTGTCAGTTTCTGAAGATGGTGGTTATGCTTCATACGTCCTTTGCGTACAACAGTGCTTCTCAAACTTACAATATTTGAGACCTAATATTCAATCATCATTTCCATTGCCCCTTTTTCATACAATAACAATATATTGAATTTAATGATAATATGTTTTGACACTAAATCTACAATACGAGTTTAATTATAAGTCGCACAAATTATCAAGATAAGTTTTAAGTTTTGTATATAATATTATAAATATACAAGCCCATGGAGTACCTGGTAATTATTTAACTTCTTAACTTAGTATTGTTAAATTAGTTATCAAATATATTGAGCAGAATATATAAGTATTTTATCTCAGTGTGCATGTGTATTTTTTATTAGGTCATAATGCATTTTGTCTAGTTTCCTTTCAGTAAATTAATATTTTTTGAAATAATCTTTTTTTCCTGTTTGTTTCTATGAAGTTAGAAATGAGCGCCCATTTAAATCCTCAGAGAAATGTAGCCCACGTATGGGAAATAGTGTCTCGCTCTGACGAGTGTGATGTCGCTGTGTAGTCAGTTTACAAAAGAGTCCCGAGTGTGGACAACATGATTATCCTCTACGGCAATGCCAGGTCACATGTATCAATCGGAACCGCTAACAAGTTTCGGTAATTTCCCTGGGAGTGTATCGATAATCTACATGTAGTTTGGACATTTTTCCCTTTAGGATTTTTAATATTCGGCCGATGAAAAGGTCCCTGGAAGGACTGCGATACACGTAATTTGCTGGGAACAAGACAACAATCTGGCGGTAATTGCACAATCAGTCAGACGCAGTTTACCATAAGGACATCTCAAACTTAGTGCTTCTGGTGGGACCAATGTCTGATTCGCTGTGGGAAAATTCTATGTGGACAAATAGTGTGATGTTCATAGGATAGTACGTATATTTATAATTTCCTATATATTTCTTATTTTATCTAGTGAAAAATAAGATATTTCTGATTCGCTTTCGTACATGAATAGTTACTAAATTGGAACTAAGAGCCCGCACTTAGTTTCTTCGCGAAATGCAGAATAAAGAGCATTAATGAATTTAAGATAAAACTCTATTCAGAAATTTATTCTACATACATTTTAATAAAAAGCACTCGTCAAATACTTGACAGTTTTTATGTTCTTCAAACCGGTAAGGGAAATATATCATTGATTTCAATTACTTATTAAAACAGAACAACTATATGAAGATCTTGACTTCAAACATGTACCATCTAAAGTTATACATCGCTGATCCTTCTACTGAAAATATAATGTATGCAAAAAACGTCCTGAAAAGGTCTCGAGTAAAATATATAAGACATTTTCAAGATTCTTATTTGAGCAGTATAACCCAAGAGTTTCAATAAAAAGTCAATCTCATATGGGCGCGTTTCACTCTGTAGATAAATTTTATTTTAATATTTGTGATTACTTTAATGCTTAAGGTATCTGACTACTTTCGAAACCATGATTCTTTCAAAAGCGTACAATCGAATATTTCTTTGAACATTTAGTGTCACTCAGATACACGTATAAAATTGTTATAAGAAGATTATTACAATAAAAAATTATTTAAATGCAATATTCTGGCAAAAAATGAACTTAGAATTACCTATTTTCAAAACATTCTCCTTTTATGAAAAATGCGTCTATAATAATAATATTTTGCTTATATAGAGAGCTAAGATTTCTCTAGAAAGCCTAAACTAGGATTTTAGAAAAATTCACATTTTCTGATTTTTTATCATATGAAATAATTACCGGTGTATTTTGTTAAATGTTATCTACTTTGATATACTGAAATATGTATTAATCCACTTCTATAAATTATATAGTTCCAAAATCCTCGTTCAGGCTCTGTACAGAGGTCTACAACAGGGGTCGGCAATCTTGTGCGCCTTAACAATCTACCAACATGATTTGGCGTGCCACACAGTAGGGCATTTTTGAAACAATTCGATTCCTGTGACAATACTTGCCGAATTATAGTATAGAGGTAAATAATTTAGATATACATTATATATAAATAGATATATTAGTTTGGCATTATTTAAAGGTATTTATTAACATAAAAATAAATAGCATAAAATATAACTATATTTCAACAACAAAAAATAATTAGAATTGTATGTATTTTTAAATATATTTATTAAAATAACAAATAGGCAACGCCAAAAACACAAGTATTTATCTTCCTTGCAGTAAAATAAAAGAATAAATATATAAATTTTAATGCGAATCTAATGCTTGCACCGCTCTACTTTCGTATCTCAAAATCAGGGATAGTATTTGTGACTTTTTCAATTAGACACGATTCTAAGCATTCAGTTGTTAAACAATTTCTTTGCTGGTTGGCAATATTTCTCATATGAGGAAATAATTTTTATTTAGATATATAGAACCAGAAATTGAAAGCATAGTAGATGGAATTTTCCCTCTCCAACAATTAAATCTCTTCAGCAATGACATTCCATAATTTAAAAAAAAATAGTAAATTTTTTTTATCAAGCTAGCTTACAGATTTTTTCCTAATTTTTAAATGTCCATGACACTGAAGATGTTCGCCAAGAAGGTTCATTACAAATTTATCAACTTCCAAATACTTAAAAATTGACAATTTTTTAGAGAATAGAAAAATTTAATTTTGTGTGCATTTTTTGCAAAAATGTTGCTTTTAAATAATTTTTTGTTGTAAAAATAGTCTTATAACCATTTTAAACTTGTATTCTATAATCTAAGTGGTACTAATAATTATAAAACTATTCGTTTGTAAGATTTTGCAAAATTATGGTTCCGAACGCAGTCCTTAAGGTATCAGACTACCCTAAAACTGTGAATGTCGCCAAAAATTGACAATTTTTTTATAATTTTATATTATGGGCCATCTTATTAGCTTTATAAAAATACCAAGTTTGTCATTTTCCGTTTACTAGAACAAAAACTACAAGTGTTTTAGTAAAAGCAGATGCCATTACTTTAAGCAAGATGTCATACTTTAAAACGCGTTTTAGTCAAAATGGGATTTTTTGAAAATAATCAAACTGGGTTAGCGATTGCTCAAAAATTTTGAACATAATTAACTGAACTTTTCTCTGTAAGTTCTGTATAATAGTAGAATTGTTTTAACCTTCATATTTATCAATAACTATTTTATTACAATATTCACAGTCCCTTATGTGAATATAATCACTGTTTTTTTAAGCAATTTCATATAATAACTAAGATAAAGGGCTCTCGTTTTTGCAAAATTTAAAATATTTTTTATCCTGGAGGTCATTACAAAAATAAATAAGGTAACAACACCTCAAAATGGAAAAATTGAAAATCTGTTTATAAACGTTTGGTACAGAATGGGCCGCGTTTATGCTATTTTTTTGTCAATTTTTACCTATTTTTCCCATTTTAGTAATAATAATTTTTTTTCTCTTCTTAATTTTAGCACATTTTTCTTAAAATGCAATAACCTAATCTAAAAATAACAACAACAAAAAAATCCCCACGTCTCCTTTAAAAAAAAAAAAAGTTGTCGCAACCAGTCGGATTCCTTAAACTTTTGTTAGTGGCTATGTGAATGACGGACTTATTAAACGGGCCATTATCAAGCATATGAGATGTTTTATCAGCAGCAGACTAGTCGGCCATTAAGAGGTTTTTCCTTCGAACGCTTCATTCAAACCACTACGGAGAACCTTTCTTATCTCTATATGAGGATATAGAGATAAGAACACATGTAGTTAAATTTTTAATTATATGTAGGTAATTTAAATACAACTAGTAAAAAATTCTAAAACAGAACTAATAAATCTCTAAAATTAAGATTAAAACTTATTTCAATAATACAGTTTAGTAGTTACAATAATTATTAATATTCTTCCAATACTTTTAGGTCATGGGGAAAATCATTAGATCACTATACATATTTCTTTAATGTTAAATGTATTCTAAATTCTAATAAACTTATTTATTTTGAAATTAAATAATCATATAAATCATATATCTTATTTCTTAAAAGGAATCCATACTATTTCAAAGTAAGTCTATACTATTGATCGTATTAAACCAAATCCTTTTAAGCATAACAAAAAAAAGTTGCAATTCATTAATTAAGTGTAGTACAGTAGTAAAAACATGATACACAATACGGATGTATACTGCATAAGAATCATTATTTTTAGTTATCATGCCTTCATTTTATATCCTGTGTTTTTTAAATGTAAGCACACATATTTTAGTACGAAAATATTTTTAAAAAAACTAATGATAAAGTACTTTAATATTTGCCAAATATTCAAACTCTTTTTGAAGACTTGATAAGTTTACAGAAAATTAAATTCAGTACTCAAATCACTATAAATTCATTAAACACTTCTCTTAATGACTACTTTAGTATCCAATGTGTAACTGAAATACAAGCATTAACAGCAATATATAGGTTTTTCTAACAATTAAAGCACAGTTCTCATAACATTTTTTTTATAATAACTAATGATAGCTTCTCGGTTTGGTGACCAGGTGTGATTGAGTAATCCCAACTTAGCCCTTGCGTATCGTAAGAGGAGACTTAACTTTTTCTGGTCCTCCAGGCTAGAGGTTGGAAGTTAGGCGTGAGGCTAACAACCCTTATCCTTAAAAAAAGCTCAGCGTTCAAAAATCCCAAGAAGCAATAGCCATGAGGATCGCGAAAATTAATGAATGTGAATTTGAACAAGTGATTCAATTTAAATACTTAAGTAAAATTGTTAATAATATTAATGACATAAAAATTTTAATCAAATACAGAATCAAGATGGCTAACAGTTGTTATCATGGATTGCGAAATAATTTTGAATCTAAATACATATGTAGCAAAACAAAAATAAAGTTATACAAGATTCTAGTAAGACTAATTGTTTTATACGGCAGCGATTCCTGGACAATTAACAAAGAATACGAAGAGAAACTGTTGACTTTCGTGAAGAAAAACTTTAACATTTTTTGGTCCAGTTAGAGAAAACGAAATCTGAAAAAAATAAGAAACCCGGAATTTAAATCGAAATACGGAGGAACCCAACACACAGTCAAAGTGTTAAAGGCTTCCCAAATAAGGTGGCTGGGACATGTATTTTGATATCGCCATGAGAATCACCCCCCCCCCCTGTAAGGAAAATAACTTTCCAAACTCCAGATGGGGAAAAAAAGAGGAAGATCGAGATCAAAGAGGATGGATAAAGTCAAAAAGTAGTTGAAGAACTTGGGAGTTAACCGATGGAAGAACACACAGCATGAAATAGATCAAGATGATCTAAGCTGACTGATACAGTCTTTGCCGGTAACTGGCTGTAGTTTTTTGAAAGAATCACAAATTCTAAACTTGTCACCCTTTTTTTAAACTTACTATCACAATTCAAAAGTTTCTTTCGAAATAAAACTAACAAATGAACAACTAAATAGAACCCACAGCAGGATACTTAAAGCTCAGCTAACTAAGGAAAGACAGATAGCTAGCAGTAGACATCATTATACACGCATGAAAATAGGAAAATTACGTAGACCTTTTTCCCTTCCAAGGAAAACACACAGAGGGAAAAATAATGATAGCATTATTTTAGTCTGTCTCGGAATGAAAAGAAATATTTTTTTGCCTCTGAAAGAGATTTTCAAGGAATGATATCGAAGTCTTTACTCGTGTTTTTTTTTTTTTTTAGTTTGGTATTCCATGGAAAATTTAAGGCATCATTAGAGGTACTAAAATGTTTCGTGCTATAAAAATAGATATTTTTCCTCTACAGTAATAATCCCTCCTTTGGAAGCTATAATCAATATAGGCAGGATGATATTTATTTAGCATCTTAAAAAGGAGTACCTATCTACAACGCTGTACAAATCTTTGTCTTACTAATTTGATTTCACTTGAGTTTTATAATTATCTAAACGTAAATTAAAATATAATACATATTCCTTATTTCAAACATCATTATAGTTGTGCATATACATATATTTTTTCAATTACGTAGCATAGGAATGAAAGTCAGGGTCACGGAATGACCTGCGTTATAGATTTGTGAGACCACTGAAGACCTTCAGTGTAGAAGGGCTCATGATGTTTAAAGACCTCCCGACCTTGTAGTGCGTAAGTTTGAAAAGTGAAATAATCTTCGTCACTTGACCATGGTTCAAAATTACGAAGCTCGTTGCCAATAGCCTCCGTACTGCTTCAGAAGAGTATAATGTAAATCAAAACAAAATTACTAAGTTACATATATGTGTAGCTGTGTGTGAGATTTAAAGATAAGTATGATTTTAATATTATACAATTATTTAACTAGTATCAAATATAATGGCAGGAGGTGTGTTGAAATCATTTCATCTTTTGTGTTTTACTAATGTTTTGTTTTTTAATTTCTCTCTCTCTCTCTCTTTCATTTTGTTATGTTACTTAGTTGCACTTGAGATTAGAATCATCCATTAATATTTTATATTTACTATGATTTTGATCTTCCCTGCTGTATGAGATTTACTGATTGATAATCATGTCTAAGTAAAATAATTTTTGAATGTTGCATCTTTTTATACGTTGCAAATATATTTTCGCACCAAATGTCACTAATGTCTGTCCATCCAAATTCTTAATCATGAACATTAGTATAATTTGGATGAAAATGAAAAATACTGAAAGTAAAATATAGCTAAATGATAAAAATTTGCATAGATAATAACACCTTTCATACTTGCATAGTTTATAATTATTAAAAACTTATTACTTGCAAATTTTAGATTTATATAACTAAAAACTTCCGAATTTCTATTGTTTTTTTCTTCTAATTAACCATTTTTTTTTTCTAAAATATGTACTTTTTACACAAACACTACAATTTATTTTCCAGATGAAATAATATTTTTATCAAAAGCAGGATACTAATTCATATATTAACTCTAGCTTGTGTTATTTAGAATTCATATTTCTAACATAATCACATGTGTGTGGTGACACTCAGCTATTCAATTCTATTTAACATGCAATAGCTTAAAAGTAATTATCTAGGCAACAAATTGGAAAGGATAAGCTTGTTTGTTTACTTGTCCAAAATGCATTGATTATAAACAATGCTATATAATGAAATGTTGAAATACAACTTTCATGTGCATTCCTGTGATATACATCAAATTATTTGAGCTTTGTATCTCTTATAAAAGCTACTGTAGAATAACTAGTTTATAATTTATCTATTCATATCAAAATATTTGTTGTAATTTATTAGGGATGAAAGGAATATATTTAAGTTTACAAACGTGTTTAAAGTAAAAATATAGTATAAGTGTTTGATAAGAAGTAATTCCTAATAAATGTAATAGATTAAACATGTTGGTTCAAATTTGGTTTCATTTTCTTTTTTTTAATATTTATTTACATTTATAAAAAAATACAATTACGAAAATGATTAATAGCTTTAAGTCAAAAATATTCCAAGTTAGTGCATATTTCCCTGAATCCTCAATCTCTCAACTAAATAATTAATGCAACAGAATATTTTTAAAACAAGTAAGAAAGCATACACATGAAAAATATTAAAGTAACTTGTATTAATGCTTGCGTATTCAGTTTTAACAAGCACCTAAAAAATTCTATACAATGCATTTTATACTTTGTATCATTTGAATTTGTGAAATATAATATTTGTTTCTAATTCTGCTTTTCATTTCCAATTTAATAATTACTTTAATAATAAGTATCATATATTTTCTAGAGGTTAATCTTTAACTACTTTCTACTTACCTTATAGAAAGGATCTCTTTTGAGATGAATATCTCTTAATAATTACAATAAATTCCAGAATTTCACGCTTAAAGCAAAATACTCGTTAAGAGAAGCAGTGTTTCCTACATAAGCTAATTAATGCAAAATACAAAAATGTGCACCCTGCCAAAAAATATTCGGAAAAAAAAGAAGCATGAACAGACTTTATGTTTTCTTGTATCGAGGGATAAAATGTCCTGAAATTCGATTTGCAGAAAAGAAAAATTTAAAAAATAGAAAAAAAATGATTATTATCTAGAATTTTTTCTTATTAGGGAGATTTCTAAAGATATTTCTTCTTTTTAATGCTTCAAATTTTCATAAACAATGCGACCATAATTATCTAAACTGATAAAAAAAGATTTTGTGTGATGTAGCACAAACATTTTGTTTGTGTTTGTTTGTGGTGTAGAGCTCAAAAACATTGATTTAGAAGCTTGAATTTTCACACGTTGAAACGATAGATGATGATTCTTAGAACATTGAAGTAATTATTTTTGAAACTCTCTTTAAACCTTTTAAAAACTCAATTTTAAAGTAAATCTTTATAATCCTGGCAATATGGAGTCACTGTTTCTGAATAAAAAATATTGTTCCTCTGGTAGTTTTGGCCAGTTTGTTACATACTTTTGGAAGTAATTATGGAAATATATCGTTATATTCATTTGTTTTTTGTTGCTGAATTGAATTAAGTTTTTTTTTTGAATAATTCATCGCGTGCGCGTATAAAATGTATTATTTCAATTACTGCATTTTAGTAATACCAAACATGATTGGAAATTACTGGTGTCTCGATGTACTTCCTTCTAAATTAAATGGATTTTACCTTTTACAGAAATTCCAAGCAAAATTGGTTTGATTTATTTCTTTCAGATCACTATTATTTTAAGTGGATGCTAATATATAATAATTTCTTACTTAATAAACAATACTGTTGCACTTTTAAAAAAAAACTCTTCTTAATAAAAACTGGTTTGAACTATTTGTTTTAAATATAGTTAATACTAGTTAAATTGAATTAATTTTTTTGAAAGCATTTTCTGATAATCTTTCTATTTTAGCTGTTTTAAATGGTTTTTTCATTCAATTTAATGGTGTAAGTTCTTTTGAGCTTGATTCTGATTCACATTCCATGTGTGTGTGTATTATTATTATTATTTTTATATGGTTATATAATATTAAGGTTCTTCTGTTCCACGTGTCCTCTTTAATGTACTCTAATATAGCTTGCCTTTGCTCTCAATGATCTCTTTCAGCATTTTTCATTGGCTGACAAAATAAACTTAGCCTTTCTGGGCTCACAAAGAATTTATACTTTTTGTGCAAAACACTGGTCGTTTATTCTTTTGTGGGTCTTGGGAAGATTATTTCTCTAATACGTGATCGTACAAAATACACCTGTGGGTAACGCAAAACCCGTTATAATGTATTGGCCTTGCTATTATAACGATGGGAAGACTAATTCTAACTTCAGAGTTTTACTACAGCACATAATTAAGGAATTATGACATCCGTAAATCGAACAAAAACAGGTGATACCAAAGGAGAATTACCTTGTCCGAAACCTGTCGCTGTAGTGGTTCAGGGAGGTTGGTAGGGAGGGTTTGTTTGCTTCGATCAATAAAAAAAAGTTGGGTACAAAGTTGAAAAAAAATGTGTAAAATTGTGACATATTTTCTTTTCTTATTGACCCGACTATCAAAAATACTATCGCAAGTGAACAAAAGAAAAATAAATTTAGATTAGCTAACATTCCATAAAGCATTAGCTCGTCAGCTAATAGACAGATATTCCTCAAGAAAAAGGAAAGGACGTCCTGCTAGCTTCCTAGCAAAGTCGTTTCAGATGATATGCACTTAGCCGGTGGGGTAAATCATATGCCAAAGATGGTTTTCAAATGCAGACAATGTAGAAAATGTAGCAAAAAAAGGACAAGAAAAGAGGACCCACTCATGTATGCAGAGTATGATGTCACCTTGTGCATTGTAACATGCTTTTCAGCTTTTCATAAAAAAATAATCACCGCATTGATTTTAATTTTCTTTATGACGGTGAATGTTTACTTGTAATGTGTTCTTCCCACCAATAATATTTAAATGTAAACATAAAATTTGGCAAAATAAAATATCTTTCCAAAAATTCTACTGTTTAATCGTTAAAAAAAATTTAAATGACTGGGAGAAATTCAAAAAATAAATACATGGCCCACAAAAGGGTTAAAATAGTAATTTTTTATTTTTCTTAAATTTAATTAATTAATTAATTAATTTTGCTGGTTAGGTGACTTGTTTGTTAAGCAAAGCCCCACTATATTTCAAAATTTTCAAAGTTATGATAAGGAATACCACTCAGAAAAATTCTTAACATAAACACGGTGATTGAATTGCGATAATCAAACATAACACTTTTGAATTTTTATCAGACGATTCTGCATAAAGAAACTTGTCTAAAAGGAATTTATATTGCTATATAATATTTCTAGAAGCACCTATTTACGAAACATGAGAAATAGAAAGGTTCTATTTTACACATCCACGTATTATTATCAATAATTTAAATTTAAAAATGTGAAAGGGGGATGAGTTGCGTAGAAATGAAAAAAAAAAAAACTTATTCTACTACAGAAAAAAAAGTTGTAGTAATTTATTCGAATTGAATTGTTGAGAACTGAAAGTTATTACTTTATTGGATATGTACGTGTCAAAAACGTTGCTGAAACTTGTAAATTTCTCATGTCGGGGCATACATTGGAAGAATAGTTAGTCCAATTTAAGAGGATGATACAGAAAGAACGAGCGAAATTGCCGAAAGAACGAAATTTTTCATTGGAAAGTTCTTAATAATTTACAAAATATGTTAATTGGTATGAAGGACTACTAACTAAAAGATATTGAAAATATAAAACTCATTCGACCATATAAATCGTATTATTTCTTACGATACTAGGTAAATAAAAAGCATAAAATATTTTAAGTTCTTTTACACCAATTTATATCTGATGAATAAAACATAATGCAAATATATGCATTTTATTTTAAAATCATTCACAAATTTAAATTATTAATCTAATATTGAAAAATATAAACTTAACACTTAGGTTTGATTGAAGTAAAAGAAACAGACTACTAAAACATTTTTTCGGATAATGAATTCCTAGTATTGATATCATTATCTAACCTCAACATATAAAAGGAAAGACAAATTTAATTTTGTCATTATTTCTGATGGAATCAGTCATTTTTCACGTGCAATGTCTACAAGATGTTACCGATTTTTAAAATATGAGCCAATCAGTTAAGACTAAAATTTATGCATTCTGTAATGGCCAATGCGCTTCGAAGAAACAAATAAAAACTATTCACTTCCGAAACAGACAGAAATCTAGCTTTTAAAGTTTCCAATAAATTTAACGGTATCAACTGCTAATTATTTACTTGATGGGAATTCGTTGTCGAAATTTTCAACATATTAACAATTAGTTAGATGCCTGATAAATGTTTTCGAATTGTTTCTTTTAAAATAGTTTGGAAGTGGACTTGACAGAACTATGGGCAATCAGCACATTGGTACAAAGTAGTCCCATATGCATGTTGCTACTTTTAGTATTACACATAATCATTTATACTCTCTGGTCCTATAACAAATATATATGAATTGGAATTCATCTTGCCAAATGTCAACTGCAAAGCTAGTATTTTATGTTCAAAAATAAAATAAAAAAATATTCCTCAATAATTTATAATTTTAAAAAAGTAAAAAAAAAAACACTTTGTATAATTAATCGAACTAAGTTGTAACTTATAATCTTGTAGTCGGCAAATCTGGAAATGGGATTTGAAATTAGTCGCCAGATTCGGAATGGGATCTGAAAATGGGAAATCGACAATCCTGATGATCCTGATCAGGACAATGGAACACAATTCTTAAATTATTGTATTGTCATTGGTCCTGGAAAAGTGGCTAAAATGTTTTGAAAATAATTAGCTGAAATATTTTGTGTATGTTCTGTATAACAGTAGAAGTGTTTTAACGATAAGATTTTACAATCACTGTTTTATTACAAAATTAAAAATTCCTTATATGAATATAATCACTATTTTTTAAGCAATTTCATGTAATAACTAGTATGAAATACTCTAGTTTTTGTAAAAATTAAAATATCTCTTATCCTGGAGGTCATTTTAAAAATGAATAACAACGAAACACATTAAAATTGAAAATATGTTCATAAACCTTTTGTGCAAAATGGGCCATATTTATGTAATTTTTGAAAAGTTTTGCCAATTTTTTTCCCATTTATCAAGTATAATTTATTTTTCTCTTCTTAATTTTATTATGTTTTTCTTAAAATATATCAAATAAATAAAGTAAACTATAAAAAAATTCCAATATTTCCCTTTTTTGAAAAAAAAAATTGTAGCAAGCTATCGGATACCTTAAGTTATAAACACGTTAATGTATTTGAACAACATACTAAATAGTTCGTATTTTTGAGCACATAGTTTTAAATTTATTATGAAACTAGCACGATAAAAATTTGTAGTTAGTATATTTAATTGTAGTAAGTTTATTTACAAAATTGTATTGCTCTTTATAAACAAATGTAAAAAAAGATGGAGTAAATATTGCTGCCATTAGATTTTCAATACACTTAAGTATTACTGCAGAAATTCGTTGTTATATGTAAGGTATTAATTGCATCAATTTTGTAATTTCACTCTAATTGATTTTTTTTCAAACTCACTCCCTAAAATATGAAAAGAAGAAAACACTCAAAATATCCATTTTGTACAACAATTTATAAAACGAAAAGAAGGCTTTGTTTCTACTTCAGAAAGAAAGAGATTATTCTTTTCTTTCATCTTTTAAAATGTCATTATTTAACAAAGATTCATTTGTCAAACAAATTTAACGACTGTTTTAGCTATTTTGTCTCCTCGTGTTTCAAACTTTAACTCCTCCCATTCAAGGCTGAAAAATTATTCTGCTACTTCAAACAGAAAAGTGACAAAGCGAAGCTTTCAATAAATTAAAACAGGCAATTTAAATTCATTACTTTTGTTTAAAAAAATGTCGGGTTTCCTTCGGTTCGAAGCTGTGAAATTCTTTAATGAGCTTTAACTAGGAGAGAATCCTGTTTGATGGAAATTCTGAGTTCTTAAGAATACGCTATACATGGGAGGAAAAACGAAATATCTAAAATTGAGTGAAGTAATAACAGGCAAGGAAAATCGCTATAGGGGAAAACCAATGACATCTGAAGAATGTAAAAAAAAAAAATGGTTTTTCAAATAATCTCTCTTTAAATTAGATATTTAAATGTTAGAATAAAAAAAATAAGCAGCATAACGTGAAATCGGGTAAATGATTGTAATTAAAGCATTTTGGAGCTTTTCAAAAGCTCAAACGTCTAAATAATAGAAGGTATGACAATAGATAAATCCATCGATTCTCAAATTGTGGTGCGTGCCTCTCTATAGCTTGTTAATTTACATGGGGGACACGTGCATATTGTAAAGTCGAAAATAAAATAAATAAATAAAAACTATTAATTCACTGAAAGGCAGCAAAACAAAATTTTTCTAACATTATAAAGGTACACGTTTCTGGTTAATTGTAATATGTTCCAATTTAAAAATTAATAAGGGAAAGTAACAAAATATTTATCCTATCCCTTAAAAGTAGTGTTGTTTTTTCTTATTTCTCTTGATCGACAGATACATCTAGATCAATTCCATGAACCCGTGCGTTTTTAAACAATGGACTTGAGAGCAGCTGGCTCTTATGGCCACCAATACAAGCCAAGATTTAGGCAATGACGGCTTTGCTCACATTGCAATTCGGCCAAGGAGGGTAAACTTTAAGACCCGCCACATGCTGTTAAGCTCCGAATGTGTTCACTACGAAGTGTAACAAGAATAATTTCATCTTACTAACTGCTTATCCCGAACAAAGCAGCACCAGGGCGGTTTTCTTCATGCCTGCCATGTACAGTGTCATGCCTCCAAGAGGAACTGATATCTTGTTTGATCCAAGTAACAATTTCTGATAAAGGCAGCTAATTGCTTAAAAGTAACTTAAAATAACTATTACGTTAAAGCAGCATGTGCAAAATATAATACTTATCTTGATAGTTTGTACGGTTTACCATGAAAGTCGTATTGTAGCTTTAGCGTCAATTATTATTGCATTAATTTTATTGTTATTGTACAGGGTTGTGGGGGGTGGATACGAGAAAAATTATGACTAGAAATTGAGTCACTAATACTGAAAGTTTGAGGAGCACTGGATTAAGCTAAAGTTTCAGTTAAATGCTGAAACATAAACACAAAGAAGATTTATATTAAAATTTGATATCATTGCAGATATATATTCCCCACTAAAAGATCATTTCACAGGACAAAGAGCATTTTACATACTAAGAAAATTTGGGAGCATTTTGTGAAATGCTAAGCGTGCAATCTGTAAAAAGCACCCACGGGCTTACATGCTCATATGCCTTTATAGTAAAAAAATTCCCGTTTGTGCCCTAAAGACTTATAGCCTTCAAATTTTACAAGCACGTTTATTTTGGCTAAGTAATGATCCACTAAGAACGAATTTTTATTCAATTGATTTCCAAGAAAAGGGGAGAGGGCTATTGGGATATAACATATTATTATGTGACGGGTGCTTACGCGTTTCACTAACCTTCTCTCAAAATCTTTTAAGATTGTATTTATTTTAACCAATCCCCGCTGAGAGCTAAAAGTGTGACTTATGCAAATAAGATAGTTTCGGGTTTAGCGAGTTCGAAAGAGATATAAAAGGGAGAAATGAAATGAAGAGAGGAGGATGACTACGTGTTTTGATAGAGGAGTTATTTACGAGATTGATTAAGAAGGTGATTCTAGGAGATTAGTTTAACTAAGTGAAGTTTGTTAGCTGAAGGAAGATTATTGAAAAAGCTTCATTAATTCGGTTCGGACGTAACTGAAGATATCAAGGATTGAAGACGCTCTTTAGATCCTTCAAGTAGTAAAGAATCCTGCCTAAAAAAAGATATCAGGTCTGTTACTTTCCTAAATTAGTTATAAATGCGTAGTTGATTGTATGCGTTATCCGCCGAGGGTTCAGTTAGTGTTCCGTCGTTCATAATTGAATTCTTTTCCCACTCCACTGTAATTTGTTGTTCTTAAAGTTTAATTAATGTTTGTGTATTTCTATCATAAGAAGGATTAATAAATAATAGTGATTTATTAATTACGTAGTTGTTAATTATGAATCCAACATACCCAAATTTAGATAATGTGCAAAGGGGAGTTAATAATCATAGGGGTAGTGAGAGACTACGACAATTATACTTCCGTAAAAGCAATTCAAGTCCTATCTTTTTAGATAAAGAAACGGAGATTATAAGAATATTTTGGGATACAATTGAAAGCTGAATGCTAGAACTTATATATCATTTCACTGCATATCCGGTACAGTGGTTAGTGACATTGACTGTGTGCTGTGTCGTAGGGCATGGGGTACTCTAAATAGCCTTCGATCCGTAAGTTTTCTCGTTAGATTGGTGAAAGAAAAAGAAAGGATTTTGCCTTCTGACAACCGACAGGGTGTTTTCCGTCTAAATACGGTTGACAATGAGATAAATTGTACGGTCACATGTCTGTAGCTGAAAGCTATAGCTAACGACACACATACAACTACCCCTATTCATGATGAATTTTGTAGGTGGTGAGCATATGTTACTGTCGATCAGGTAGAATGAGTAACAGCACAACAATTTAATGGGGCTGGTACGATTTACACAAAATTTTTAATTTAATTATTTTCATTTTATTTTTGGTTGTCTCCTATGTGCATGCATGATGAAAAACAGATCTTGTGCTCAAAATTTCATTAAAGGTAACCATTTATTGAACCTAAATTATGAAGTTATTTTTAAAATGTTACTTCTCTTATAAAAATAAAAGTACACGTATAAAATTTGATTTACAAGTATGTCCAACTATGCATAACAGTAGTTGGTATGTGGGTTTTGTGATAACATGATTGGTATTCCTACACTACTTCATTTGTGAATGCTTATTGAAAACTCCTTAAAAATTGTATGAATTCTAAAGCCAATTATTTTTTTTTTAAAAAATGAGTATTGCTTTGATTAAAAAACGCATTTCAACTTTTATTCCATGTGCTAAAAGCAACAAGCGAAAAATATTTCCAAATATTAGGCACAGTAATAAAAAATGCCTTAGCATTTTAAATGAATACATACTAGTTATTTTATCTTCTCCGAGATAAGTCAGTTTAAAGTTTTGATTTGCCATTGGAATGTGAATAAAAACAAACCTAAAAGTTATCACCACTCTTGTTTTTTTTTTTAAAATTAGAGCATTCTAATTTTATGAGTGTAGAAAAGTATACAAAAATAATTTAGGCTAAACAAAATTATATTTTATTTTTGACCGTATTTTGTCAATTGAATCGTACTTTATCCCCTTAAAAACATTTTTTCTTGTCATACAACGTCATTGATTACCCAGCGAAGTGAGTGAGTAACAAGTAGTATGAATATATTTATGTTAAAATTGATTATTATTTGCTAGAGGTTAGATCATGCATGGTTTTATAAATATTCATAACTATTTTTACCCCCTGCCAACTAGTAACCTTTAGAAACTATTATCAGAAAATATGGGAACAAAAGACCATGGCTAACACTCTTGAAAATCCCCATCTGATCCATTGAAAAACCTTTTCGCTTACCCCGTATCAGTATAATACCAGCTTAAGTAATCCTTTCAAAGAATTTTTTCCCGCCTTTTTTAAGTGGCTTAGAACAGAGCTGTGACGTCATTCCTTCCTTTTTAAAAATCATGGATGTGGTTCATTAACCGTATTTTGTTAGTCGATATCTAAGTACGCTATTGTCTGCTTCCTTTCCTCTTTTAATTTGCATTTTAGTTTATTTTGCAACTTTTAAATCTCTGAAGGTAAATTAATTAAAATAAATGGAAGGGATTGATAAACTATGAGTTAGTTGAAAGTTCTTTGACTTTAATTTAGGTTTTAAAGAAAAGCTTCCGTTAGCTTCTCGTTAGCGAAATAGTTGTTTTTGTCACAGCATATACGCCTAAGATTTTTATATTTAAAATAATAGTTTAATGCAATTATTTTTTTTAGTTTTAAGAGCTGAATTCTTATTTACTAATGCAGTCTATGAATAATATTTGATCTTCAGCAATTAATCGTAATTTTCCTTATATGCGTAGGCAAGAAGTGTGCTAAATATTTAAAAATGCGTTTCCAAAATTCTTCTTATTATTTTATATTTATATTATTTACTTAACCGTATATATGGAATTTTATTTCTATTTTATAATAATGGAAAATAATATATACCATGACTAGGGAATCTTTAAAAATGACATGTTTGTGAATGAACTTGATGAAATAAAAATGTAGGGTTGATGGTATTTTTAGCTTATTATAATATATTGACTGAATTAATATTGTTATGTACTATGCTATGACTAGAGTGCAAAGCCTGCATACAAAAAACTTCGGCAGAACGTAAAGTTAAAGAAAATTCAGTGAGAAAAGACACAAAAAGGAAATTCCTAGACTTACTTTATTTGCAATATAACTTCTAGCCAGTACAAGACAAAGCAATACAACCATAATGATATAACGACAAGCCATAAGCCTTACGGTCAAAATTTTCACGGAGCTACACAACACAGCTGAAATAAAATATACTATAGAAAATTTATTTATAATTAATTTAAAGTGTTTTAGAGGTAACGTAAAATGTGCAATATACTAAATAATCTTAATTAAACTATCAAAAAGTAATATAGTTATAAAAATGTAATAAATTCTTATTCATCGTAAAATTAAACTGTAAACAATTTAAATCCTTAAAAAATGAAAGTATAAAGAAGTAACTGATTTACTTCTGTAAAAGGATAGAGCATAAGCGAAATCACACCAGATACCTATTTATCAGCCATTTTAAAAAATTGCAAATTATTAGGATATTTAGTAGTTAGTATAAAATTCCAAAGATGTATAGAATTATAACGAATACTATATCATCTTTTTCCTTAAAAATATATCTGTAGTAAAATATAACAATTTAAGCACATTAAACATTTCTAAAATGATATATTCATCCGAATTTTTTTAATATTAATGAATTTTTTCATTGCTTCACAAAATTCAATTTCATGTTAAATTTAGAATTATATTTTACTGAAAATAACAAAATAATAACTAAAACAATTCATTTTTTAAGCCTATATTATAATAATTGGAAATATATAGTTATATATTCAATACGAGCTAAAAATGCATATTTGAAAAAAATGAATATACACATTTACGAATTATTTAAACATAATTTTTATTGATTTTTAACAATATAAAAATTGCAATTTTTTACCATCAATACATTTTATTCCATAAACATCATTCAACTGATATTTTAAAAATAAGTCGCACTTTTATCCGTATCTTTGACCTTTAATTTCGGTTTACCATCACTCATATCAACACCAATCCTGTCACCACCCGAATGTTCAATCCCTTGTGAAAAACAAACTACGAAACATCCCTCACAATCCCGCGAAAAAAATCCCTATGCCACAAAACATATACACACCCAAAGGAAGACAACGAGAAACGTGGTTTTCCCTGGGTAGATGCATTAGCCATTAAAAGGCCCTGACTGGCACTTAGCGAAATCCCCAACATCAACAAGGAAATATCCAGTAGCATCATAGGATCTGCATTTTCATAAATCTATCCTTTAAGAAAGCATTTCTTATCAAGAATGAATCATTTTCCCAAATAAATTTTCCGGAAACGCAAGAGAATGACAGAGAGAAATAAGACGTCACCATCCACAAAACAAATACATTTATCAGCAGTTTCAGACACGAAATGAAAAAGAGAGATCATACGTGTTTTGCTGATGAAACAGATCGTGTGTGAATTCTCCCGATTGCTAATGGGAAAATCAAGTACTCTACTTTTGTTTGGAATTTTATGCACATGGGATCCCGCTGACGTTTGTACGTTTCTGATATCTTGGCATGTACATATGTATTCCACTGAATGGAATGATTTATCTTTTTCGAAAGATTCGAGAAAGAACGAATACGTGGATGTGTATGTAAGCATAGTGTTTGGCAGATTGTAAGTTACGTGTTTTACGTTTCGTGGTATATTTTTATGAATTCATTCATTTATGATGATTAATAAATGCTGAAAATTAAAATTTATGTGCAATTATATCATGAGTAAGATCTCTACTTTTAAGGTATTATTCAACAATATTTATTCTACCGTGTACAATGTATTTTTCTTTTTGTCAACATTTGTTCTAAAATTAGGAATAAAAAGCATTGAGTACTATTAAAACATGTATTTGACTCCCAAGAGTAATTACGGTAAATTTAATTGAAATTTTCCTATCTCTAAATAATGCAATTTTTTAGAATTTTTTTTAAAAAAAAAATTTCTATTTTTAATTATTTACTATTTTAGTTGAAAATTTGTTGAACACCAAAAACAAAATAATTTAAAACCTAATACTATACAATTTTTTAAAAATGATTAGAAATAGTTTTAAAAAATCACATACAATCAGCTAGACAATCCTTTAAAATTTTGTTTTAACTAACTGCTATTTCCCTCTTTATATTCTGATGCTAATTCTTATATTTTAAATTATAATTTTTTAAATATTAAATTTTGTTCACAACAAGTAAAAATGAGATATATATTTAGTTATTAATTCTTCAATAACAACATAGAATCATTTGGAATTACTTTTAAATGGCATTTACCAACCAATTTTTTAGCTAAATAATATATAATCTAAATTTTTCCTATTTCCTTTTAATATACCTTGGATTTATTCCAAAATATATTAGTATTTTGTAGGTTGAAATAAAAAGTGTTATGTAAAATGGAATTTTACTTTTATCAGTTTCGGCTATGATTCCAAATACATGAACGAAAAAATATAGTGAGTGAGTGAATATTAATGTAGCACTGTTCAGCTATATATACACGAGGGCTTTTGGTAAAGAAGCTCATAATTTTGAATCATGGTCAAGTGACGAGGAAGACACCTGAGATGGCACCCCTTCTCCTAACGACCACACCACACCATGGGAGGACGTTTGAGCTCTCGACAGATTTAACGTGCATCTAACGTGCACAGATTAACGTGCATACGGCAGGTCTTTAGTGGTACTGGGCTCGAACTCGTGACATGCCAGCCGCGATCCGATACCTTGACCACTCGGCTATCGTGGTCACCAGAATTATAGTATAGTAAAATTCCTATAGAATTTTAATAATATGTAGGAAAAAAGACGAATTTTTATTTTAGCTTTTTCAAAAAAAAAATAATGAAATAAAGAAAAAGATATTTACACTTATAAGTCATTAACTAATTATTACTGATAATACATAATATGTTTGTGTACAAAAAAAAATATAAGCGAACCCTTCTTCCGTATTTTCAAGAAAATTAAACAAGCACAGGCTTTGTTATAGGGTAAAAAATTTTAAATATTGTATATAAATTTTATTTTATTACTAATTTACCATAAAAATAATTAATTAATTAAACATACTGTAAAGTATACCATAAAAAACTCTTATTATTTAGTAATAAAACTGAAACAATACCATGCCGTATTAAGTTTGTACCTTTTTGTATTACGTGTGCTCTCTCTCCTGCCT